>CAHIKZ030000786.1:885000-925000 GCA_903632075.3 Acanthosepion pharaonis | reverse complement strand
TGTTGTCTTACTTTTTTTTTACCATGTATAATAATTTTCTCTTATTTAAAGTGCAAAAAACACTGGCCAATTTTTGGGCCAGTTTAAAAAATTTACCAGGGGTGGTTGTAAACTTTTGAACTGTAGTATATATATATATATATATATATATATATATATATATATATATATATATATATATATATATATATATATATATATATATGTTAAAACTCTTAAAACTCTATAAACTATATATTTTTATTAGACCAAGCGAATTATTGCCCAAAGTGAAATATTTATTTCGTTTTGTCTAGGTAACTAATTCTAGCAACGAGTTAGGCTAACAGATATCGACATAAAATCAGAAAACAGAATTCAAATTTCGGCTAAGATCTCCTTATTTTCCCTAAGTACTAATATACAGTAGGTACTCGGGTTACGACAATCAACGACCTACGACGATTCGTGGTTACGACTCAATCTCTTATTAACCTTGTTTCGATTTATGCCGTTCGCCTCGTACATAAGCCAGTCAGTTACTAATTGTACGTCATACTGGATTGTTGTGCATTTGCTCTCTTTCGTTTGGGTTGTGTCTGTAGAGACTTATCGCCCCTCATTATGACTTCCAAACGTAGTGTAACCTGCTTTGAAGACAAGACCATCATCGTGGGAGTGAAATTAAACATTGTTACACACTCTGAAAGGGAGAAACAGCGACGAACATTGGCCGCTTGTTCGACTGTCGCTTAAAACATGTACATATGTATATACATACATGTTGAGTCTCCCTGCAAGAGATGACATTCTCTTCTTAAGCTCTAAGTTGGCGAATTCCCGATAAAAAAAACATGAAAAACTAACTCACGTTTGTTTTTCTTTTTTCCCTGGATTTGCTGCCGCTTCCAAATACTGAAAAAGAGACAAAGATCTTAAATTTCGTCATCTCATCTAACAAAAGCCAATAACATCTCTGGCAATAAATATGCAAGCAACTCAAAACAATTTCATTCCATTATATGTATTATAATTATAGCCCACATGTGATTTTTAGTCCTAATTATGTTGTCATAAAAATGTGTTTTTATGTCCTAGATTATTACTTGACTATCGTATTAGCATAGTGACGTAACTGCTTATTCACTGAAAATCACGTTACGACCAATGTTGTAAGTCGAGGACCCTGTGTATATGAATTTACATTGTGTTTCTTTCTCAGGTATCTTGAGCAAAACGTCTGCATTTATTGTAATTATTCGTATATAATATGCAGTTAGATAATATTTTAAAAAAATACAAATTCAGTATATATATATATATATATATATACATACTGTTTAGAGGTACAAAATTTATATACAGTTTTAAAAACTAGGAATTTATTGATTTTAATTTTATTAGTCTCTAAGGCCCTTTCAACCAACATCTCATCAGGAGACAATCGTTGGATCATTAATTATCTATATATATATAATTAATTATCCAACGATTGTCTCCAAAAGGGCCTTAGAGACTAATAAATTAAAATCAATAAATTCTTGTTTTAAAACTGTATATATATATATATATATATATATATATATATATATATATATATATATCTGTGTGTGTGTGTGTGATAAAGTGGAAAAAAATATTCGTATGACCCGTTTCATCCTTTAAGACGTCATCGGACTAAAGTGATGTTTACGCTCAAGCGACTACACATGCACACGAAGGGGAGACGACGCTAAAATTTTAAATTTAATTTCTTTTAAATGTGTCTGTGGAATATATGGTATTTTTTATATGTTTATCACTTTGTCATAAAATTTAATAAAACTGTCCTTGATATATAACAATATATTTATCCTTTTATCTTATATATATATATATATATATATATATATATATATATATATTTATATGGATATTGTTTTTTCTGCCAAACCGATCTTGACATCTATTCGAAAAAAAAACGGTCTTCCTCCCCACCATAATAATTGTATTATTTAGTTATTTAAATGTAGTTGTAGTTTGCACTACATAAAAAGTACTAATCAAAGATTAGGATTAAACAACGCGTTCCTTCGTAAATTCGTAATTCTAATTATTGACCTTCGGACGTTCTGAGTAAATCCTCAATTGCAGAACATCTTATAAATACACGTAATTGTGCTTCTAATTTTAGTGTTGACTGGTTCTCCATCCTTAGCAAGCCGAACTCTCGTTACCATTTAAAAGTGTTGGAGGCTATATATATTAAATCTAAGAGACCTTCCCTGTGTAAATAGAAGGTTATTTTACTTTGACTTCATGTAGATTCAATTTAATAATTTTTTTCCCTTTCCAATTCACTTCATAGATTGTTTGTTTTTATAACTAGCGTTTTCATTTCTTTTAAATTTGCATTTTAAGTATCAATAAAAAAATTTGATCTTTTTATTGCCATTATAAAATTTTGTATCACAAAGAAAATTTTCATATATTTATATATATATATATATATATATATATATATATATATATATATATGATAAGATATAGTATCTATGGGTTAAAGGATATGAAATATCTATGGATAGATAGATAAGTAATGAACATAGATAGATAGATAGATAGATAGATAGATAGATAGATTAGATTAGATTTCTTTAGTTCTTTAGCCGTTTGTGAAATGCCAGTGTCTCGGGTCCACATTTAGGAGACTCTTTGGTGCTTAGATGTTGGCAAGTGTGGTCAAATGATCATTCCTACAGCCACATAGTACGTCTGTGGACGTAGCAGTGACATCATCATTATTATCAGTCACATGACCGGATGTGATTGTACCGTCACTGTGCAGTTGAGCAGCTGCTTCCATTTGTCTCGCTTGCGTACCATTGACTGTGAAGGATTTTCCAATCCAGTCAGTAACAATGTCACTTTATTATACTCCCCTGCCTGCCCCTTCTTTTTAACTAAATTGGAACCTTGTAGGTTGGTAGCGGAGATATTGTTGGCTCTTATGACGTGTTAATACCATTTCAACTTCCTCTTCTTTTGACCGTGGTTATGAGGTCTTCCAATGGACTCTGTTTCTCGTTTAGTGGTATTTCGCACTACATCATTTGTGATGTCAGCTTTGTAGGAGGTGCCTAGGATATTTCTGCAGCATCTCATTGCTAATGCTGTAATTCTGCTTTTCATAACCAAAATTCGCAGACGTATAGAAAAATTTAGAAGAAGGATAATCCAAGCGATAGTCTGATCTTTGGTTTCTGGTAGACGCTCTTTTCTTCCCAGATGGATCTTAGTTTTGCCACTGTAGCCATTGAAATTATTCCTGTTTCTGAGTCCTCTTTACTGATAATCAAGCCAATATTATATTTGAATATTCTTTGAATATTGCTGCCACATACGGTCTGGTGCTCCTGCTATATATTTAGAGATTCTTGATAAAATCTAAAGCAGAATCTGCAACGTTATTGGTCCTGAGCTAACATCTCGGTTTCAGTCCCTTTCCCACCGCCGTAACGTAGCTTCCCTGTGTCTTTTCTATAAATACTTTCATGGTAATTGCCCTGATGAACTTTCCACTATCGTACGGTAGACTTTATGAATTTAAGCGCAGTACTAGATTGGCGGTCAAGTCTCTTCAATTTCACAGTTGAAATGGATAGATATCACCGTAAATTCTATGCTAACAGTTTCTTCTGTTGAAGTTCTCGTTTATGGAACTCTCTTCCGGCTTCTTGCTTTCCAGCCAACTTTGATCTTCAAAAATTTAAATGCAATGTCAATTGTTATTTTATTTCTTAATTCTTGTTCTTTTATTGTTCTCTCTCTCCAATTGTATTTTTCTCATATTCTCTAACACTCCATAACCTCTTGCATCTTAGTGGCTTTATTGCCTTGATTGGACTGAAATGATTAAAAACAGTAGTATTTTGTATTATTGGTAAGGATTACTTAGATCCCTTGTGTTTTGTTGTTGTGTTGATTGGTGATATTCAAATTAATGATTATTGGATAAATAACAAGTTAATCTGTGCGATAATGTAGTGATTGTGTAACCAATATATATGTTGTTGGAATTATTTTGGGGACATTCTCCAAATGGGTTAGCTAATTCATAGATATTATTGGTTTATTGATTTTTTTTTCGTTAGTGCTGAGTTTAATTTGTTTTTTAATTTCTTAAACTTTATCTTCTGTCTTCTTAATTCTTGTTCTTTTATTGTTCTCTCTCCTTAATAATGTTTTTCTCATATTCTCTAACACCCAGTAACCTCTTGGGTCCTAATAGCTTTATTGCTTGGGGTGAAATGATTAAAAAAGGATGTTTGAATTGACTCACTTTATGTTCTTTTATCTCGGTTGAAAGCCATTTCTCATTGTTCGTGATGAAATTGCTTTTTTTTTTTTTCGGCACTAATATCCTTGCTATATCTGGAGGATATTTGATCCATGATCTTCCCCAGACTGACGTGTTCCTCTTCTTTGCCAACTAGACCATCAATGTTGCTGCAAAGCGAAAGTTTGTGATGACGACAGACTATACAACATTTTAAGCCGAGATCTGAGCAAATATAGTCATAGTACAGACAACTAGTAATCGTTTGCTACGAGCAATTCTGTCTATAGCCAGACTTCTTGCACGTTTTTAGTGGTGTCACGAGAGGATCACCTAGGCAACCGAATGGCGCTCTGTCGTGTTCAGTGAGGAGAAAATGCTTTCACGCAAGTACTGGTTGTTTGTGTATGCGTTGTAGGCCTGGAGAGTGATATTTTCAAGTGTACATTTGCTCACAACACATAGGCCCAAACATATACCATCAAAATGTGGTGTGCCGTAAGTTACTTTCGGTCATTTTTACTGTTTCTGAAGTGAACGTGAGACAGTACCTTTTTACACCCGGAACATAGTTCAACCCATTCCTGCAGCAAAAAAAGATGCGCTGTTCCATAAGGATAATCCTCGCCTATATGAATCCCGTGCTACTCATCATTTGACAACGTGGAACACGGGCTTTCTCACAGCCTTACTGGCTCCAGTAATGCGTGATCCTTCTGGTCCTGCCTGAATCGTCTCTGAACATCTTTGGTCGCGGTAGAAATAGATATATACGACCGATGATGACCCCCCACTCCCAGCTGCCAATGCGAGCAATTACAAACTATGCTCCCCAGTGAACATATACGAGACATGGGGAACCTTAAGGTGGTGCAATGGTTAGCAAGTTTGTTTCGCTACATTAATTACGACTGAATAAGGAGTTCGATCCTCACTGGGTGTTCCATACTTTCGGCCTTGTGCCATATATAAGCTACAACTTGAAAATCATTTGGACACTTCGACGTGATGTAATAGTTAACAAGTTTGTCTCGCTAGATTAATTATGACTGAATAAAGAGTTGGATCCTCACTGGGTGTTCCATACTTTCGGCCTTGTGCCACATATAAAGTACACTTTGAAAATCATTTGGGCACTTCGACGTGATATAATGGTTATAAAGTTTGTCTCGCTAGATTAATTGCGACTAAATAAGGAGTTCGATCCTCACTGGGTGTTCCATACTTTCGGCCTTGTGCCACATATAAGCTACGCTTGGAAAATCATTTGGGCACTTCGACGTGATATAATGGTTAGAAAGTTTGTCTCGCTAGATTAACTACGACTAAATAAGGAGTTCGATCCTCGCTGGGTGTTCCATACTTTCGGCCTTGTGCCGCATATAAGCTACGCTTGGAAAATCACTATATGGGACATGATGGAACTAAGCATGACACGTTCAGCTCACCCACCAACATCTCTCGCTGTATTGCGTCAATATACAAAAAAGGCGTGGAATAATATATCACGGGATGGTATTTGCCAGCTGTATGATCATATTGATGCGTGAATACATGACAAGGAAGTATACAAATAATACAAATTTATGTCTAAGTACAGTAGATGCATCGCTTATTTTACCATCTGTGCGCATATTGATCGGTATATGTTATTATTATTATTATTATTATTATTATTATTATTATTATTATTATTATCATCATCATCATTCGATTTCTGCTATGGACACACTACCTACCAAGTCTGCGGAAAGACCTAAGGCAGGTCGTGGTGTGTTGTTATGGCCACATTTCATGTTAATTTTTTTTTTTTTTTTTTTTTTTATCTCCGATGAAGTTGCTAGCGTTACATAGACAAAGTTCTCCTTAGTGTGTGCTGTACTTAATAAGACAATTTTCTGTATGTCTCTTAAGCTGGGGTTTCAGGGATTCTTTCAATGTGTTGTTTTGTTCCATTTTTTATAATTCCAAGTGCACCTATTACCACTGGTATTATTCTTGTTTTCAATTTCCACATTTTTCTATTTCAATTTCCAGGTCTTTGTATTTTTGATAGTTTTCAAATTCCTGGTTGCTTATTATTATTATTATTATTATTATTATTATTATTATTATCGAGTCGCTACACTACCCAAAGCCTTTCCTGTGTGTTTAGGTTCCAAAGGTCGTTAAGTGTTCATGAAGTTTCAAGACTGTGGGGAGGGAAAACTAGATGTTCCAAAGTTTGTAAATTGCTCGCATTGGCAGCTGGGGTCATCATCGTTTGTATATATATATATATATATATATATATATATATATATATATATATATATATATATATATATATATATATATTTATTTTCTGGGGTTGGCTCTACCGCGACCATAATATGTTCAGAGACGATTCAGGCAGGACCAGAAGGAGCACGCATCACTGGAGCCAGAGGACTCTGTAGGGCTGAGAGAAAGCCTGTGTTTCACGTTGTTAAGGTGGCTGCACCAAAAGGGACAGGCGCTGACTTGGAACTCTGTTGTTCAGTGGTTCGATTGAATACAGAAAACTGTATCTTGGCTTGAGCCTCTTTGTCATTGGTTCACAGCTGTGGAGTGAATGACGAGGGGTCAGTTTCCTGATTCATCTTCTCAAATTGGGAGTGGACAGTCCTTCTGATGTAAGGGGGAATGATGCCACTAAACAATCAGAGATCATCCACTTTGGTTGGCTTGGGACACCCAGTGATTGATCTGCAAGAGATGCTTAAGGCAGGGTCGATTTTCTTTCTATGTGTCGATCTACTCCACCCAATGTCTACTGGCATATATGCATATGTGATCATTTGCTATCATACAGTTAACCCAGTTATCTTGAGACATATTCAGGGTGTTACAATTTTACTCTCAACTCCATGATCACTTAAGGCGTATGTATATAGATGGTTGCTACTACATACATTGTATGTAGTAGCAACCATCTATATACATATAAAGATTGTAGACCTAGAAACTAACACTGTATATTAACCGACACTTTCACGCCTTAAGTGATCATCAGACCATGTGTCCTGGTGATAGAATAAAGCGGGAAAGTGCCAAATACCATGATCTTTATCTTAACAAACGCTCTATTCTCGATATTAAATACTCTTCCTTCATAGAAATCGCAAGTTTTAAGCAATATATATATATATATATATATATATATATATATATATATATATATATATATATATATATATATCAACCCAAGCAAGGCGGGAAGCCACTAGTACGCAAGGGGTTACAGAGAGTTGGAGCGAGATTAAAGAGGAGTGATAGAGGAAAGGATGATGAGAAGGATGGGGGATAGATCAAGGCATCTGTCGATTGACATTACGTTTGAATAGTTGGAGATTATAGCTATCAGGGAAACAGGAAAAAGGGAGGGAGTTCCACGGGCGAGAAGTGCTAGACATGAAGCTATTGGAGTAGAAGAGGCGGCTACATTTAAAGGTTTTGACAGTGAAAGGGTGAGAGCGAGATATCAGCCTAGTAGAACGCTTAAATTCATGAAGTCTGGGAACCAGCGAAAGCAGCTCATCGGAGCAGTTACCGTGAAAATATTTGTAGAAAAGACAGAGGGAGGTGACGGCACGTCTGTGGAGAAACGACTACAGACGAGATGCCAGATCAGGGCCAACTACACACACACACACACACACACACACATATATATATATATATATATATATATATATATATATATAATATAATTATATCTGTAAAAGGATAATATGACTACCGACAAAAGGAAAACTTATCTTAGACGATGCGTCCTCTGATGTAAAGATTTTATTTTACAAGTATTTATAAACAAAATTAAAAATGTTGTTAGCTTTTCAATTTTTTTAAATTTAATTAATTTCACTTTTTGCTTATTTGCTTAAATTACGTCAATTAGCATCCTGCATAATTTACCTAGACTTTTCAGTTAGCCTCATGAATATAAAGTCCATTTGTATATATATATATATATATATATATATATATATATATATATATATATATATATATATATATATATATATGTGTGTGTGTGTGTGTGTGTGTATGTATATATATATATATACTCTCTCGTCGTATATGTTTATATATATACTCTCGTCGTATATATATGTATATATATATATACTCTCTCGTCATATGTGTATATATATATACTCTCTCGTCGTATGAGGGTCAAGCAGGTCAGTTCGTAGGAACCGACAGTCCAGACACAAGCACATATGATCTGATTATAGTGGTGAAGACTTTGTGCAGAACCAGCCACACTTTTGAAGTGTCGAATACAGAAACCTGGTGCACTACGTGCCGCAAGGTCCTCGCAGATTTCGAATTCAGATTTATCCTTCACTTAGACCAGTTGCCATCCAAGGCTATAGAACCCAGTCTGTCCTGCTATTTACCCATAGTTGGAGGAAGAAGAGGAGGATTAATACCTTTCGCAAGGGTATTAGCACATAAGTGAATGTAATGGATTCGACTGGAATTCGAACTCGGCTCTCCGAACCATATATATATATATATATATATATATATATATATATATATATATATATATATATATATATATATTTTAGGGAATTTAACATATATTGTCGACATGGAAAAAAAAATAATAATAATAATCCCTTACTATAAAGGTAATTTACATTAACCAGAAAAAAGGCTTAGACACAAGCGTCTATCTTTTTAATTTTGAATTTTAATGTAACTATAACAGCAAAAAACATTTCGATTTCATTTTTGCCTTGAAAAAGTCGGAAGACGAAACGCGTCGGCAAAATGTATGATTTTTTTCCAATTGTCATTTGATACCATATATATATATATATATGTGTGTGTGTGTGTGTGTGTGCGCGCGCGTGTGTGTGTTCCCTACTACACCAAACGTTATATTGTGGATACCTATGTTTCAGTAGACGACCTGTTTTGTTTTTCTTTTTTTTTTTTTTTTATCAGTATGAATTACGTTTACCGGCATTTCGAGAAAACGTGATCTCCGGCTGTGTTCGAACGGTCGTCTTTCTTTGTAGGATAAGCCGCCATCTGGTTTGGCGTGCTTTAGACTGCTCGGTCACACAGATTCACACAGACCAGCAAGTTTCAATTACCCTTTTGCAGAATGTACGTTCTCTCGCTCAGACCTTCTCGAAAGCCCAAATCTACTCATTTCTTTATCGCATACCGAAACGTAAAGAAAGTACTTTGCAAGGGATCAAGGGAATTTTTTGTATCCGAAATTATTTCGTTCGTTATTTTGCGGATAATGGTATAATATATATATATATATATATATATATATATATATATATATATATATATATATATATATATATATGTATGTACTTATATGGGTGTACGCTACTGTGTATGTATGCGTGTATATGTATGTACATTTTTGTGTATGAGTGTGTGTGCATTTTGTCATCAGTTTTTCATGAATACAACTAGGATTAAAAGTTTCTGTCTTTTCTCGCTCTTAATTATTTTTTGACCTTTTTACCTTCCATTTCTTTCCTTTTTGTTCCTCTTTTCATTCAAAAGTAGGCCACACGCCGTTTCTCCTTACTTCTCTTGTCTTCACTATATATGCGATAAGACTTCTTTCTTTTTCTTTCTTTGTTTCGTCTCTTTCTGATTACAGTGAGGCCCCCGTCTATTCGCGTTTCAACATTCGCGGCTTCACACATTCGCGGATTTTTCTTTAGAACATATGTACTTGTTATTCGCGGAAACTCCGAATATTCGCGTGTTTTTCTGAAGAACATATGTACAAATTATTCGCTGAGAACCCTTTCGATTCGCGTATTTTTTTCGATAGAACAGATTTAAAATATTCTTGTATTATTTTCCTGTTATTTAAGTGACTTAAAACATATAACAGTTCATTTTTATGGTAAAAATGGGCAGACTTGTACATCTTCATTACAAAAATCAAACGCAAAAACATGCGTAGTGCTTGGGATTTGTTCTTTGTTATGGGGCAACGGCTGGGGGTCTTAAAAGTGGCTTTTAGTTAAGTTTGGTGGCATTATCACAGTTCCGTTTTTAGAAAATGTTTTAAACTTTATATTTTATGTTTTGTTGCACAAATTTTATACAGTATTTTCAATGGTTGTATCGATCTATGCGTAATAAAAACGCTTATTGTACGTATGAAAGAAAATTTACGCTAAGTGTATAGTCACCAATACTATTTTTAAAAATGTTTTTAAAAGGGTCTGAAATGTTTCTAAAGTGTTTAGGATGAACGTTTAAGACATATGAGGTTTTAACAATCAAAATAGGTACTTATAAGCACTTTTAGGTGGGTTACAAGTATCCGCGGATTTTAACTATTCGCGCCGGTTCTGGTCCCTAACTCCCGCGAATACGGGGGACTCACTCTATACGTTTCTTTTTAGTTCCTATTCTGTTTAAGACTTCCCAGTAGGTCACATTTTACACTTACATGGTATTCTCAGCATTCGGGAGAACCACATGTCGCTAAAAGTTTTCTTTTTTCTGCGAAAAGATTGTCCAGTATTCCCTGTTAGACACTTATTCTGCCATTAAACTATTTTCTTCATCTCACCATCCAGCTATTCCTTATGATTCAAAGAAATTCTTTATACCTGTAAGCTTGATGTAAACACGGGATGATGAATAGAAAAACAAAATGAATGAGTGTCTGAATTTGATAAGTTTTGAAGAATCCGTCGCAGAACTTTTCATACCAATGCCATGTTTCTTTACTGAGTCACAGTGTCAACCTTTTAACAGGAGCAGTCATGGAAAAAAAATCATTGGTTCAATTCTTTGCAAATAACCTGTCAGAGGAGCTTACTGATTATTACGCAGTTTATCCATGAATGTGATGCATCCAGTTAGGATCGAACTGACTACACTGTCATCGATCGAACCCAGAACTCTCACCAATCGCGAAGAATAGTTGTTCCCTGAGGGAGGCCCTGCCCCTTGAGCGTCTATTGGGACTTAAACTCAACCCAGACCTCAAGTGGAACGCATACATACAATCCATGCTGGAAAAATGGTCGGGTTCCCTATACCGCTTCAATAACCACCTGATTCCTCTTGCTATTCTCTACAGTTACAAGAGACAGATCAGGACGAAAATTGAGTCCTTCTGCCATATATAATATAGGACTCAATTTTCTCAATATAGGGCGAACTGGAATCTTGTATATAAAACTTAAAGGAAAGATATGCAAAAAAGAAAAAGAATGAAAAAACAATATTGCATTTTTATTAAATAAATAAATATTTGTTATTTTAATCATTAAATTGTTTTTTTTTTTAAATAGCGGGAGTATTTTGTATGTTAAATAATAAAACTTAATTTTTTTTTTAAATTAATGAAAATTTATTGTACTAAACTACACACCCAGAGTAAAATCAACTTTGTACCCCCTTACCTCTTTGCACTTCTTCCCAAAATTTAGTATTGATCATCACTGCATGGCTATTTTCGAGGGTGTGAGGACGGACGGACGGAAGTTACGGAATTTTATATATAGATTCTTTGCTCTTCATTTCGTCGTCGTACTCGGTAAGTTTGTAATTTTGAACCAAACTGGTGGAGAGGGGAGGAGATGGATTCATACCTGTCCCAAAGATATTTGCACGTAAGTTAATGGAATGGACTCGACAGGACTCGGCTCTCTGAGTCCTCCATCTGAGCCGCTATCTATTACTCCACCGTGCCTCTTTTCTTTTTATGTGCCGTCTTCCCTCAGGACGTAGGCGATAATGGCTCTCCACAATTGCCTGTACCTTGCAGCTCTAAATAAATTATATCTTTTTGTTGTTTTAAAAACCCTGTTCGGCCATACATTTTCTCTAACTCATCAAGTATGTTATCCGCTGTTTTCCTTTGTCTCTCTTGCCATCAACCTGTCCCCCTCTGGGTAACAGATTCCCCCCCCTCTCTATGTACCCCAGAATTTTCAACTGTCTCTTCCTTTTTGTTTCCATGTTCGGTCCATGGTATCCTCAGCATCCTTCTTTAAAACCACATTTCTGTGGCTTCAAGTTCCTTCTTTATATTTGAGGTAATTTTCCAGCATTCACTGCGATACAGTAAGACAGATCTCATGTAACAGTTCAGTACACTTTTCTTTGTTTCCAACGAAGTTTTCCTACCTCTTAATTCTCTGCTTAGCTTTTGGAATGCATCTTTGGCTATGCCAATGCGTGGTGATTAGGGGGATTTTATTCACCTACATAGAACTTGTCTGTCTCTTCCACCAAGCCAAAGTATGTGACTTTGTAGTACTACCAGATCCAGGGATTGAACTCACTGTTTTAAAGATAAGAAAGATAGAAATTCTGATAATGTTCTACTTTATATTCCACATGGCGTCGCAATGGCTATACCACTTCATTTGTCGGATACAAGTTCTATTGCACAACATCTAAAAACACATTCCTGTTCAACTTCACAAAACAGGAAAATACTTGTTGACAACAACAATATACTGCAACACGAAAATAATAAATAAAAACCTCAAATACTCGAGGCCCTCTATATCAAAATCAACCAACCAACACTCAACAAAATGTATCAAAAATATAGCAACAACGCAGTAAAATGCATATAACATTTAATACCATTTTACATTTCAACCAATATCTCCCTTGTATTGAAACGTTTGTTTTGCAAAAAAAAAAAAATCAATAACTAAATCGGATCAATTTAAAATTCTAAAACAAATATAACAGAGCGGGTTCGAACGTGTTTTTAAAAATCTCTGATATTCTTATATATCAAGAAGTATATTTTTATATTTTTCCTGATAAAGATATTTCTATCAATATGATTTCTAATTATCGAAACCATTTTTTTTTCAGTGGAATCGTAGTAGTGGACATTGACCTGAACAAAGTACAGATCAACCAGTGTGCAAAAGACGGATCCCTCTTCTCCAATTCACACAAATGCCGACTTGAAACTACAGAGGTAAAACAAAAACAACTTTTATATTCCAAAGTTTTTTATGTAATGCATTTTCTTCTCTTTTTTTACTTCTTCTGAATTTCTTTCTTCTCAAAAATTTAACACATTATTCGGGACGTTCCTGGCAATACATCCGGCAGCAAAACTTCTGACTGGGAGGTTTTGAAGGGCGTGGTACCACCCTTAAATTGCTGGTCCCACGTTCACCTAGAGCCGGAGTGGTAGCAGCTGTTAAGGTCCCAGCTACGGGCAAATAGTGACGCCCCACCCAAACTCGGGTTAAAACATTATGAAAATATAAAAATACATGTTTTAGTAAAAATACCAGCAATATATTTACATAGTTAAATTTACCAGCGGTAAACATTTTCATAGAAAAAAAATGATACTTACACTTCCGAGGAATGTTGTTGTTGTTAGAGGTCTCCCTGTAGAAATTATATTCTCCGAGTAAAACCAAATTCCTGTTTAATCCCCAGTGTGTAATTTTATTTTGAAAATATATTTCAACTCCCATCTGCGTCTTTCTTGTTGACTTTTGAATGAAGAGTGAGTCCCACTGCTTTGTTTATTTCTCGTCTCGTTAAAAAAGGACACAGGTGTGTCCGAAAATTCCGACTTTAAAATCTTTCTCTTAGTGCTTCAGTTTAGTCAAAAGGCTAATATATAATAATTAACATCAATCTTATTGCCAATATTATTATCATTTTGCTGGTTTTTTTATTCCTCAAATTATTCCTCGTTGCGATAGGCAACCAATGCATTTAATGTATTATACATATACAAATACATAAGAGAAACCTCAAGGAATCTAAATAAAAGATTATATGAACACAAAAGGGACATTTTATAAAATAATACATCAAATGCATTGGTAAAGAGACCGACCACAACTTTCAGATAAAAAATGATAACCTGAACAAAGGAGAAAATAATGCACTACGACGTAAATGTCTACAGAGTGTCTTAATCACAATGTCATCTACAATAAATTTCTACCCTGTCTCTTACAACATTCCGCTTTTCCTGACAGATCTTCTAATATCACAGTGTGGAATAACTTCTTACAAAAGTCATGCAAATAAAGAGAAAAAGATTCTAAATGAATTTGGCTGAAGAAAAAATTCTAAAATTCGCAGCACCCCTCTGCCGGGTACATGTTTAATTATATCAATATACCAACATTAGTCTGATGAAGTACTGAAGGACGAAGCACGTCACAAGTAAACTTTATCCACTTTGTCATAGAATTTCCCTAATACAGTACTTGATATATATAAATATATATCGTTATCTCGTTATATATATATATATATATATATATATATATATATATATATATATATATATATACAGACTTAGGAAAATTAAAATTATTTGAAATTATATATATATATATATTTCAAATAATTTAATTTTCATAAGTATATATACTATATATATATATGACGATATATATATATATATATATATATATATATATATATATATATATATATATATATATATATATATATAAGAAAATAAAAATAAAATTATTTGAAAGAAAATTAAATTTTTCTGATCAATTTTCTACAGCCACCAAGAAATTAATTCGTGGAACTTGAAAGGATTAAAACCAAAATAGACATAATACGTTTAAATTATTTAACCAAACATGCTTATATATATATATATATATATATATATATATATATATATATATATATATATATATATATATATAATAAAGTTGCTTAATATCAGATATACTATTTGGGGAATTTTATAATGTTTGGAGTTTACGGGGTGAATTTTATCTGCGTGGAATTCTCATAAAGGTAGGATTTCTTAGATATGCCCTGATTGGAATTTTAAGTTGAATTTTCTATGTGTGAAATTATCCAGTAGTGGAATATACTGAGTTGCTTTTTCATGTATTAATTATTTTTGGTAAGAATTTTCTTGGCTTGGTTCTTCCGCGTAAGAAATTACCCATGAGTGGAATTTTACATAGTTGGCATTTATTATAAATGTTACTTTATCATCCTCTTTTATTGAAACCAATGGAATTAGTAACTACTGGTCCCGACATCCCTACTTGTAAATAAAGAGGTATGTCTACTCAAATGCATTAACGATTTGAAGTAATATAATTATATTAATATCGGTCCTGACCCTGCCTCTTAACTTCAGTTACTTCCCCGCCCACTGTGACTTGGCTTCACTATGTCTTTTCTATAAATATTTTCATAGCAGTTGTTGTAATGAGCTCTCCCTCTTGGTGCATCGACCGCGAGAATTTAAGCATACTACTTGATTGGCTACAGGTGTTTTCTGTTGAACTATCTAAATGTAAACCTAAGTTCTATTCTAATAGGTTTTTTTTTTTTTTTGGTTTTTTTCTCGCACTTCTAACCTCTGGATTTCTCTTACGGTTTCTTGTTTCTCCGCGACATACAATCTTCAAAAAATTATAGGCAACGTCAGCGGACATCTTCTGTCTTCCTGAAACCTGGTCTTTAATTGTCCTTTTTCTTCACTAAAGTCTTAAATGTCTTACCCTCCAGTAATTTTCAGATCGTTGAGTTTTTTAGACGTAAACTATATATATATATATATATATATATATATATATATATATATATATATATATGCCATGGTGCCTACCTAGACCGACAGAATGAACTCCTCCGAACGATATATATATATTACCCCTATCAAGAGAGACGTAGAGTATATCGTTATATATATATATATATATATATATATATATATATATATATATATATATATATATATATACATACAGTATTAGTACGGATTTGATATTGGGACGGTAGTGAATCGAGTCGAGCTGATAGCAGTCACGCCAAACCAGTCGGACAGTCTTACTAACCCTTTCACTTCTTTGTATTATTTCTTGTGTAATATATTCTTTGTTCTTTCTATTGTTGTGTTTCGTGTTGTTCTTCCATGCTCCTAACCTTGGACCATAACAATATATATATATATATCATCATCATCGTCATCCTTCGACCTCCCTATGGTTGGTCGGGACTCCATTGACAATCCCTTTCGACACAGTTCGGTCCTGCATTGCTGTCTCCAGATCCCAAGTATCCAAGCGTTAGTGCCGAGCTATGGTGTCTAGGAAAGTCAATTTTCGTGAGAACTCATATATATATATATATATATATACTCATGTATATGTTCCATCCAGTAGTATTTTAAATATATATATACACTTTGTGATCACTAATCAAATTAACCCGATTAAATCTAAACTAGCGATGACCAATATAGTATATCAATTTCAATGTCCAGTACAAGACGGTGTTTCTTGTCACAAATCAATTACTTACATGGGACACACTACCACCTCCTTGAGTATACACCTTACGTATCACTTATCTAACTATAGTGACTTAAAAACATTTATTAATCCATAATCTATAAGAATACTTAAGGAAAATTTTGGTCAAAAACACAAGAATTCTATATAAATCAGGTTATCAGAAACATCTCGCTATTCGAGGGGCTCTATATATCAAACAATTCTCTCCTACCATCAACCTTACATCATTTAATAGTGGAAATGGAGTGTTAAAAGCTTTTTAAAAATAAATTAATAGAAAGATGCTCACGCGAATTGCAGTCGCGTGCGGGACGTGTGGACTTGGAATGAACGTTTATTTTAAAAAAAAACCCAACTCAGACATAATTTACAACGTAACAGTCAATACATGAGAAAAAAATAACAACTCTAGAAAAGAAACAACCTTGAAAGTAGATATAGAAGTGGCCGAAAGCGCTTGGGACATTAAAAATTATGGACAGTTTTTATATTCCTTAACTTCTACAAAACGGAAAAATTGTTAGGATGCTGGAAAAACTTAATAAAAAAATTAATTCAGTCTTCCCTGTCGGCCGTATTCAATGAAAGATTCTTGAAAGAAATGTTGCTGCCAATATATATATATATATATATATATATATATATATATATATATATATATATATATATATTGTCTATATTTTAACTTAAAATATAGTTAAAAAAAACATTTCATAAATAATTACATATTACAAGTTTATAGACATTAGTTTATTAGTATATACTGATCCACCCAATACGGGTATTTTATTTATTTGGTTTATTCAACTTTAATATTGCCATATTTTGCCGTTTATTCAGTATAATTACCATCGTAAATAGATGTTCCACATTTTTAATTCTATCTATCCCTTTAAGAAGCTTTTTAAATATATAATTTTTTTTAATTTTGTTTCTGATAAATTTATGTCTACTTTAACAAATCAGAACACCATACTTGGCTCCATCCATTATACATTTGTCGTTGACATGTTATATACAATCCTTAGGTGACATGTCTGGTAGCTAGTTTATCGTGACATGAAAAAATAACGCACTCACCTCTGACCTTATTTTTCTTTTTTTAGCGTAGATCTGATTTCAATTGGTTAATCTAGACATACCCTCAAGTATATTTTTAATTCTGACCTTATGTCACCACTTTAACTCCCGAAAGGAGGTAACGATTTGTTTTCAATTTCTTAAATAAATCATTTTTTATCTACCATCGCCTGACGAATCATACAATCATAGTATTGAAACATGAAAGCTTTTGTGTAGCGATTTAAAATGTTTTTATTATAATCTATTATAATAAACGCACACACACACACACACACACACATATATGTATATATATATATGACGATCCGCGTAGGTGAAACCTTAGTAGGTTTGTCTGGCTCTTTAGGTTTAATTAGGTTTGCTCTACTTAGCGTATTGAGCACTTTATTTAGTTATTTTACTTACTCATATCGGTTTTTTTTTCTTTGGACTCTGGACTTGAATCCTAGATGATTATTTTCGGCTGACGTATATGTCCTTTGTTCTTTATTTTTTGTACCTTTTTTCCCCTTTGGTATTGGTTTTGCAAATCAAGACACCTAGTATATATATATATATATATATATATATATATATATATATATATATATATATATATATATATATATATCAATCTTGTAAATATTAGCTAAAATAGAGCCGATAAATGACATCACAATTTACTGTAGCAAGATAAGTAAGAAAAATAGTAAGCAAAAAACACGATCATACATTTATGCTTAAAATGTTTACTTTTTTTGGCAACATGTTTTCAGAATTTTGGATAAGAGATTGTATATCTGTATTTATTTGTATCATTAACACTATTTATTACTTACCTTTTACCTTTTTTTTTCTTTCTCTTCAACCAGTGTGTTGCAGTTCCAGTGATTGGCAAATTCAAACGTGGTTCCTATCGATGCCAATGCAAACCAGGTTATTATTTCCCGACCCTAAACGCGAGCCACAATTATTTCAACGGCACACTGGTGGAGAACCAACTGCTGGAACGACTTAGGAACGGCAGCACCCAGGCAGACCCTTTGTCCGATTCTTTTCAATGTCAGCCTTGCCGAAAGGGTTGCCCGAACTGCGTCAGCGACCAGCCGTGCTTTGTCGAGTACAATATCCTGCTACGGGGTATACCGCTTGGAATACAGAGTTTTTGTATGACAATCACAATAGTATTGGCTCTGGTCATCTTCCGGCTTCGTAAGTCTAAGGTAAGTTACTATGTGAGCTCTATTAATCTGGATTTCTTTTTATTTGGATTTTTGAGGATCTGTGCAATCAAGTAAAAAAATAACTCTACAGAAAAGAACATTAGTGAACGAGAAGTCGGCAACAATTAACATATACGCTAGTTTAGGAATAGGTGTAGCATAGAAATACATATGGTATGGAAGCCATTGATAATTAAAGAAAGACGTAACCGTAAGTTCTATGCTAACAGTTTCTTCTCTTGCACCTCTTACTTGTGGAACTCTCTTTCGGCTTCTTGCTTCCCGGTCAACTTTAATCTTGAAAAAAATTAAATGTAATGTTAAATGTTATCTTCTGCCTGCTTAATTCCCATTCTTTTATTGTTTTCTCTCCTTAATTGTATTTTTCTCCTATTCTCTAATTGGTTCACTCGTTTCTCTTACCTTGCTTGGCAGCCAGTCTAATAGAAGGAGAACTTTGAATTAAAATCTGAGAAGGCCTGTTTGGGGTCTTCAGGGAAAAGGGTAGCCTATTTCTGTGTTGTTTCTATGTAAACAGTCACCAAACTTTGAATGTAGTCTGGCGGTCTGTAGAACTCCTATCCAGTAGTAATGGATTCCACTATATATATATATATATATATATATATATATATATATATATATATATATATATATAAATGAGCACTGAAGTCAACACTTAGAGCCTCTGAGCGTTGACTTTTATATTTATATTTACATACGCTCTATCTCTGATATTGAGCACTTTTATCCCATAAATTGGCACAGCTTAAAACTATATTTCTTCATATATTTCTAATATATATATATATATATATATATATATATATATATATATATATTAGGTGACCTGACGATTGCGTCTAGCATGAAACAGACTGTCGCCTCTAAGTGTTGACTTCAATGTTCACTTTTATATTTACGCACGCTCTATCTCCGATATTGAGCACTTTATCCCATAAATATATCACACCTTAAGACTATATTTCTTCACATATGTGTGTGTGTGCGTGCGTGACTGTGTGTGTACAGTTTATACGTTATTTTTATAGATACAATTTATTTAAGTAAATGCATTGTTTTTAATGAAACAGTATTAATTAATTATATTTGCCGGCCTGAATGTTCGAGAAATTTCGTAGAAAATATGCGTTATCTGACAGGAATCGAACCTGCACTCCTAAACGGAAACTGTCATTTGACTTGACATTTATAAACAGAGAAGCGTCTGGTTAAGTCCCAAAGTACTGTTTATGAACACACAATTTCCGTGTAGGAATATAGGAATAGGAATATAAACACACAGGTTTCCGTATAGAAATACAGGTTCGATCCCAGTCGGAGAACGCATATTTCCTACGAAATTTCTCGAAAATTCAGGTCGACAAATATAATCAATACTGTTTAATTAAAAACAGAATTTACTTAAATAAATTGTATTGATAAAAAATAGCGTATAAAGAGAAAATATACTAAATAACAATCAGTCTTAATCCATTTCATTATATATGTTGTCATATATATATATATATATATATATATATATATATATATATATTATTTAAAAATATGATTCAATGCTACATAAGAGTTCTCATGTTTCAAAACAAGAGCCTGAACTTCAATATAATTATTTGAATCAAAGTACTAAGCTCTGTTCCATCTTCAAAAATTTTTTGGGAATCCCCAAAAATTTCGGTTGAAGATGGAACAGGGCTTAGTACTTTAATTCAATTTAATTCAAATAATTATATTGAAGTTTTCGGCTGTTGTTTTGAAACATGAGAACTTTATGTAAGCGGGTTGGAATCATATTTTTTAAATAAATAATTATTTTTATGCTCTACTTTTGTATCGAGCACTATTTTTTAAAATAATAACAAAATACTAAAGAACTTTGGATTATTTACCTAACGAGTTCTTTCCTATTTTCTATATATTTTTTTCACACACACACACACACACACACACACATATATATATATATATATATATATATATATATATATATATATATAGAGAGAGAGAGAGAGAGAGAGATTTCATTGAGGATAACTGAAAGGGCCCTGCGATTAAGTTTTTTATTATATTTTACTTGCATTCGTATATGCGATTTTTTTTTTGAGACACCGGATGTGTAAAAAACTGTTCAAATGATCTTTGGCTTCGAAAGCTTTCGGATAATCTATTAGCCATTATCAAGGATGCTTGATCCTTGATATGTAGATTTTGTTGCTATTTTTTAGCAATAGAAATGTTTTAATTCGTGAATACGGTCAGTACATTGTGGTCGTGTTTATAATTAATATTATTAAGTGTTTGGCTTTTGCTATTTTTTTATTATTAAAGCTTCCTTTATTTATAAGCGTTTTCTGCAGTGAGATGAGTATATTGTGCTGGTATTTTCTACGAGTTTGTTGCGGATAAAGATTGATAGATCTCGGTGTGTATTTAAATAAATCCTAATGAACCCATGATCCGAGAGGTCCCAAATAAGTTTTCTTGATAGGCATGTAGTTGTGTGTCCGATGTCATTATTATACATGAATTTGGTTTCGTCAGGAACGCAGTTACATAAGGGTTATGTAGATTCATAAACAATGTTAGTCCGCTTGTTGTTGATAAGGTTAGGTGTTTTAAATTATTTATAATAAATAATCAACATAATCTTCTTGTTCTAGTCGAATGGGGTTGTGTGTTTCTTAAGAATGTTTCTAAGAGCAAATTAACACGGCCAGAGTGTGCTGAATTTCCATTGCTAAAAATAATTACGATCACAATCTACATATTAAGACAAAAACACAAAAACTTTGTCAGTGGCTAATACATTAGACGAAAGTGCTTGGGGCCAAATATCATTTGGACAGTCATTGCACTATTTATGTCCAAAGATGAAATCTCTTGTACGCATGCAAGAAAGATATTATAAAAACTTAATCAGTCATCTTGCATAAAAGATAAATTGCTGCCCAAATACAGAATATATGTACTTGACTCTCTCGTCATTTCCAAAGTATGTTGGTCAAGCGATTCACTTCTTAGAACCAACAACCAGATTACCTGCACATATCATTTGATTATAGTATCATATATCAGCACTATAATCATATATATATATATATATATATATATATATATATATATATATATATATATATATATATATATATATATATATATATCCCGGTGTAACAGCAAAATTGTCCGATTGCTGGATGAAGTTTTGAACCGTTGTATCTTAGAAATGATTCAAGATATCTTACTTGAATTCTTCGAGGTTTTTATAACGCTATGAGACTCTAATTCGAACAATAAGAATGTATTTAGTTCTAAATTGAAATGATGATCCCTCTTGCTGCTGTGACCTCCTGATCCAGTTTACCTCTCTACTGTTCCCTCTTTTTTAAACTTATTCACCGTTCTCTTGATGGTTGAACGCCTGAATGATATTTTTCCTCTCACCACTGCTCAGTTGGGAAGATATAGTGGAACGGACACAAAATGATTTAACCTATTCACTTTCTAGATGAATAACTCAAATGGTTTTTCAGTGACTCTTACAACAAATGTCGTTAAGATGGCTAAACGTCTTATCTGAAAACCTGGAAAAAGAAACTCATTTTTTTGTGTTTTTTAGTTATTAAACATTTTGTGGATGAACAATTATCTTGCATCCTTATACCTATAGGAAAGGCATGACTCCATCTCTTCTAAAAGCTATGTGCAAATATTAGGTCTGGCTGAGTCCTATAACCTTGGAACGTATATATATATATATATATATATATATATATATATATATATATATATATATATATATATATATATATATGTTATTTTAGGATATAAAAACAAAAACATGTTAAAAATCGCTACACAATTACAATTATGCAATTATGTTTCAACACTAAAATAAATAATATTTAGCTCTACTTTGTATTGAGCCCTCTTTTAAATTAAACGTTACGGACAGTGGAATTATACACTATTTTTCTATTTTTCTCATTTTTGCCTATCTATCTATCTATCTATCTATCTATATATATATATATATATATATATATATATATATATATATATATATATATATATACTATATATATATATATATATATAAATATGCTATATGCAATTTATATAAATATCGTCAGGCCATCGTGTGGCCTGACGATTGCATATAGCATGAAACAGACTGTCGCCTCTAAGTGTTGACTTCTATGTTCACTTTTATATTTACACACGCTCTATCTCTGATATTGAGCACTTTATTCCATAAATATAGCACACCTTAAGACCATATTTTTTTATATATATATATATATTTATATATATATATATATAAATAGGCTTAAACACTAATATTCCATGGTTATAATTTATTACATTGGAATCGTAATCAAATAGACCTACAAATTCAAAAAGGAATTTTGTTTTTTATACCCGGAGTGATATTTTCCGATTTCTTTTTGAATTTGTAGGTCTGGTGAATTGGATCGTGATTACGATTCCAATGTAATAAATTATAACCATGGAATATTAGTGTTTGAGTCTTTTATATTATATTCTTACTCTGTCCTGGGCATTGAGTTCTATCTGTATTATATTCTCTTGGGAATTTATATATATATATATATATATATATAATTATAAATTAACTGATTTAAAATATGGTTTTTCGCTACACAGTAATAACCATGTTTCAAAAATGGAAGCTGAAAACTTCAAATTTAATTTGAGGATGAAATGGAACTTTAATTTAATTACAAAATTAAATTCGAAGCTATTAGCTTCCATATTTGAAACATGGTTATTACTGTGTAGCAAAGACATATTTTAAATCAGCTAATTTATAATATTAATGCTCTGTAAATTTACATTGAGCAGTATTTTGTAAAAATAAAAATATCAATAAGAACACCGGATTATATATCTTACTTCTTTCTTTTTTTTTTTTATATATATATATATATATATATATATATATATATATATATATATATATATATATGTACGTATATATATAGATAGATACCGATATATAGATATAGATATAGATATATATATACATACATTGACCACAAATATTAATAATATATATATATATATATATATATATATATATACCCAAGTATATAATTGGTATATACGGAATGAATTCCAATAACCAACAATTACTATTCTTAAAAGAGTGCTCAATACAAAGTAGAGCAGATATAATTATTACTTATAAAAAAATTATAACATTAGTATGTTATAAAATCACTACAAAATAGCCATTTTGTTTCAACACACTCGGTGTCTTATCAAGTGATGATTTTGAAGATAAAATAAATGGTTTTAAAAGTTTAATTAATCTGAAACTATATATATATATATATATATATATATATATATATATATATATATATATATTACAGACGGTCAAATCACGCTGGATCATACGGTGGTTGCTACGAAGGGAGACGGGGACAAGTTCGAACTTATTTGTCAAGCATTACTTTGATTTTTGTTTGACCCGATGACCTTAAAGATGAGGAAATTCATGTATACACAAAATACTGCATAATTGTCAACTGATTTGGTCAATAATAACGAAAGAAAAAAGAATAGTCTATTATGTGATGGCCGACTATGAAAAAATGATAATTATTTGTAATAATTTCTTCACTGTAGACGCCTTCATTATTTTGAGTGCCGCTAATACCATGTAACTCAATACTACCTGCTGCGTGGTCGGTCATCGACTCCCCATCAGTCTTTCCTGGTGAGGAGGGTGGCAGGATTCAAAGCAAGACCTGTAAAAGAACGGATGAACGTTTTCGAAGTGTCAACGTTCATCTAGCACAATGGGGTAAACTGGGCTACGATTACATTCAGCAAGTGCGTTGGAGAGTCAGCATTTCTAGAATGCGAACAACGGCCAAACTGGAGGTTTCCTCCTATTTGAACTACAACCATGATCAAGGCGAGCCTTCAATTTGGAGGACATCGGCAGTTGCTTGATCTGGAGAAGGATGGGATCCACCAGGTCTTCGACTAAAAAACGCTACGCATGAATGAATAGCACTCTGGCTTTCAACCCGGGCATATGAAAGGGAAATGGTCAAGTGCTCAGCTGCGCAGCGATTAACTGCCTGGTTGTCTTTTATACTTTATCAATCTTTTGTAAGTTACTTAAAGCCAGAATATATTTTTAGATTGTAATATTTTTTGAGATAATAACGGATTTCCTGACACAAGTTATTCTAATTAGTCTGGAGGGGGGGTGAAGCGGTGAATTCATACCTTTCACAATGGCATTTGCGCTTAAGTGAATATAGCGAACCCGACTGGAATCAGAACTTGGCTCTCCGATTACCAATTCCGAGCCCTTATCCTTTATATCCTTTATACATCCAAGCTTACAGCACCTGATATTCCCAACCTGCCACCCATAGAGGTACTGACCACGCTCGGCGGTGATATTACTTCGGTGATTGTATGGGTACCGGTGTTTCAACGTGATAGGGCCGTAAGATTACGAGTAGGTGGTCATGAGATTGATGATGATGATGATGATGATGATGATGTTGTAAGCGCTGGTCGTCGTGTTGCCGTTAACAAGTTTGTCCCACTAGCTATTGCTCGAAAATTCGATATTTAATTACAGTGGCTTTGTTTCCGATTCACTTGCGATTCGTAAGCATCTAAAGCAACCCTGTTAGAATTCTTTCTCACTGAAGGGTAGGAAGTAAAAAACAAATGCCAGAAGTATTTAAAAAAAAAAGCCTGAAGTATTAAAAAAAGAGCCTGAAGTATTAAAAAAAGCCTGAAGTATTAAAAAAAAAAGCCTGAAGTATTAAAAAAAGCCTGAAGTATTTAAAAAAAAGCTTGAAGTATTAAAATAAAAAGCCTGAAGTGCTAAAAAAAAAGAAAGACATAACGATAAAGAACGAATCTTTTCGTGACTTTTGGCCAAAAACCTGCGAAACACAAATAGAAAAAGAAGAAAAAAAAAAACAAGAAAAGAATTTAAGAAAGAAAACAAAAACGTTGCGTCGCGATGTCTCTCAGAGGAACGGTGACGAGGGGCTTGGCGGGAAGAAGTTTAACAAAAATACTTCTCACCGATTTGTTGCGTGTATAATTTATTAGACGATAATCCTGCCTTCCCGGTAGTTGCAAGGATGGCCACTCAGATTGCAGTCGAATATTTTATAAAGAATAATAAGACAAAAATGCTTTTAATGAGAGGATCATTTTTAATGAGATAACTTGTTTTCACCATTTATAAAAAGGAGAGAAAATAGTACTAAAGAGAGTCTTTTAAATGCCAACAGATATCTGGCCATGATTTTCTTTTTTAATTCATGAATTCTTAAAATATTGACCTTATCTCTTGATCACATCTTTAAGACACTTTTCACGATTTCATAATCACTGTTGGTCATATTTACTTCATGTCTGAGACGAAGTCCTAGAAGGATTCATTATTGATGGCTACAGTCTTAACAACATAAGATATGTAGATGACAGTGTTGATAACAGATACAGAAAGAAAACTAAAAGAATTCCTACAGAAAGTAGTGAAGGAAAGCGATAAGAAAGGATTTGACATCAATTGCAAGACAGAATGTCTTGTTGTTAACAAAAGGAACAGCTCAACATGCAAATTACAAATTGGAGATACCAAAATAAAAGCAACTACGACATTTGAAATATCTGGGAAGTGGTTTAACAGAAGACGGAAAGTGTGACACTGAAATCCAAAGGCGCATTAGCGAAAGATGCATTCGAAAAGCTAAGCAAAGCATTAAGAAACAGTAAAATTCAGTTAAAAACAAAGAAAAACGAATAGAACCGTTACGTCGTATCACTCTTCATATGCGTGCGTGTGTGTGTGTGTGTGTGTGTGTGTGTGTGTGTGTGTGTGTGTGTGTGTGTGTGTGTGTGTGTCAGTATAACTTATCATGAATCTAACTTATCTCTTCCGAATACATGAAAGTCAATAGATATACTCTAATGAAAAATTCTTCAAAATATCCTGCAGCGTCTCACCAATCTTTATATACTTTAACATCCAGAATAATTTATTACACTTATTTGAATATTATCTGTTACTTCCTTAAACGTGACACGTATCCAATGAAAGCATCCTACTGCATCTTACTAACTTTTACACATTTTAGCGTAGAGAATATCTACCACACATATTTCAATAGTATCTGTTACTTCATTAAACGAAACACGTATCTAAGCAATAAGAAATAGCCTAACACATACCATTAATCTGCGTCTCTTTGCTTTTTATCATTCTTTATCATTTCTATCTTGATCTCTGATGAAGCTTTAATAAAGTGAAACATGTTAAATTAAGATCTGTTTCCTATTGTTTCTGTTTCCTATCATATATATATATATATATATATATATATATATATATATATATATATATATATTAAACAGAAAGCGTGTGTAGTAGTATTCAAATTTTCTTGGACTTGAATTTTCTCAAGTCCAAGAAAATTTGAATTACTACTTAAAAGACAATGATTAAACATCGGAAAACACCAGGAAAAATTAATACCTTTAAATAATATCTGGAAATAACTACTCTTCACAAGATCCGAAAAACGTGTAGCAAAAATATGGAAATAAAGTATAATATATATTTTAAAAATCCACATTATAACCAAAAACATTTACGGCTTCTCTCTTTTCTTTATAATTTAAACATTTCTCTCGTTGGAACAGCTATAACCTTTCCCTGATATATATATATATATATATATATATATATATATATATATATATATATATATATATATATATATACTGGACATGCTCACAGATGAAAAAGAGATTTGAAGCAACAAAAATGTGGTTCTACAGAATGCTGAGAATACCATGGACGGAACATGGGAGCAACGATAATGTTTTAGAGAAAATGGCAACAAAAAACAAGAAACTTGTGCTTAACATCAGAAAGAGATAGTTGATATTTCTAGGGCACATAATGAGGAAAGAGGACTTGGAAAATTTGATACTCTCAGAGCAGATTGAAGGCAAGAGAGACAGACCTAACTAGCAAACTTGAGTAAATTAATGGCAGGAGGAGAGCTAACTAAAAGACAGAATTTATTAAGAGCTACAAAGGAGAGGAAATTGTGGAGAGCCATGATCGCCAACGACCTGACAGAAGACGGCACAGAGAAGAAAAGAAAAAAAATGAAAACGTGAATGTGACAACAGTAATCGACGTGGATATTTTGATATATTTTAGTAAGAACCAGCAGTGACACCCGTCGTTGTCCTGGTCAAGTCCTTATTTGTTTTTCAGAGTTAAACAGTCTTCCCTTTTGTCGGATATATTCGCATGCTGTCAAATGGTGTTGGGGAAATATTTGTATATTTTTACGAAATTTCATCCAATACAAGGCCCAGGAGCCACTCAAGATAGATGGTTACAGTCAAATTAGTAATGCTGAATGAGATGTAAGACATAAATGAAAGAGATGATAGTAGGAAGCCTATTGTCTATAACAGCGTTTCTCAAACGTTTTTACCCTTGTGGAGTTTTTGAAATATTTTTTTTTATGTCAAAGGGACCACCTGCATAAAAATTTCATAAAACGCCATACAAATGTCGCTAAATACATTGCCTGTGATTATTATAATTTTAAATAATATAAAAGGTTGAAGCCTCTATTATAATAACCAAGGATTTTCCAACAATATGCCGTGTGTGTATAGTAAAAGTACGAATATAAAATTAAACAAAAACTTACTCAAAATATATTACTCTATTTATCACTGTTTCTCTTGAAACCCCTATAGAATCACTGATCTATAGTAACTGACATTAAGAAAAGATTTAAACTGTTAACTTTGGGAATTTTTGTCCTCCTGAAAGACACCTGCGGTAAAATGATACGGGGGCATTGATATTTGTTCCGGTTTACATTAAAAATCTGTTTTTTTTTTTGGGGGGGGGATCTGTTTCACCCCATGCACAGCAATAAAGCCACTAAAGCACAAGGGGTTACAGGTGTGGAAAAATTAGGAACAGAAACATTAATAATGAATGGAAAGAGAAAAGAGTAATCAGGAGGATAGTAGATAGCGATTGATATTGCATTTAAATTTTCACAGATTAAAATTTGCTGGAAAGCATGGAGCCGGAAGGGAGTTCCACAAGCGAGAAGTGCGAGAAAAGAAACTGTTAGTCAAGAGTTTACGATGAACTCGAACCATCTCAACTGTAAATTGAAGAGATCTTGGCGCCAAGCTCGTACTGCGTTTAAATTCAAAAAGTCTAGATACCATAACGAAGAGCGCTATTTATTCAGCTTCTGTACAGAAATGTGGCACAAGGCCAAAATATGGAATGGGAAAAAGAAAGGTCTTCTTCTGTTTTAACATTAAAACTGAGCTCGCCAAGATCACTAACCAAAACATCCCACAATATTAAAATTAGAATATATTAGAATAAAAAGTAAAAAGAAAAGAAAGACCAAACAAATAAGTCGCAAGACGAGCCAAAATAATAAATCGTTTTTTGTTTGTTTGTTTTTTGTTTGTATATATATGTGTGTGTGTGTTTGTATATATATATATATATATATATATATATATATATATATATATATATATATATATATATAAAGAAAAGAACAGCAAGATATATAATCCGGTGTTCTTATAGATATTTTTATTTTTACAAAATAGTGCTCAATGTAAATTTACAGAGCATTAATATTATAAATTAATTGATTTAAAATATGTTTTTTTTCGCTACACAGTTCTAACCCTGTTTCAAAAATGGAACCTAAAAGCCACGAATTTAATTTTGTGATTAAATTAAAGACATTAGTTCCATTTCATCCTCAAGCGAATTTTCACAAAATTAAATTCGTGGCTTTTTAGCTTCCATTTTTTTTGAAACATGTTTAGAACTGTGTAGAGAAAAAACCATATTTTAAATCAATTAATTTATAATATATATATATATATATATATATATATATATATATATATATGTGTGTGTGTGTGTGTGTGTGTGTGTGTGCGTGTGTGTGTGTCTGTGTGTGTTTTTGTGTGTGTGTGTGTGTATTTATTCGTTTGTTTTCTTCTATTCTTCCAAAAAAAACACCCATTCTTGGCCGCATGTCGGGAGATCAATCCAACCATGCATACCTAATTTATAACATCGAATACCCCAAGTGAAGTCTTGATTGGTTGTTGTCTACTGGGGCAACTTATATAATTCACGTCTTAAAGCTAGTGGCAAATTTTTGTTCTAGGTGCGGGCCGAATACTGATCATATTCGGTCGGGTCACCCATCGAAGAAGTCTGTTGTTTATTTAGACCCAAAACTTCTAGTGACATGGGAGCAACAACACTGACGACGCATCTAGATTTGGCATTTAAAGGTGTATTTTAATAATATTCCTTACACCAAAACAACGTATTCTTACTTGCTATTCTTACAACATCCACCATAATACCTCCGTGTCTCTATGAAAATGCTGTCTTCATATGTACAATTCAGGCCTATTGGGGGCGGGGAGCTCATCCGAACAATTACCATGAAAGTATTTGTAGAAAAGACACAGGGATAGGAAAATAACTGAAACTGAACCATCAGGTCAGGAACGAAAATGATAGATATAACTTGGGTTTACAAAAGAATTAGACAGATGCCCGGCTTATACTATGGTCGGGTTTATACTGTAGTCTGCAATTATCCACTTAGATGTTGGCCGGTTTTCATTGGGAGTCTTATCCCTCTGCAATGGATTTAATCGGTGTATTCTATGCCCTACTGACAGAATAATCGCCGAAATGAATTTAGACTTTGTGTTACATGCTAAACTAATCTTTATGTATTTTTATAAAATGAACATTCTCTCTTTTGCTTAATACCTGTCGTTTTTCTAATTGATTTTCTATTCTTTATTTCAGGTTATATGCAATAGTTTTTGGGCAATGCTAGAATTGCTGTTAGTAGGATCTTTATTACTTTATTCCACAGTAAGTATAAACGTTTAAATTCCCTTTTTAATATTGAAGTAGATTAATTGTATATGTAATTTTAAGATTTTTTATATGAGCACAAGCACAGATGTGAAGAGATGGTCACCGATCATCTAAACATTCTATGCCACTTCCCAAATGAAACTGCTAGCAGAAAAAAAAATTCCCTGTTTTCTTTCCCATGGCTAATGTATTGATGATGAGGGTGGCTACGCTGATAGCAGATATAAATATTTGGGATAAAAATGATCTTGAACAAAAAATCGACATCTACTATCAAGTGTTCCAAGAAGTAAGATTCAAGATAAAATTTTCCAAAATGATCTGGAATTTGAATGAAAGCACTGATTGTATCAACCCTGAATCCATCATTAAAAAATCAGGATGATGATTTAGTAAAATAAACTTTAAATACCGTGGTGTATGGATCAATGTTATGGTCCGGTTCCTTGTACCACGGTGATGGTCCAAGGTAGAACCAATAAAGAAGAACTCGAACACGGATATGGAATAACACAGATATATTACAAACAGGAATATATACAGAGAAGTAGAAAGTGTTAGTACGAACAATCAGGTTTAGTAGGAAGAACAATGTAGTCTAGACCAGTATCACTATTCCAATGTCCTGTAGTAATTGCCTGAACGCGACTCTGTTTCGGACTGCCTCTGACTCGACTGACTGACTCGCTCTGACTGACTCCTGACGGACTTCTGATGGACCTCACTCCAGACTTCAGACTGAACAGTATTTAGTCACCCCCCCACCAGGGCATCATGTGGCACAAGGCCGGTTTAACGTGGGATCTCCGAGCGTGGGATCTCCGAGCCCGTGGGATCTCCGAGCCCGTGGGATCTCCGAGCCCGTGGGCTCGGCCAAAAATATGCCCTTTAAACCCGTATAAACGGGTTCAAGGTCGGTTTACCTCCTCGAAAGAGACTCCGCCCTTCAGCGAAGCCTCGTTCGGGTTCCTCCCCGCCCGAAGGAAGAGAGTTCAACCGATCAGCCGGTCGCCCGACTTCAGACTGAACTCCCTGCTTCCTCTTGAGGCGCAGTATTTATGACGTATGGAATAGTCCATTATGTTATTATGGGGAGGATCCAATAACAATCAGTTATAGCAACTTTAGTATAGGGGATAAGGAGGTTTAACATAGAATAAACTGCGCTAGGGATAGTTTCGCCCAACACCACAAGATGCTACAAAACCAAAACATTAACCTAAGAACTTGAGTCATAATCTTAAATAGCTTTGTTAGATCGAGCCTTCCATCTGGATGCAATTCATGGTGACAAACTCGTTCATAAATATTTAAACTGTCATTTGTATACATTCGCTTTCTCAGATCAATGATGAAAAAGGGTTTTGAGTGAATGAAGCCTGTAGGTCTTACATTTTCCTATCCCCTACTTCCTATCCTTTCTCGCTTTTATTAAGGTTTATCTTTTTACTCTCTCTCTCTCTCTCTCTCTCCCTCTCTCTCTCTCTCTCCCTCCCTCTTCTGTCAACCATTTACGCAAGCTTGTTAGATAGATTATTCGCTGTTTTCCTCTTGGCTTCAATATGCCCTGTGAGTGTCAAATTCCACAAACCCTTTCCTCATTATGTGCACCAGAAAACTTAAATTGTCTGTTACTTTATTCCAAGAAATGTCCTTTTTGTTTGCATCTTTCTTTAAAATTCGTCGTTGCTTAAATGTTCAGCCATACGCTATTCTCAGAACCCTTCTGTAGAACCTCATTTCTGTTGCTTCAAGTCTCTTCTTCATCTGTTAAGTGATTGTCCCGCATTCACTGCCATATATAAGGATTGATATTACGTAATAGTCCATAACTAGTAAAATGCGCCTTATAAGTCTCATATTAGTGCCCTTCTACCGTGAATGGATCTTGTTGAGTCTATCACTGCCAATATAAGCAGAGGAGAATCGGCATTTAAATAGCGGTATAGAGGCAGAGGACAAGTAACCACATCGAAGGACCAGAAACGACTCATCTTCTCGGCACATCGGCACCGCAAAATTCCACTCACATCTCTTGGATAAGGAATTTGGCACGATTGATAAATGATTTTTTTGTAAGTACGAGTTTCGCATACTAAAGCCAAATACGCTCCCGAAAAGCTTACGTGGTGAGGCGTTTGTTTTGCAAAAACTCATGACTTTAGTAACCCGATCACTGTTAATGTGACAGCCACAATGTACATAAATCTCCTCAATTGTGTTTCACCACTGACTGAATAAAAGAATGGAAAAGTTTCTAGTTAACTTACATCAAGTCCACGTAGCCAGTTCTCTAGACATTAAAAATGGCTGGATAAAATCCGAACAGACTTCGTAAACACAATGATAATAACAATATTAGCTGTTTTCCTATAAGGAAACATTCGGCATTCATTAAACAAACAGCCGGTGCTATTGTTGGTTGAATTTTATAAAAGCTTTCTATTAAGCAATCTTTCATGAAAATAACTCTTATTGATCTTTCCAGTATCGAGGGGGGAGCTTCCTTCCTAACGTTTTGTTCGAAGTAGTGTGGAATTTTAACATCTTGATTATGCCATTATTTTCTCTTTGAGTGACATATGGTATCCATTTTACATGTTGCGGGTGTTGAAAGTCCTCAAATGATGTAGTTTCTATTATTTGGTACAGTTCTTTCATTGTGATTCTGTAGCGCCAGTCTACGAGGTTTGGAAAAGGATGATCCTCTCTAAGACCTACAGAGTTCATAGCTGAAGAAGTATAAGTAATCATGATAAATCAGTTGTTCCAACAAAAAGGGCTCCTTCTGAAATTAAAATATCCAAAACTAATATTGATGGAGGTTTCTTTCCTAGCCTTTTGTTTGAAGTTGTGTGGAATGTCAACATCTTGATTATGCCATTATTTTCTCTTTGAGTTACATATGCTATCCATTTTACATGTTGCTGCTGTTGAAAGTCCTCAAGTGATATGGTTTCTATTATTTGGTACAGTTCTTTCATTGTGATTCTGTAGCGCCAGTCTACGAGGTTTGGAAAAGGATGATCCTCTCTAAAACCTACAGATTTCATAGCTGAGGAAGTATAAATAATCATGATAAATCAGTTGTTCCAACAAAAAGGGCTCCTTCTGAAATTGAAATATTCAAAACTAGTATTGATGGGGGTTTCTTTCCTAGCCTTTTCTTTGAAGTAGTGTGGAATGTCAACATCTTGATTATGCCATTATTTTCTCTTTGAGTTACATATCCTATCCATTTTACATGTTGCGGGTGTTGAATGTCCTCAAATGATGTAGTTTCTATTATTTGGTACAGTTCTTTCATTGTGATTCTGTAGCGCCAGTCTACGAGGTTTGGAAAAGGATGACCCTCTCTAAGACTTACAGAGTTCATAGCTGAGGAAGTATAAATAATCATGATAAATCAGTTGTTCCAACAAAAAGAGCTCCTGAAATTGAAATATTCAATGGGGGTTTCTTTCCTAGCCTTTTGTTTGAAGTAGTGTGGAATGTCAACCTCTTGATTATGTCATTATTTTCTCTTTGATTTACACGTGATATCAGTTTTAATTTTTGCTGCTTTGTTAATCCACAAGGGAATTGTTTTCTGTTATTTTGCAGTGTTTTTTTTCTTTTTTCGTTTGTGATTCTGTAACGCTATTCCTCGAGATGTGAAGACGGATGTTCTTCGTTAAGACTTACAGAGTAGATTCACTCGAAACTATTTTTGATCAACGATATGAGATAGTCCTCAAGTGATGTGGTTTCTGGTGTTAGGCGCAGGTTCTTTGTTTCGAAGAAGGACAGTCCTCTCTAAGATCGTCAAGGATGGAAAATAAAGGCTCAGATATTGCAGCAACACTCCATTTCTGGTCTGACTCTTGTAAAGATGAAACATTACAGAGGTATTCAGGCCCTTTCTAGAACGGTGGAATTAGTCGACTATTTTTCGCATCATCTTTAGCAATGGATTCTATACACGAGTTCCACTTCAGGTTTAGAGTGAAGTTTAATAGACATTCAAAGCATGGAGTCTTCTTGAGAGTGCAACTGTTCATCATGACTAGAGAAATCGGAGGGCTCTCATCAGTAATGATGAAATGATATTAATTTGGTTTTTAAGTCTTTTTTCCCTTCCGCTTGTACTGTTAGGCGTCGCGGAGAGACGGTTCACTGTCGGCGGCAAGGCGAGTGGCCTGGAGGATCTCGTGGGGCCTGAGAGTGTCTGCCACTGAGTCGCTCCAGTGTCTTCTTGTTCTCCAGTCAGAGTACCTGAGGGTGTATACTCGTAGGGCTGATTGGTTGATAGGCATACGAGTGAGGTGTCCGAACCACTTGGTCCTCTGTCGTTCGATGTGTTGTATGATTGGTATTGCTCCTACCATATCTGTTCTTGCCTCATTCCTGATCTTGTCTCGCCTGGTCTTGTTCACTGCTTTCCCCAGGCATTTCATCTCACAAGTGATCAGTCTCCTCTCAAGAGTTTTTGTTAGGGGCCATGTCTAGCACTGATATGTCAGCGTTAGTAGGAAAATGGCGTTGATGAGATTTGCCTTGTTGCTCATGGAAATGCTAGGATGTTTTAGAAGAGGGGCAAGTTAGTAACTGACAGCGTTGGCTTTCTGACATCTGGTCTCGATCTCTCTGTCCAGTTTGCCGTTTTCAGTAAATATGCTGCTGATATTTGAATTTACTGGTTTACTTTAGCTGGGTCCCATTGATGTTTTAAGGTATTGATAATAAAGGGAACTTGATACAAAGCTCGAGCGCCACTCAAGGTAGCGGATTACTGTTAAAATGTTTATTATGAATTAGATGTGTAATGTGAAAGAAGTGAAAAACATGACGATAAGGAATATAGATAACGATTCTCCCTTGATTTGCAGAGGTTAAGATTGCAGTGTTCAGGGAAGTATCTATGTGGGTGTCACTTCCATAAAGTAGCAGTTCTCAGGAAACGTATTTCAGACTGACATATTTACTTGTTTCTTATGTTTTTAGGATATTATTTTAGTTTAGGGCTTTATGGTGAACGTGCCTAGGGGAAAATACACTCTTGAATTATTATTATTATTATTATTATTATTATTATTACATTAAAAATCGAATAAATGAAATAATTCTTTGCATAAATTCTTGGCCGATCCATTCTACAACATTCTTTAGGGGTTAGAGAAAGTGGGAGTTTATTTTTTAAACTAGATGGCGAACAGAAAATAGCAGCTAATTTACCAACAGATTCTGTTCATTCCCATCAATGTAAGCTCGAGGGCCACTCAAGGTAGAGGATTACTGTTCAAATGGTTATGATGAGTGAGAAGTGTGACATGAATGAAAGCAGAGGCGGTAAGTAGCGAAAATTACCAGGATTAGGAGTATAGATAACGATTGACCCTTGAATTGGGAAGATTAAGATTGCAGGGTTCAGAGAAGTATCTATATTGGTGCCACTTCCACAAAGTAACAGTTCTCGGAAAAATCCTGAGTGAAATTTTCTCCTTACTACGGATGAAATGAAAGTGATTCGACTCTGCGGAAGTGGTATGATGTGTCCTAAATTGTAAAAGTCTGAACTAATGGAACTAAAGATCATCTGAACATTTGCCGTGGACATAGCGATAGAGTATCAACAGTCTTGCAACACTGCTTTAGTGGAAAAGAGATAAAAGTTTGGGGAATCAGTTTTTCCTCACAAGACTGCGTAACCGATTTTTGAGTCTATCAAGGTAGGAAAGTCAAGATTTAGCAATTCCAGTCGAGAGATGGAAACAATACTCCATTTTCGGTTTGATCTTAGTCTTGTAAAGATAATGTATCACAGAAAGAGTCAGACACTTTCTGGTGTGATAGAATGAACCGACCATACTTTGCCATCATCTTTAGTAATGGAACACATATGTGAGTTCCACTTGATGAATTTCAGACCAAACAGACATTCAAAGTATGGGTCTCATTGAGATTGCAACCTTGCATTCCTTATGACAGGAGAAAAGTAATGCAGACCCCACTGAAAATCTACTGACCCGATTTAAGCATCTAGCCAAGAAGTTGATATAAACGCTTTAAAATTGTCTTACTGTTCAAGGGTGTGTTTTGGGTTTTTTTTTTATTATTTAGATTTCATCCTGTGTACACCATTCTTTCTCTAATATCGTCTGTCATACAAGTTTATTTCCTTTGTATATTGCTTTCTTGTGTTGCTCGAGTTTAACTTTAGAATGACGGCTAGTTTCGTTCTTATATTTCTTTCCATCTTCATGGGATGTTGTGAATGCAGTTTATTTTTGTCACGAACTCTTATGAGGAACTAACACTAGTAACGAGGTTGAGAACAGTCGCCATGCTATTGAAAATCAAATGAGGTTATAATAACCATAAATTATTTGCACCCGTTCAGAATATTCCATTTTTGGTCTAATCTGACTCTTGAAAAGATAGGATATCACAGAAAGACACAGTCACTTCTTGAATCCGACCATTTTCCTAGTATCTTCAGCATTGGATTGTATACATGAGTTCCACATGAGGTTTGAATTGAAGAGAACCAATAGACGCTCAGCTCGTTGGAATCTTGTTATTTGTGCAACCTTTGATCAAACTTGTGGTCTGATCGTTGATGACGTAACGATACAGGCTTGGTTTTTGTTGTATCGAATGTTGTAAGCCATTTTACCCATTGAGAGCTCTGTCTTAGAAGAGGCTAGCTGCAAGGTACCGATCATCTTGGCTTTTTGCATAGATATTTACAAATGATCACAACATTTTCCCTGGCAAATCGTTTATAAAAAGCAGAAAAAAGATTAGGACCGAAGAGAGAGCTTTCAGTACATCTGCATTGATCTCATGACTTTCTGAAGACTGGCCATTCACGACTGCCTTTCACAGACTTGTCTGAGAGAAAGGTATTAATGATTGCGTTTAACTCTTTTAGGGATGATATAACTGGGGAGGTTTTTTTTGTAACTAACCCTTATGCCATAGCTTGTCTTGTATCTAAGGCAATCGCACTGGTGACAAAGCTGTCGTCAACAAAAGAAAATACAGCTAGGCAGCTGAGGGAGATCACAAAAGAGAACTTTGCAGATCGTTTTTCAAAGAGAAAGGAAAACTGGATTAAGTGCCCGTATTCACAAAAGGGGGATTATTCAGGTGTCGCTGACCTAGGTATGTTATTCTTCCTTAGTGATGAATACCAGGATACTTTCCAGACAGACCTCGTATTTCTGCATCTCTCTACATGATGATTAACAGCGCCGAAGCAACAGAATTGGGTAACAAGGAGTGATGATTACCAGCGCCGAGGAAGCAAAATTAGGAAACAAGGAGTTCGAATTTCAAAAGAATCTGCTTATTTTGTTACTATTTATAAACCATTTCCTTTTATTATTATTTTTATTTTTTCGGCACAAAACTGTGTCGATAAAAACTTCTACCGACACAGCAAGTCTTAATATTATTTCAAACTTGTATTGTTGTTATTTACGCTATTTACATTGTTCGGCCTCGTCGTTATTGTCGTATTCACGACGTTTCGGCCGCTGTACGCTCCGGCCTTCTTCAGGTGATATACGTTGGAATTTCGGACTGAACCCTTTATTTCGTCTACATTCTAGTTCCACGTGCCACCCCTTTCTGAATATGATATGATTTCGATCCGAAATTCTAACGTATGTCACCTGAAGAAGGCCGGAGCGTACAACGGCCGAAACGTCGTGAATATGACAATAACGATGAGGACATCAGTCCGAACAATGTAAATAGTATAAATAGTTACAATACTCCATCTCAGAAATATAGGCAGATATTGTATTTCTGTTGTTTTATATTACAATGCTTAATCGATGCACTCTTCGATTTAAAAAAGAGCGTTAAGTGAGAATAAAGGAGTAGTTTCTTTCTTGTGAGTGCTAAATTCCCCGTGCCCTCTTTCCTCATTATTCTAATTGTTGACACTAGTTTCCTTGTATTTCCTATTCTCTTTAGACTATCCTCGTTACTCACATGTTGCGTCCCTTGAGAAAGTTATGACTACATCTCCGCTATGGGTTAAATAGTTGGAAGAATCCTTGTTATTCTCAAAGAATTGTTAATGCAATATTGACTCACTAAAAAAATATATTCTTACAATCCAAAATATATTTCGGCTTGAAATGCTTGTTAAGATGTATAAAAATCAAATCCGTCAACCACAACATGTCCCGGACAGTAGAACCACATCTCTATAGCTTCAAGTTTCTTCTTCCTTTTTGAAGAGAGTGTTCAACATCCACTGCTACGTAGGAGATTAACTATAATAGAGTAGTTCAGCATTGTTTTCTTTATTTCTAATATCTCATAATGTTTTAGTTTGTTTCTAAAAGACATCTTTTGCATAGTCTTTCAGATTTCGGTGCTACATTTAACGTTACCTTTTTTGTACGTGCGTGATTTTAAAATCCCCAACATTTAGTTTATATCATGAGTTGTCTCTTTTGCAGACAATCAACTCTATCTTCTTAAAAATCATGATGATATTACTACTTCTTTTAGTCACTGGCTATAAATTTTCTCTGACGGAAGAACTTATTATAGTGCTGGGGTTCTTAATCAGGGGGAATTTCAGGGTTGATATGAGAGGGATTTTTTTTTTTACTTTTTATTGTTTTTTATTGATGAAATGGAAAAGAAAGGCCTCAGTGTCTATCTTGTCGCAAATTTTTGTCAAATGATTCTTTGAAACCAACAAAGTTGAAGCAACATTTGCAGAATGTTCATTCCTCAACACAAGGACAAACCGTTTTTTGGACGTCAGAGAAAGGCTCTCAGAAAGTTAATAATTAGTTATGAATTAAAACAAATTACTGTAAATGTATCCACGTTTAAAAATCTATCAACATTTTCTATGTTATAAACCTTGTAAAAGTCTTCTATAAAAATAATCCGTGTAAATTTATACGTACTAATATGGAAAAGAATGAAGATTTTCAATAATGCATGCATATTATTTGGAATACACCTTTTGAGACAGACAATCTTGGAAAAGGTGTGAATGACATTCTCGCTTATATTGAAAAGGGTGTATTGGGAAAAAATGTTGGGAACCGCTGCTCTAGTGACCTAAAGA
>CAHIKZ030000786.1:872500-880000 GCA_903632075.3 Acanthosepion pharaonis | reverse complement strand
AGTAACAATCCACGCTAAAACGCAAGTATATCATATAAATTCTTCTAGTTGTTTTAGAGGATTTCGAATGTGTGAGATGGTTTTTAAAACATAAGGTATGCTGAAATCAACAAGAGTGCCAGTTTACATTAATACGGATATATACATTTTGCCAGTTGTTTTATGTGATTTAGATTGTGTGACATGGACTTAAAAACATAAGGCATACTGAAATCAACAAGAGTCCACACTGAAACGAGGTATATCTTATATACATTCTTCAATTGTTATATATGGTTTAGATTGTGCAACATGAGCTTAAAAACATTTAATTTAAACATTCCAATACTATATTATACGCCTCATCATCGATCACAAACTGATAAACAAAGTGAAAATAGGCCTGTTGGAAATTAAATCAATTTGCCTTCACGGTTCGATACTTTCCGTAAGAAATCCTTGAAATTGTTAAGACAAATCAAAAGATCTAGTGAAGGTCTCGCTAAATTGAGACTTGTGGTTAGGGTATCCTGAAGAAAAAAATAGTAGAAAACCAAAACAGAGGTGGAGTTATGGTATAATTCTGTGGTCACCGCCTAATGAGTGGCAGACACTATATAAACTGGTTCAAGATCGTAATTAACATTGAGGAATAAGTCAGTTCATAATCTGGAAACATTGACTAATGATGATAATATACAATTTAATGTAGAGATGACGTAAAGCAAAAGGACTTCTTAGTTGGAAACCAAGTTTTTCATAACCTAATTGAACATGATCTTCACGTTTTTCCTTATCATGTCAGCAAATTCAAAAACCCTTTTCTCGTTTTTGGTGATATCGTAGAAATTCATAGGCTCTGTGTAGGTATTTTATGCCATGGTGTCCATGTATAGAAAACCCAGAGCGTCTCGCTAGTCGAGGAATCACTGGATTATTAAATTCCCAAAGTATAACTTCAAGTGGCATAGGTACGGCCGCGAAAATGACTGTGAAAGAAGAACATTTGAAACGGCAGAAGCAACATTTTTTTTTATAAGGCGATAAGATCAAGAAGTACGAATTGAACACACAACAATTCTTGCCAATGATAAGAGTACTTATTTCAAAACGGAAAAGAATACTGGGACAAAAAGCTTTTTATGTAGAGAAAGGAGAGTTGAACAGTCTTTAGTCAATCAATATGGATGTATGACCATGATAATATCCTTTTCCAGATGCGTGGATGTTAAATATATTTCAAGGTGGATGCGCTCTGTTGCTGTCCATGAAAAAACCTCTCTCTCTCTCTCTCTCTCTCTCTCTTTCTCTCTTCTCTCTTCTATCTTTCTTTCTTTCTTTCTTTCTTTCTTTCTTTCTCTCTATCTGTGTGCGTGTGCGTGTGTGTGAATGGGCGGGCCTGTTGATAGGCTTTCCTTATCTGTCCTACCGCCATACTAGTAAAATATTACGATGAGAAGTTTCGACCCGAACAGGCTAGAAAAAAAAAAAAAAAAAAAACAGTTTCATAGCTTTATCATGAAAGACTAGTTAGTATGAACAAAATAGATAACTGAATGTTTCTGTAGCTGATTGTTTTATCCAATCTGGACTCTAGATGATTGTTTTCTCGACTGTTCTCTCTCTGTGAATTTTTTTTTATATGACTTTCAAAGTGAGGTCGATTGTCAGTTAGAAATTTGGTCTTGTCACATAGTTAACTGAATCAATTAACGATCAGTTGCGGTTGTATAATATTTCTAAAAATGCACATTATTCGGACTATTGACCTCATCTTTGTCGCCATATTTATTACAACGTTTCGGCCGTTGTACGCTCCGGCCTTCTTCAGGTAGTTGGAATATCGAACTGAAACCTTTATTTCGCTCTCTGGGGTAGACTGTTCTAGTTCCACGTGCCATGTTTTAATGGATGTTAGTTATCAGTTATTTTTTGTTAATTACCCTCTGAAAGTTCTCCGCTGCCTTAAGGACACATGGCACAGTGGATAAAGGCGTTAGTTAGATCCAGTGACAGGACCCAAAAGAGTGTGAGTTCAATACCCGGTTAAGGCAGTGGAGAACTTTCAGAGGGGAATTAACAGACATGGCACGTAGAACTAGAAACAGTCTACCCCACTGAGCAAAATAAAGGGTTCAGTTCGACATTCCAACCACCTGAAGAAGGCCGGAGCGTACAACGGCCGAAACGTTGTAATAAATATGGCGACAAAGATGAGGACAATAGTCCGAATAATGTAAATAATGTACAAAGTACCTCATCTCAGAAATCTAGACAGATTCCTGTAACACTCGAATCTTGTCTGGCAAGTCATTCGTATTAGACACCATTCGATTTTTTTTTACAGAATGCAGGAATACGATTGTTACAGGAATACGCTTTTTTACAAATATCTACTGTACTGTCATGATTAGCAAGCTACGATAAATTGACGGTGTTTAGATAAGTAAATTCGATCCACATTTTTTTAAATGCCTTGTTCTTTAGGGACGTTCTGTTCTCTGTGAATTGCCTTGGGAAAGATAATAAGGTGAGTTCACGTGCTTTCTCGTTGGTTGCCACTCAAGGCTAGACATCCCAGTTTACTCTACTATTTAGCTCACGGCGAAGGGGTGGGGGGAGAAGAAATGGATTCACACCTTTCTCAACGGTATTGGTGTGAAAGTGAACAAAACATCCACGACCGGAATTCGAACTCGGTACATCCATCCCACTTATGGAATCGATAACCACTACATCTGGGTAAACATTCGTCGACTAAATACCTCAACTTTGCATATAAACCTCGGCTATTCCAATTTAATATTAAATTATTATAGAGCAAAGCTGGATACAAGAATTTGTAGTCTAGGGCATCTGCATAAACATTAGCCGCCCAGACGCCTTAACTTTGTATATAATAATACACTATTTACATTTAATATTGCAGTAATATGGAGTTAGGCCAGATAAAAACACTGTTCGTCTACGACATCTGGATAAGCATCAAATTATATCGAAACTTCCTATATATGACCTTGTGTATATTTCTTAGTCATCATTTTAAAAATGTATCTCATATGAAATATGGTAATTAATATGCTTGTTTTCCTTATGACGTAACTCGGCCGTTCCAAAATGGCGGTTGTAACTTTGCGGACAAAAAATATTACAGAATTCAAATCTTAAAGATAAAAAGTAATAAAAATAAAATTATTCTATGTGAATCCGTATAAAACCCCCGTTATTAACATTTAATATGACAGTTTTATTAATTAGTCAAGGTACATTTAATGATAAGAGTCATATTAGCTGTTTCCTTATAAGGAAACATTCGGTATTCATTAAGCGAGCAGTCAGTAATATGGTCAGTTTCTCTTAAAACAATTTTTCATGAAAGTAGGTTTCTCGAGTCCAGTAGCTGTTATGGCTCTTTCCAGTATTAAAGGGAGTTTCTTTCCTACCCTTTTATTTGAAGTAGTATAGAGCATCTTGATTATATCGTTGTTTTCTCTTCGAGTTAAATGTGATATACATTTTAATAGTTGCTGCTGTTGAAAGTCCTCAAGTGATATCGTTTCTGTTATCTGGTACAGTTCTTTGTGATTATGTAGCGCCAGTCCGAAGGTTCGAAGAAGGATATTCCTCTCTAGAATCTATAAGCTTTATTCATTCGAAGCCAATTTTAATCATCGATCTTTGACAAAAAACGGTTATATACAGCTTACAATATTGTATGGGGTTTCCTTCCTAATTTTTTATTTTAAGTAGGGTGTAACAACATCTTGATTATGACATTATTTTCTCTTCGAGTTCCATGTGTTATCCAGTATCTGTCTATATTTCTGAGATGAGGTATTATGTACACTATTTACATTATTCGGACTGTTGTCCTCATCTTTGTCACCATGTTTATCACAAGGACACATGGCACAGTGGATAAAGGCGATAGTTAGATCCAGTGACAGGACCCAAAGTGTGTGAGTTCAATACCTGGTTAAGAACTTTGAGAGAGGAATTAACAAGAGATAACTGACATCCATTAGACATGGCAAGTGGAACTAGAACAGTCTACCCCAGTGAGCGAAATAAAGGACTCAGTTCGACATTCCAACCACCTGAAGAAGGCCGGAGCGTACAACGGCCGAAACGTTGTGATAAACATGGTGACAAAGATGAGGATAATAGTCCGAATAATGTAAATAATGCGTTATCCACTTTAATTGTTGCTGTTGTTGAAAATCCTCAAGCGATGTGGTTTCTTTTATCTGATACAATTCTTTGACTGTGATTCTGTAGAAGCACCTGTTTGAAGAAGGATGGTATACGCCAAGATCCAGCGGCTTCACTCGCTCGAAGCCATTTTAACCATTGATCCGAGAAAGCGGTTGTATACAGTTGACAGTTTAGATATTTCTGAACGAATTTGACACCATGCGTGACATCCATATGAAAGTATCGATCTGGCAAGATTTTTTTATTTAAGGTGCCTCTGTATCTATTAGTCTACAGGTTATCTCAACTTTTTATATGAACCATTTTGGATGGAGAAAAATGCCATAAATAGGTATCCATGTACATATGTATGTATCTATATATCAACCTATAATCTTATATATATATATATATATATATATATATATATATATATATATATATATACTTCAATGTATATATATATATATATACTTCAATGTATATATATATATATATACATATACTTCAATGTATATATATATATATATATATTTCAATGTATATATATATATATATATATATATATATATATATATATATATTATTACGATAAACGTGCAATCAATTTACAAATACATGAATTATTTACACAAAAACTAATGCAAAGGTTAATGATTTAAATGGCGAGACATCCATCATCGCAAACAATTCAAATAATATACAAAAACCTCCGTATCCGTTATGAATGAAATGATCCTTGTTTATATAAATTTCTGCCGTGTTAGTTCTTATTTTACTACAAGCTTTCGTCTGTTCCTACAGACATCTTCAGGTATAGAATAGATGTTCTTCTTGTTTTTTCTCTTAGTAATAAGAGGACAACGAAAATATATGTATTGTTGTATCCGAAAATGCTATTGAAATATTGGATAATAAGTGCGACATTACTGTAATTATTGAACAATATAGTTCATGCCACTTTGACAGAAAAATTTACCAGTAAAAAATTTGTTCATCACCATATTTTATATGAACGCACAACTTTTAAAAATTTAAAATCAAACTCAGCGTTGCTTTTGCGCGTTCAAAAACAATAACTCATTTTCAATAGCATTTTCGGATACAACATACATATATTTTCAATGTATTTACTAATGTTTCATTGTCTTTTCAAGGTTGTGATTCGTTACTTTGAACCAACGATGTTGACGTGTCTGCTTGTGCCGTGGTTCCGAGAGGTTGGCTTTACCATTGTTTACGGTGTTCTTATACTCAAAATGTACAGGTGAGAATTTAATGAACTATTTTTTTTTTAACTTCATTGTCTGTGTAAGTTTGTTATGATCTATTCCAGGCCCACACAATATACAGCCTGAGCGCTGTATGCTGCCCTCGACACTACCCAGTTTAGCCCACTAGAGCTTTTCAAAATGGTGATTTCTTTGTGTTCAACGAAATAAATTAGGCGACTGCTCAATTTTGTTGAAGCATGACGTTATTCAACCAGTATTTCAATGTCTTTGTATCATATTATTCCCTTTAAATATCTGTAGAATAATAAAAAGAACGTTCTTGCTCTATTCCTCTTTATATATTTCTCTCTCTCTCTCTCCTCTCTCTCTCTCTCTCTCTCTATATATATATATATATATATATATATATATATATATATATATATATATAAAGACAAAGAACAGACAGATTAAGAATCCATAGTTCTTGGCATTTTTTAAGTGCTCAATACATCATAGAACAAAATATTATATTAATATTTTTATTATAATATTTTACTTCGCTACACATGCTAAGAAGTGTGCATTCTTAATATGTCTGTTCTTTGTGCTCCCACTGTGGTAGAGGACTGTCTACATTTATTTTTTAAAGGAAAAAAACTTGCTAACCATTAAATTATATCAAAGTTCCCAAATCCAGTAATTGTTATAACCCTTTTTAATTTCCTTCCTAATGATTTGTTTAAGGTAGTATGGAAGGGGGAGAAGCTTGATTATATTATAATTTTCCCTCTTCTTAGATGTTGCTGCTATTTAAAGTCTTCAAGTGATTTTGGTTTTCTTATTTAATAAGGCTCTTTTTAGGGGTTCTGTAACGACAGTCTATAGGGTTTAATGAAGGCTTGCAATACTTCTCGTTATTAATGCAAAACTCCTAGTTGTTTAAAGAGCAATACATATCCTGCCATTGTTAAACGGAATACATCTCAGTTAACAACTATACACGTTAAACGTCGAAGTCACAAATGTACACGAATGACAAATGTAACCTAGTCTACATGGCAACACAGCGCCATCTACCGTAAACTTTCTTTAAATTTAATATCCGAGAAATTTTCATAGAAAATATTCGTCCTTTTTCTATGAAAATTTCTCTGGCATTCAGGCCGGTAAATGTCGTTAATACTGTTTATTATAAACAGAGCATTTACTTAAATACTTGTATCTATAAAAAAGAACGTTAAACATAAAAATGTCTTTATTAAATAAATTGTCGGACTTTGTCCATTTCTTAATATATATATATATATATATATATATATATATAAACTATCATATATATTTATAGTTAGATCACGCTAAAGGCACTGTCTAGTTCCCGTTGCATCCTCGAAATTAAACAATGTCCAGCTGGGTCAGTACGAAGATGGGCTACCGTTTTGGAACAGCTGGTAATGTAAGCAATTGCAGATGTAACAATATCGTGATATGATTCGGATATTAGCAATCCCATCACTTTATTACTATCAGACTAAGAAAATCGCATGCGTTGTGGGCAGTTTGCAGTTATTTTGAATGGTTCTTCTCATTGGATAAATGCCGTCCAATTCTACACAAACTATGGTTGACTATAAACGATTACCCGTGTTTGGAGGTTGGATGGGGATCCACCTCATCTATCGCGGCGTGTTTGGTGACTGTTCTCGTTCAGTGAGTGTCAGCAACTATAATTAATATATCTATATATCTATATATCTATATATATATATATATATATATATATATATAAGTCTGACAATTTTATTTTCATATATTTTGTTGTTATACGTTATTTATATAGACACACATATTTAAGTGAATGCTCTGTTTGTAATAAACGGTATTAACAACATTTACCGGCCTGAATGTCCGAGAAATCTCAAAGAGAATAGACGCCCTCCGGCAGGAATCGAACCTGTATCCTACACGGAATCATGGGAAGTTAGTAATTTAAAAGAAGTAATTCGATCAAGCTAACCATACTCGATCTTCGTAGCTAAACAGGTATAGTGTGTCAGGCTATATGACGATTCAGTGTACGATACAGGTTCGATTCATGTCAGAGGACGCATAT
>CAHIKZ030000786.1:865000-870000 GCA_903632075.3 Acanthosepion pharaonis | reverse complement strand
TGCTGGACCTGCAAAGAAACATAAGGTCTAACAATGTCCTAATCGATGACGACACCTTTTCTTGTTGATCAATTTCGAATGCTTTTCATCGATTGTTGCTTTAATTGATCCAAATGGGACAGTGCCTGTGTGAATTCAATGACTGATTTTATGGAAAGATCCCGTAATATATAATGCCAGTCCAATCCCACTAGACACAAAGCATCTTCAAATGCACAACAGAATAGTTAACGGTAGCTCATTTCGTTTCCCCATCAACATTGTTTATAAATTCTTTCTCTTAAAACTCTTTTTCAGAAATGACACTTGACTATAGTCAAATCATTTTGAATGGATTCCTATCTTAAAATCATTTCCAATGCATTTCTATGACAATCGTAATGATGAGATTGACCGTTTCCATACAAGAAACATTCGGCCTTCATTGACCAAACAGTTAGCGTTACTGTCGGTTGAAATTTATAAATTCTTTCTCTTAAAACTCTTTTTCAGAAATGACACTTGACTATAGTCAAATCATTTTGATGGATTCCTATATTAAAATAATTTCCAATTTATTCCTATGGCAATGGTAACGATGAGATTCCCCATTTCTATACAGGAAACATTCGGCCTTCATTGACCAAACAGCGTTACTGTCGGTAGAAATTTATAAATTCTTTCTCTTCAAATGGTATTTTTCAGGAAAATAGATTTCCGAAGTCCATTAATTGTCATAGTAATTTACTAAGCATAGCTTAGATGTGGTACAAGGCCGAAATTATGGAGCACCCAGTGAAGATTGAACTCACTTTTCAATGAATTATTTTTCTAGAGCAGCGTTTCTGAACACCAGCCACACTAAACCGCCCTGGAAGGTAGCCAGATGCGCCCCAAACTAACAATTTATGAATTTTTTTATATTTAAAAATATCTTTATTTAAACTATTAAATATAAAGAAACACCAAGCACATGTCTCCCTTGCCTCTGTCAAATCTTTGTCATTTGATATATTAACCTGGATCCTTAAGAAATGGATAATTCTTTCCTTTCTGCGTTCATCAAGGGATTTAAATCCTTCATTATCGGTCAATCTAAAAACGAATAACAAATTAATGATTAATTCCTTTAAATGACAGCTGTAACCGCTAATGTTTTTTGGAAATGCTAAACCAAAATTTCATATTTTCAAATTTCGTGACTAATTTTTCTTTATTAAAATTAAAACTGCGCCGAAAGAATTTTAGTTATTCTATAAGGGCAACATGAAATAAAAAAAATAAATCTTTAAGGGCAACATGAAATAAAAAAAATAATTCTATAAGGGCAACATGAAATAAAAAAAACAAAAAAAAACAGGTTCAGTAATACTGATCTAGGGAAAAATCTTGCTTAACATTAAATCATATCAAAATTTCCAAATCCAGTAATTGTTATAACCCTTTTTAATTTCCTTCCTAATCATTTGTTTAAGGTAGTATGGAAGGGGGAGAAGCTTGATTATATTATAATTTTCCCTCTTCTTAGATGTTGCTGCTATTTAAAGTCTTCAAGTGATTTTGGTTTTCTTATTTAATAAGGCTCTTTTTAGGGGTTCTGTAACGACAGTCTATAGGGTTTAATGAAGGCTTGCAATACTTCTCGTTATTAATGCAAAACTCCTGGTTGTTTAAAGAGCAATACATATCCTGCCATTGTTAAACGGAATACTTCTCAGTTAACAACTATACACGTTAAACGTCGAAGTCACAAATGTACACGAATGACAAATGTTACCTAGTCTACATGGCCACACAGCGCCATCTACCGTAAACTTTCTTTAAATTTAATAACTCGAAAACAAAGGATTTGCGGACATCTGTTTATAAGGACGTTTGTCCTTGTTTTAGGGTGAGGAACCCGTCCCCAAAGTATGTAAAAGTAATTTTGATACAGTCTGTGTATGTATGAATAAAAACAAAAGGAAAATTCATCTTAGCTGACGCGTCCATCAGAGCATGAAACGCGTGGGATAAGATGTTTTTTCTTTTGTTTTATTCATATCTTTTTACAAATATATTTTAATAATATCTGAATTTACGTATATAAATATATATTACTAGAAGCATGGCCCGGCGTTGCCTGTGCTTGATTCAAAAATCGTACGCTATAACTTGACTTAAAATATTTTTGCCCTTCCTTGCCTTTAAAGGAGTGCCCTTTGCCATGCTAATGTTGCTACATGCCTTACTTCTTGCCTATCTCACACTGCGATTTTTTTCTAAGCTCTATACTAAACATTAAATCTGTTACGAAAAAAAAACTAAACAAAATGAACACAAAACGATCAGCTATAAAAAAGAAACTCGTAACTGGAAAAACCGAATGAAAAAAGAATGTTAACAACAAATACTTTTCACACCCAACCCAGTTCTGCAGAATCAAAATCAACGTTGAGTTTAAGCAAGCGAATGAGCCAATTGGAGTAAAGTGCCATGCAGATTTTAATTTTTCCCACTTGTGACGAATGCAGCTATCGATTTTTTTTTGCATGCTAGCATGCTAGTTAACATTCGTGTCAGTCAGCTGTTGGCTCTCACGCTAGCCAATAGAATCTTCCTGCCTATTCGTGGCAGCCAGCTATAGGCTCTCACTCTGGCCAGTAGAAAATGGCCGCAAACTACATAAAAAGTGCCGTAGAAGCATGAAAAAATCGATTATTTCCACTATCGATGGGAGTTGGGAAATGCAAAGTCGTTGTTGGCCTTCCCGCTAACTTGGAGCATGTGCATGTAAATTTTGGTGCAAATCCGTCGAAAATTGCGACCGTGCATTCGTTACACACACACACACACACACACACACACACACACACACACACACACACACACACACACACACACACATCCTGCCTTTTATAGATAGAGATGAGTTTCTGTCTAAATTTCTGAGATCAGGAATGATTATTATTACACTATTTACATTTCAAATATTGTCCCTCCGGCTTTAAATAGCTGTATATTGATCAAAGTAACCTATATGGAATTCCTACATGACATTAGCCTCGTGGATGAAAGCGTTGGGTCGTGAATTTGGTGACATAGTACATGTGAGTTCAATCCCTGGGATAGGCAGTGTGTATTTGGACTCAGTGGAAACAGGGCCAGCAATAACTGATCAGTACTAAAAATAAGAAATAGACGATATCCTTATACATGGGCAGTGAAACGAGAAAAGTCTACCCCCACAGATTAAATTAAGTTTTCACAATATGCACTTGATGAAGGTCGTAGCGCACAAGGATCGAAACGTTGGCATAGTAACAACAAAGATGACGACAATAGTCCAAATATGTTTGTGTGTGTGTTTCGAAAAAAGCATCCGACTATGTATTTCACCTGTTTTGGCTTTTTCAGACCGAGGAAGAAAAAATGTGTTTTGTGTGTATGCGTTTGTATATATTTAAAATAATGAAATTTTCTATCTTTCCCAAGCTGGTGTTTCTCGTGAGTAAAAAGAGAAAAAAAATGGGAAACTTAAAAATCGTTTAACATCTTATGTTCTCCGTCTTAAGTGTTCGAGTTTTGAGATAGAAATCCTTCAGAATGGTCAGAAAATAAATAAAAAGATTGCTTTTATCCTTGCGTTCTCCATGTTGACATTACGTTATAAATCCTGGGTATATAATACCGACATAAATTATTGACATTTGGAGAAACATTCATGAAAGTATGTTTCGAAAAAAAAAAAAAAAGAAGACTAGTCAGATTTTTTTCGAAACATAATTTCATGAACGTTTTTCCAAATGTCAATAATACATATATATATTTTTTTTATGTTTAACATTCTTTTTACAGATACAAATATTTAAGTAAAGGCTTTGTTTGTAATAAACAACATTTACCGGCCTGAATGTCCGAGAAATTTTCACAGAAAATATTCGTCCTCCGACAGGATTCGAACCTGTAACCCATACGGAACCGTCATTTAGCTTGACGTGCCTTAACCGATTTGGCCACAGAGGAGCGCTAGGTTAGCAACGTCGAATTTACTGTCTTTAAACATCAATCATCCATGAATCTCTCACGTAGATTCATATCTGCTCATGGCGTATCAAATGTAAACAAATGACGTCACACATTATGAAATGGACAACGTCCGACAATTATTTTAAGAGATTTTTATGTTTATACATTCTTATTATAGATACAAATATTTAAGCAAATGCTCTGTTTATAATAAACAGTATTAAACAACATTTACCGGCCTGAATGTCCGAGAAAGTTTCACAGAAAATATTCGTCCTCCGATATATATATATAAGGGTGTTGACTTCAATGTCCACATTTATATTTACTTACCCTCTATCCTTGATATTGAGCACGTTAACCCATAAATATAGCATAACTTATTAAAATTATATTTTCTCATATATATATATATATATATATATATATATATATATATATTCATACATGTTTCATTAAATAATATAGACAAGTGTTGTCTATTTATTTTAGGTAAATTTTTTCATAACGTCTGATAAGCAATAACATTATCATTAAACGAAGAAAGAAAATCACAATATTGATCCATATTTTTAATCCAATCTAAACTTTCGGCTTACATAAGCCATTATCAAAGATGACAATTACTGTACAATATATTAAGCAATATACAGACAAGACAGTGATGATAGTCTGTTACTGTTTACAACGATAAACACGTGCATATAAGACGCTAGAAGCGAAAATCGCACCGCAGCTCATGACGTCACACATGACCACGCGAGAGTGAATTCATGAAGTACTTATTGGAAATCGCTCAATATCAGTGATAGAACTAACATATTCAGTCGTGTGGGTATGAGCTTGTGATCCTGGGTTTCACGTTTTGCGATTTTGTCTGATGATCGCAAAGTGTGAAGCCTAAACCACAAAGCACATATCCATATAACTGAATATATATATATATATATATATATATATATATATATATATATATATATATATAATTGAGAGTAGAAGCAAGTTGCATGGCC
>CAHIKZ030000786.1:842500-862500 GCA_903632075.3 Acanthosepion pharaonis | reverse complement strand
GAACTTTAAATATCCTTCTTGGTGGACACGCACAGACATGCATATATATATATATATATATATATATATATATATATATATATATATATATATATATATATATAGGCCTGACGAGTACGTCTAACATAAAACAGACTGTTGACTCTAAGTGTTAACTTCAATGTTCACTTTTATATTTACACATGCTCTCTCTCTGATATTGAGCACTTTATCCCATAAATATAGCACATCTATATTTCTTCATATATATATATATATATATATATATATATATATATATATACAGAGAGAGAGAGACAGACAGACAGACATACATAATACAGAGAGAGGGTGTGCGATGATTAAATTGTCGTCTAAATTATGCAGGCTTGACTTCTCATTTTCACAGATATATTTACCAAAATTACGCGAAAATATCTTAAAGTTCTAAAGAATAAATTTATTCAATAAAATCGCCATAATCTTCAACCACGGCATCCAGAATCTCCTGCATTTCTTCTGGACAGTCTCCTTGTTTAAGTTGGTGAATGCTGCCATAATCCTTGCCTTCAGTTCATTTTGGGTGTTACAAGGAGTTGTGTTGGTCTCTCACTCAACTGTGTCCCACACATAATAATCAAAGGGGTTGCAGTCTGGGTAGTTAGGTGGCTAGTTGCATGAGGTGATAATGACGCAGAAATTGTCTGACAGCCATGACAGCGTTTCCCTGCTTGTGTGGCATGGTGCTGAGTCCTGTTGCCAAAAATAGGGTCTTCTAGCAGTCACCCTCTTGTCCCTGGGCAGCATTACGTCCTCAAGACACTTGATGCAGGCCTCTCCAACAAATTCTGGAATTCTTTTCTTATCAGAACGATCGGAGAGAATTTTCTGAGTTGCTGTACCTTTGTAATCACAATTAGACTCATCCAACTCTTTCCGAATCCTCTTCACTCTCAGATTAATACCAAAATACTCTTAAATCTTCGTATTGGAGCTTCCGGTGCGAATGCCAAGCCGTACAGTATGCCATTTCGAAATTTCTGGCGGAGTGAATCACGTCATGGTGCTGTTTTTCTCACAGACGGTGCCCAACTGATCCTACTATACTGAACAGTCGACAAAATTTTAAAAAAACAACGCGCATGCGCGAAATTAAAAACATAAAATGGAACAATTTAACCATCACACCATATATATATATATATATATATATATATATATATATATAACTTATCTTCACTGACAAGTTTCGTCCTCTGTGGGATTTTATCAATGCAAATGCAAAGATTTTATTTTTTAGCAAGTTAGATTAGCGGTAGCATCAGGCAAGCTATGATGGACACAAAGGGGGAAGTAATGCTTTAATTTTTTTTGTGCAAATTATTATTTAAATTAATTTTGATTAGGATTAAATCGTGTCCTCCATAACTTGCCTGACGTTTCAGCTAACCTGATAAATCTTTATGAGCGTTCCTAAATTCAAATATTTTGAAAAACCAATAACATTTCTGCTCTTGTATATAAATACATTTCACAAAATAAAATCCTAGCTTTTGTATTGATAAAGTCCAGCAGAGGACGAAACGCGTCGGCTAAGTTAAGTTTTCCTTTTGCCTTTATTAATATTTTCCTATTACAGCTATACTATATCTGAAATTTTTACATACACACACAGACATATATATATATATATATATATATATATATATATATATATATATATATATATATATATATATAAAACACTGCATGGTATGTAAATTTCTCATCAACGTAACCCCACTGAGAGTGTCAGTTCATGCATATAGTAATATCCACCCGATTTACTGTAAACTTATATCAAAGCCATATAATTTTTTCAGGTATTAAAGACAGATACGCTGCAGATAGTCATTGTGAATATATATATATATTGAACAATAAAAATATTAAAAAATTAAAATCTTCAGACACACTGGGTTGTATATTAATATTATTTCGTTTTTATTACTACTTCATTTTGATTCCTCGACTAGTTTCGGCCAACATGGTCATCATCAGGAGAAAAAATGTCTGCTTGCTGGTAGCAGTGAACTACAGAAATGAATGTCTTGATGGAGAAAATGAACTTTTGTCTGTAGTTTTCATTTGTTTTTGTTTTTTTTTAACATGAATTTTGGTGAGTCTTTGTGTTGGTCAAACAGTCTCGTTTAATTTGTTATTTAAGATAAGAGCTGGATGAATTCATGCTGCTTTGAATTCCCTTGGTCATTTTGACAGTTTTATTGGATGTGTCTGTTAAGTGTGTGTTTTATTTATGAGTATGATGTGTGTAAGCGTGAATATTCGTGTGGGTGTGTGAGGCCTCAGCACCTCCGTAAACATGTCTATCTTGTGTGGGTGAGAAATGTGGGTAGGTTTTGATTTGTGGGGTTATATATTAATACTATCTATATTGTTAAATTTGTGATTTAGCCCGTCTGGATAGTGCATTTTTAAACGTTGTATCCACTCATTTTCATGGAACTCTAAAATCTTTCTAATGTTATCAGCTCTGAACTTTTCTATTCTCTCAATTATAGTGAATTTGGCATGGATTTTAGAATCGTATTTTTCTAGGTGGAAATGTTGTTTTACAGGTAATAATCTTTCATGGGGTGTCGACTTAATTCGATTGCGATAATTATTAATTCTGTAGTGAAAGGGCCATTCAGATTTTCCTACATATTGTTTCTGGCATAGTGTGCATTCTAGGAGGTAAATTATGTTACGATTTCTACAGTTAGAGTCATGGTAGATTTTGAAAGTAGATTTAGTGACTGAGCTAGTGAATGAATTCGTGTGTCTAATGTGGTTGCAGCATAAGCTCCTTTTGTTGTTACATGGTTGGGAAAATCCTGTTGTTTTTGTTGTTGGTTTATTACGGATTACCTTGTCCCCAGAAATGTGGTTACTACCTATGATTTCTTTTAGGTTATTAGGTCTACGATATGCAAGAAGGCCGGATTCCTCAAACAATTTTTTATGTCTGGTTTGAGATGTAGTATTTCCCAGCGACTTTTGATTATTTGGGATAGTGGAGACAGAGTGGGGTTGAAAGTGGTTATTATATATATATATATATATATATATATATATATATAGTCGACTTTTTCCGTCGAAATTTAACGTATGAGGGTCAAGCAGATCAGTTTCCAGGAAACGGCACATGAGATTTGATTATAGTGGTGAAGGCTTCGTGCAGGACCATCCACATTTTTTGAAGGGACGAATACAGAGACCTGGTGCACCGAATGCCACAAGGTTTCCAAACGACCCTCCGCAGGTTTTGAATTCAGAGTTGTCCTTCTCCTAGAGCAGTTGCCATCCAAGGCTATAGAACCCAGTCTGTCCTGCTATTTTACCCATAGCTGGAGGATGAGGAAGAGGATTCATATTTTTCCCAAGGTAAGTGAATGTAATGGATTCGACTGGAATTCGAACTCGGCTCTGCGATTCCTCAATCCAAGCGGCTATCCATTATTGCACCGTGCCTCCAATATATATATTATTTTGGTAGAGGGTGCTGGGTATTTTAAAATTATTTAGATTTTTTTTTATCTAGCCGAATTCATTTAGAGTCTTTTTCTTTTTCTTTCTATCATTTTTGAAAGTGGGTATTCCACACAGTGATATTAAAAGATCTGCTATGAAAGGCGGAATACTGTAAGAGCCAGGGTGCAAATTTACTGTAGATGACCTTGCGATTAAGGCACTCTTTAGACATTTGCACCCTAGTGAATTATGTTCTTCTTTGATCAGAGTAGACTTTTTTTATGACAAAATTGTGGTCAGTCTTGTTACTGGGGGTAACCAACACATTTGATGTATTATTTTGTAAAATGTCCCTTTTGTGTTCATATAATCTTTTATTTAGATCCCTTGAGGTTTCTCTTATGTAATTTTTGTAACAATTATTACAGGTGATGGAGTAAACTCCTCTTTCAGGTTTTAGCTTATTGGTTTGTTTAGTATTGACGAAGTCTTTTATTGTTTTGGATGTAGGAGTAACAACTTTTATTTTGAGTTTAGATAGATTTTTTTTCGATTGTAGATATAATAGAATTAGTAGGCAGGATAATATATTTTTATGACTCATTGAGTTTCTCAGGAAAGGCCATTTTTGTTTTGGAATATTTTATGGGTTTTTTATTTCGTATTGAAGATAAAGTTATTAGGGTACTGGAGAATTTTGAAATTGTTTTCAATATATTTGTCCTCTTCGTATTCGTCGAGCTCTTAAGTCGAACACGATGATTATGCCGTATTTTATTTTGTTGTTATAATAGGAATAAAAATTTATTAGGTCGTTTTCGTTGGTTGATTTAAAGTTTTAAACTCTTGTAGCTTGATATCTAGGAAGCGGAAGGAATTGTGTTCTTCCATTTCGTATGTAAATTCTCAAATTCACAACACAGCTCTGAGGTGCGCATGTGTAATCCTAGCAACAAAAAAAAAGGACAATTCAAAAAATTCTTAGTTCTTGCCGGCGCGTTTCGTCTTCAGACTTTCATTGCTTGCCTTGATAAATGCGTCGGAAAAAAATAATAATTTTTTTCAAATGTTATTTTTAAACCAATTTGTCTTATTTTCAGAATAATTCTGGGAAATTTAACTATAGTGTCGACATGGGAAACAAAAAAACAAACTCTTAGTAAAAAGGAAGTTACTAATACCAATATCTAGGAAGAGGCTTACGCAGGAGCGTCTATTTTAAAATTTGGGATTTGATGTAACTATGGTAACAAAACATTTCGCTTTCATGGCTTGCCTTGATAAAGTCGGAAGATGAAACGCGTCGGCAAGAACTATGAATTTTTTCCAATTATCATTTTAAAACTTTATATATATATATATATGTGAGAGAGAAAGAAATGTTATCAACAGAACCATGTGTTTAGATGCATTGTAACATATTGTGACTAGTTTGAAATGTAATTTTGTTGAGTGTGGGTTACTTTGTTTTAATGTAGATGGCCTCCAATATTTTAAGGTTCTTTTTACTGTGTGTATGTGTTAGTATTGTTGCGTTATTAACTAATATCTATCTATCTATATATATATAGTAATGTTTCTCTATCGATTGACTGATTCTTTTTTACGGCTTATCAACCCTTTGCAGGCTACTTAAAGCCAGAAAATATTTTAGATGGTAATTTTTTTCTTTTGATAATAATGGTTTAGTGATACAAGTCTTAGTAATTAATGCATAACTGGTTGGGCGGGTGAAAGAGGCGGGTTCATACCTTTCCAAGGGTATTGGTGCGTAAGTGAATATAACGAACCCAACTGGAATTGAACTCGGCACTCCCATTAACAATTCCAAACCGTTATCAATTTCGCCACCCACATATACTCTATCAATCCAGGTACATTTTTAATACGTTGTACTGAGCCCATAAATATCCAAAATGCAAAAATAATCCAGCATAATTTTGAAATATTTCGTGATACAATGATTTTTTGGAAGACATTTAAATTTTAATTTGAATCTACATGGCCATCACAAATTAAAAAGTAATTACTTTTCTTTAGTTTTGAAGCATTTACTGGATTTTTTTTTTTTTTTTTTTTTTTTAGCCTAGGATATAACCAAATTAACAATGCCTGATAAAATAGCAAAATTAGTAATTTATCTCTATCTATAAAAGGCACGATGTGTGTGTGTGTGTGTGTGTGTGTGTAACGAATTTTCGACGGACTTGCACCAAATTTTACATGCACATGCTCCAAGTTAGCGGGAAGGCCAACACCGACTTTGCATTTCCCAACTCCTATCGATAGTGGAAATAATCGATTTTTTCATGCTTCTACGGCAGGTTTCATGTAGTTTGCGGCAATTTTCTACTGGCCAGAGTGAGAGCCTATAGCTGGCTGCCACGAATAGGCAGGAAGATTCTATTGGCTAGCGTGAGAGCCAACAGCTGACTGACACGAATGTTAACTAGCATGCTAGCATGCAAAAAAAATCGATAGATGCATTCGTCACAAGTGGGAAAAATTTAAATCTGCATGACACTTTACTCCAATTGGCTCATTCGCTTGCTTAAACTCAACGTTGATTTTGATTCTGCAGAACTGGGTTGGATTGAAAAAGTATTTGTTGTTAACATTCTTTTTTCATTCAGTTTTTCCAGTTACGAGTTTCTTTTTTAAAGCTGATCGTTTTGTGTTCATTTTGTTTAGTTCTTTTTTCATAACAGATTTAATGTTTAGTATAGAGCTTAGAAAAAATTCGCAGTATGAGATAGACATGAAGTAAGGTATGTAACAACATCAGCACGGCAAAGGGCACTCCTTTAAAGGCAAGGAAGGGCAAAAATATTTCAAGTCAAATGATGGCGATTGCTGTATGAGTCGTACGATTTTTGAATCAAGCACGGGCAACGCCGGGTCATGCTGCTAGTTCTTCACATTTGTCAAAACAAATAACTTAAATTTAAGATGATACGTAGCCAAGCGGTCTTAGATAGATAGATAGATAGATAGATAGATAGATAGATAGATAGATTTTATACACAGGATCAATAATGTATTGTGATTGCCATTAACCCCAATGCCAGCATTGTTTATAGTTATACTGGCGAGTAATTTTTTTTTTTGGAAAACTGCAGTATGCTTTTATCAGAACTTTGGGGATTTGAAAATAAATTGTTGCTTTTCGCAGGTGCCATGTAAGAAGGTATAAAACTTTAAGCAGTTTCAAAGTGAAAAGAGTCATGCAAAACTGGGGCAATGAAAGAGTCGAGCTCGAATTCCACTTGAGTTCATTATAGTCACTTATGTGCTTATACCCTTGCAAAAGGTATGAATCTATCTCTTCTTAAACCCCCAGCTGTGGGCAAATAGCAGGACAGGCTGGGTTCTATAGCCTTGGATGGCGAACGGTTTAAGAGGACAGCGCTGAATTCAAAGCCTGCGGAGGTTCGTTTGGGGGGGCTTTTGGTATAATGTACACCAGTCCTCTGTATTCAGCTCTTCCAAATTACCGCTCAGCCACAAAGAGCTTCACAATGAAGATTCTATTTACCCTTAAAGGCACTCTCACTCGTTCAGATTTTTTTCTAAATGCATATCTACTCAGTTTCCTGACTGAAATGTAAGCAAAGCTATTTCTAAAGAATTAGTGTATTATATATATATATATATATATATATATATATATATATATATATATATATATATATATATATATATATATATATATGTATTTTAAATAAAAACAGACCACTTTAAGGTTCCATGTAATAAATTATTTTACCACAGCCCTTTTAAAAGGACTGCGGATCATCAGACTTTACTTCCAAACAAAGAATGAAAAGAAAATTTACACATTAACAAGTTAACTGTTTAAATGTGTCAAAGTCTGCTAAGTCACTCATGTCTTCTCTCTCCCCACTCACTCCCTCACTTCGTGAACTTACATATGTTTAATACGGCCCGTCAAAAATGTGTAAATTTTCTTTTCATTTTTTTGTTTGGGAGTAAAGTCTGATGATCCGCAGTCCTTTAAAAGGGCTGTGGTGAAATAATTTATTACATGGAACCTTAAAGTGGTCTGTTTTTATTCAAATTATTTGCTCTGGATTTACATTGAGCTCTCTGGATTTTATGGTTTACCCATACGGATTACCTAGTTTTTCATAAACTATATATATATATATATATATATATATATATATATATATATATATATATATATATATATATATATATACTCGACTCTCCAGTCAAATTCTACGTATGAGGATCAAGCAAATCAGTTCCTAGGAAACCGACAACCCGACAACATGAGATTTTGATTATAGTGGTGAAGGTTTCGTGCACGACCATCCACACTTTTTGAGGGCCCGAATACAGAGACCTGGTCCACTACGTGCCACAGGCTCCCCAAACGACCCTCCGAAGAGTTGTCCTTCTTCTAGTTGCCATCCAAGGCTACAGAACCCAGTCTGTCCTGCTATTTATCCATAGCGGGAGGGAGAAGAAGAGGATTCACACCTTTCCCAAGGGTATTAGCGCGTAAGTGAATATAATGGATTCGACTGGAATTCGAACTCGGCTCTCCGATTTCTCAATCCATTACTCCACCGTGCCTAATATGTATGATAAAATAAAATAAGAAATAGGAAACGTATATCAATCTAACATGTTTCTCTTTTATTAAAGCTTCGTCAGAGATTGAGAGAAAACAGACAAAAAGACAGAAAACACTGGCGTTTTCGATTATGTGTGGGTCAGTTCTCATTGGTCAGACACGTGTCACGTGTATTAAAACCGTGGTTTTATATATATATATATATATATATGCCAATCACAATTCACTATTGATTTCTATACAAACTACGTATATATATATATATATATATATATATATATATATATATATATATATATATAACGGCGTGGTCTTTTCCAGTTTATTACATGTATATCTATACAAAAGATATTTAGTACACAATATTTAATAACATAGTTTGATAGCTACGGGTGGGTATTTGCGTTTACTATTTACTTACAGCCCTTATAACAAAGACTACTGTCTCGCAAAGCCTCAACATCAGTGTTAGAATGAAAGGAAAGAGCCACAATCCAATGTTAAAAATCCCCTTCGCCTACATTGAAAGAGGTTAGGTGAATGCAGGCGAGAGAGCGGGGAGGGAAAAGTGAATGTGTGAGAGAGAGAAAGAGAGAAAAGAGAATGAGAGAGAAGCAGGTGACGCATTGCAGGTGGAACGATGGTCTTGAAAGAAGGAGGCAGATAACGTTGCAACAAGAATTGCTAATGGAGGTTGGCGGGAAAGTTGAAATAGGAAACTGCAAGGAAGGAAGAATGAAAACGAGGCTGGAAATGATGAAGCGGAGAATGGCAATAGATTGAAGAAGGGAAGGCTCTTCACACACACACATACACACACACACACACATACACACACAACACACACACACACACACACACACACACACACACACATATATATATATATATATATATATATATATATATATATATATATATATATATATATATAAAAATTCGTAGATTTATTTGGGAAGAGTACTTAAAATCGGAGATAGGCCATTTATAGGTATAAGCAGTGTGGACATAGGAATCAAAACACTTCATCTCTTTCTCCCCCCCACACACACGTAAATACACACATGCACACAGACGTATATGCATGTTTCATTTAATGTGACGGACAAGGAAAATTTTGTTTTTTTTTATTCAGTTTCTCTAGTTTATTATCTTAGTTGAGTGCAGTAAGTTAAGCAACGTCGAGTTTGGTCAGTACCTAGATGATTGCTTGGGAATACCAGATACTGTTAACGTGATTGTGCGGGTGATGTAATGCCAATCGGAAGAGCCGAGATAGATAGATAGATAGATAGATAGATAGATAGATAGATAGATAGATAGATAGATAGATAAAGAGGCAGAGATAGATAGATGCCTTTCTGCAAGAGATTTCATCATAGATAGATAGATAGATAGATAGATTAGATAGATAGATAGATAGATAGATAGATAAATGAGATAGATAGATAGATAGATAGATAGATAGATAGATAGATGAAGATGAGATAGATAGATGCCTTTCAAGAGAGATTTCATCAGCTGAGATAGATAGATAGATATAGATAGATAGATAGATAGATAGATAGATAGATAGATAGATAGAACAAACTGAGATAGATAGATACAAATAGATAGAGATAGATAGATAGATAGATAGATAGATATGAACAAACTGAGATAGATAGATAGATAGATAGATAGATAGATAGATGATAGATAGATAGATAGATATAGATGAAGAGGCTGAGATAGATAGATGCCTTTCTGCAAGAGATTTCATCAGCTGAGATAGATAGATAGATAGATAGATAGATAGATAGATAGATATGAACAAACTGAGATAGATAGATAGATAGATAGATAGATAGATAGATAGATAGATAGATAGATAGATAGATAATCTGCAACAAAAAAATGCTGATCAGGTACATGAAATGTAAACAACTGACGTCGAAAGAAAATATTCAACGCCTGCAGGGAAGCAGGTGTGCAATTTCGAAAGTTGAAAGGTCGGAGGTTACTTCGTATAAACGATGGGTAGAGAGAGATAAATCAGGTGATTACAATGGCAGGGTTAGGAATTGCGATTGCAGGGGTAGGGATTTAATATCGATACGATGGATTCAGATTAAAAAATATAACAAATCGTATAATAAAGAGAAATTTCCGATTCATCAACATCTACATGGACCATGTTGCGCAAGCAATCATTTTCTTCTTTTTCATTTTATATAGAAAATCCTTTTTCTGCAACGATTCCTCCTCTTATTTATTTCATCAGGTTTTCTGAGATAGATATATAGATCTCGTGAGATATTTTTTTTCTATTTTAATCGTCTTTTAGATTTTACGGAGATGATAAAGATAGAAATCGTAAAATATTAGTTTTAGTCATAATTAATTTCCTTTGTCGGGATAATTGATAGATAATGATGAGATTTAATTTGAGATAGATATACTGTAGTGAAAAGATAGAATAGATATATGAAAACTAGATAGATAGATTTACAGGGTGTTTTTTTTATTCTAGATCTTAAGGGGAGGTAATGATTTACAACAAAAAATGCTGATCATCATCATTCGGTATGGACACACTGAAATCTGTAAAAGGTCAACTGACGTTTTTTTTTTTTTTTTTTCGAAAGAAACAAATTCTCCTTAACGCCTTTTCTGCAAGGGGGTTTCAGGGATTCTTTCAATGTGTTGTTTTGTTCCATTTTTTATTTCCAAAGTTGAAAGGTCTTGAGGTTACTTTTTTCTATTTCATAAACGATTCCTTGGGTATGTTACAATCCGACAAGATAAAGTAGGCAGGTTTTTTCTTTCTGGTTTTTGACAATAATGTCCGCATTTGGTTAGGAATTGCCATAGAATTGCAGGGGTAACCGGGATTTAATATCGAAGTGTTTGCACATTGTCACGGTTGATGGAATTTTTATATTCAGAATTAAAAAATTAGATAACAAATCCTGTTTTGGATAATAAAGAGAAATAAAACCTTTCCCAGATTCATCAACATCTACATGGACCATGTTTATTTGCACGTTCTGGATAGCAATTTGTCATTTTTCATTCTTTTATCCTTGGCATTTTCATATTTTTAGAAAATTGGTTCTTTTTTTTTGATTTACTCCTACTAAATGTAAAATGTTGATTTACTCCTCTTTTATTTATTTTTTTTCTGTTTTTTCATGTTGTTTCACTAATTTTATCATCCAGTCATTTGTTGTTTCCATGTAATTAGTGGTTTTGTCTTGTAGTTAATCGATATATATATTTGGATGATCATCTCGTGAGAAATCCATTTTTTGTCATTTTTTCTTCATTTTAATTGGACCACTGTCTTTATTAATGGCCACTTTGACAGGTTTTAATACGGAAATGCTTACAAAAATTTTCTTATGATAAAGATAGAAAATCTTTTATTGTTAAATAAACTTTTGTTGTAGTTTTAGTCATTTAATTAATTTCATTCTTTGTTACAGTTTGCAAAGACCTTCCAATTGTAATTCCTAGCATACAATGTATGGTCCTAGATGGTTTATTTTCTTTTGAGCTAATTCTGTCTTGTTACGTTGGCTGGTTAATGCTTAAATTTAAAATTAAAGGAGACAAAGAGTCACCTTGAAATATTATACTGTTTATTTCGCCAAATAGGTTCCATTTTTTGATTGAGGTAAAGTGTAGTTTTCCATATCGACATACCAGTGAATAAACTTAAGACTTTAAGATCCAGAAAATCGAATGCTTTACGATAATCTATCCAGGCAATTAAGATTTTTTTTCCAGTTTACATCCTATTAATAAGTAATTGACTTTTTTGTTCAAGTGGTAGTATGTCATTTCTTTCCAAGAAGAAATATGTCTGTTTTGTTAAAATAGATGTTAACAGTTTGTATGTTGTTGGAAGACATGTAATTGGTCTATAGTTTTCGTTCTTTCAAGGTGTGTCACTATTTTTGGGTCGAAGGTACTCCATGACGGATTTTTTCTTGACTTTGGCGAGGGTGTTTTTAATATACCTTCTTTTAGATCTTTTCCAAGGTGCTTTTTTCAGTGCACATTTAACTTCTTCTGATTCCTGATTTACTGGTTTATTTTTCATTCGTTCAATATATTATTATTATTATTATTATTATTATTATTATTATTATTATTATTATTATTATTATTATTATTATTATTATTAAGGTCTACTCTATATCGAACACTTTTAAAAAACATAACGTCTATACATTGGTACAAACCTGTCTTTCATTCGATATATATATATATATATATATATATATATATATATATATAATAATAATAATAATAATAATAATATATTGTACTAATAAATCATCAGTTACCTCCACTTAAGATCTAGGAGGTATAAAAAACCGTGTATCCCTCGTCAGTAGACGAGTAATCAGAGTAAAGTACATTAAAGCTTTGGTATCAGTTTATTCACTGACAGGATACGGTGTTTTTATACCTCCTAGATCTTAAGGGGAGGTAACTGATGATTTATTAGTACAATATATTATTATTAGTAGTATTATTGTCTACTCTATATCGAGCATTTTTTAAAAATATGTCTATACATTGGTACTAACCTGTCTTTTACTTGTATATATATATATATATATATATATATATATATATAAAAAAAAAACCAGTGAATAAACTTATACCAAAGCTTTATTGCACTATACTCTGACTACTCGTCTACTGGCGTATTTTTTATACCTCCTAGATTTTAAGGGGAGGTAACTGATGATTTATCAGTATACATACCTTAGATTTTACAAGATAGTGACAGAGTACACGGTGGGTAAAAGGAAACATTTTGTTCTCCTTCATGACAACGCAAGGCCGCATACAATAAGCAAGGAAAAAATCGGGAACTAGATTGTTCTGTTTTACCCAATCCACCATATTCACCTGATCATACACCATCAGATGATTACCTTTTATGATCTCTGTTCCCAACAGAAAAAAAAAAAAGTTTCTCGAAAACGTTTTCATATTAAAACCTATGGAATTTTACTGAAAAGTTCTTAAAGAGCTGCCTGACAAGTAATGACATGGAATTGTACTTTACTTTTTGTTGAATAACGTTGATAAACAAAAATGTAATTTGTTTATGGTAAGCTAATAGTTTTAGTTTTCAGCACAAGATTTTTTTTATTACACTTACCGCAGATAAATGAAACGATGCTTTGCACAACGCGGATAGCTATGTCACATTGTACATTAAATAAAAATGGTATTTTAAATATTTTTTTAGGTCATAATGATTTACTGATACAAGCCCGGATAAGTAACACAGAACTAGGGCGGGGAGATTTAGTGGGTTGACACCTTTCCCAAGGTTATTTTCGCATATATGAACATAATGTACCCGGCTGAAATTCGAACTCGTTTCCCCGATTACCATTGCACCACCCGCCCCGCATATCCACATTAATAGCAACTAATATTCCCAAACGGTCACCCATCTTAGTACTGACCAAGCACGACATTGCTTAACTTCGGTGTTTTTACAGGAACCAGACTGGAAGTGGAAATCGGCTCTAAGATTTCTAATTCCGATCCTTTATCCATTACACTACCTGAACGTCTAAGCGGTCACCCATCTAGGTACTGACCAAGCTCGACGTTGCTTAACTTCGATGTAACTGAAACTGGAAATCGGCTCTAAGATTTCTAATTCCGATTTTTTATCCATTACACTACTTCCACATCTAAGCGGTTACCCATCTTGGTACTGACCAAGCTTCAGTGACCGTACGAGACCCGGTGTTTCAACCTGATGTGGCCGTAAGCCTTTACTCGAAGCTGCCTGATAAATGGCAACAAGTCACAGTAACTATGAACGCATAATTGAATAAAATGTAATTGTACTTTATTTTTTGTTGAGTCATAAATAATTTCCGTTTTCGGTATACAAATTTGTATACCGAAAACGGAAATTATTTATGACTCAATCTAATATATTTTCGTAATAATATATTATAGTGATTTTCCAAGCGTAGCTTAAATGTGGCACAAGGCCGAAAGTATGGGGCGCCCAGTGAGGATCGAACTCGCTACTCAGTCGTAAATTTTCTAGCAAGACAAGCTTGTTAACCATTACACCGCCTCGGGGTGCCCTTTTCATAATAATATATCTGTCTCAGAATTTCTGGGATGAGTCTGGTGTCGGGTTAATGTCTTCGTCTCTGTTATTATCACAACATTTCGGTCGTTGTACATTCCGGCCTTCTTCAGGGGACTGTCGGCCGAGGTAACTTTCAAAGAATTTCGAACCGAACACGGGTAGCGGAATGAGAACAGTACTCCCGTTGGTTAAATAAAGGGCCCAGATCAAAATACCTGAAACGAGAGACACTTGACTAAGCCCGGGCCAGGTTGGGGGTGGGGGAGAGACACAACAGCCAAAACGTTGTGATGACAACAACAAAAATAAGAAAAATAATAATCCTATTCTAATTGTGCCTGAACTTCCCTTCGTTAGTTCACACGACCGTTATGCCCTGCCATACCTAAAAAAAAAATAATCCTATTCTAATTGTGCCTGAACTTCCCTTCGTTAGTTCACACGACCGTTATGCCCTGCCATACCTAAAAAAAAAAATAATGGACTATTATGCTTTGGTCGCGTTGAAAGAAGGGAAACAGCACTACTTGGTTTCGGTGAGAAATGAAACAAGGAATCAGATTAAGCTGATAAGAACCGATACTACACTTTGATCGCATTATTTATTTGCACGAAAATGTACAAAAAAAGAAATGGGAGAGTGGAAGACTAGTCTTTTCTTGTGTAAATAATATATATATACACACACGTCCTTATATATAAGTGGGGAGACAGCCAATTAGAAGCGATTATTCTATCTTTCTGTGTACGTTAGGTTAGATTGGTTGCTTTTACAATATGTCAATCCTTGGTAAGTCAATGTTGAAATTTGTATGGGGTCAGTTTTTAAACACTTATGGCTTCAGTACTGAGTCAAATGAAAAAGAAATTCTTGCAGCACTACAACTGAGCCGCCATGTACGACAATAACGTATAATAATAATAAGTAGTGTTTACTTACACCTGCTTAAGGAATATATCGATCTATATAGATTTTCATTATGAATAACTGTTCAAAAATACCTTTTTGAGTATCGAGCAAGAACTGGTGTTACGCTGAATTCACGAGAAATAAATTTACATCGCTACTAAATATTTTTTCTAGGGAGACAAATACAGATTGTAAAAGCAATAAAATGAATCAACGTTACTTGTAGGATTTCTTTAATAGACTGCGTTATAAAAATGAATTCATTAAATACACAAAAAAAAGAAAGGAGTGTAAAACAAGGAGGTGTCTTCTCACCGGACTTATTCAAATTTTATAGTCAGGCATTCTTAAGAGAATTAGAAGTCCTACCAGGGTTCATTATTGACGGCTACAGTCTTAACAATATCAGATATGCAGATGACACAGTGTTGATAACAGACACGGAAAGGTAACTACAGGAATTCCTAGGGAGAAGAAAAGACTATCACCTGTAAGAAGACAGAATGTATGTTTATCAGCAAAAGAAGATAAATGACGGAAATGTGACACCGAAATCCGAAGTTGCAATGGAATAATGAGAGATGCCTTCTCGTAATTAATCATGTTTAAGTTATAACTGGCAAAAAAAATGCCCAACATATGGAATTGACAATGTTCGCAATAAATAATAAGAAAAAGAGCAAAATAATACGAAGCAAACAATATATATGCAAGTCAAAACTGGACAAAACAACAGTAATAAGGCAAAATGTTCGCAAAGTAAGAATTGTTCAAACACAAAAATGATACAGTCAAGTGATTGTAGCTTTCTGACTTCCAGTTTGGTTTGGTTTGGTTTGTTTTACGGCATATCAACCAAAATGGTTTATTTAAGCTGACAATTTTTAATGCTGGTAACATTTTTTTCAAAAATGTATTACTGTTAATATTTTTTAAAAATTTATTGCTGGTAATAATTTTTTACACAGTATTTCTAGTATTAAAACCAATTTTTACACTTTTAGAGTGTTTTGACCCCAGTTTGGGGGCAAACTATTTGCCCATAGCTGGGACCCAAACAAACAGATGCTACCACCCCAGGTCAGGGTGGACCTGCATTTAAGAGGTGGTTCCACGCTCCTCAAAACCTGATGAGTTTAATAATGATTACGAAGGTACAACAGCTCGGAAAACTCACTCGGATCGTTTGGATAAGAAAAGAACTCCCAAATTTGTTGGAGAGGGCATCCGACTCAACACGGAGGCCTACATTAAGTGCGTTGAGGAGGTAGTGCTGCCCTGGATCAAGAGAGTGACTGTTGGCAGACCCTATGTCTAGCAACAGGACACTGCACCATGCCGCACACGCAGAAGAACCCAGTCATGTCTGCAAGACAATTTCTGCAACTACATCACCCCTTACATGTGGTCACCTAACTCCCCAGACTTGCAACCCCTTTGATTATTATGTGTGGGTCGCAGTTGAGAGAGAGACCAACAAAACTCCTTATAACACCAAAAATGAACTGAAGGCAAGGATTATGGCCGCATTCACCAACTTAAACAGGGTGACCGTCCAGGAGATTCCGAATTCGTCTGGAGGCAGTGCTGGAAGCCAATGGCGATTTTATTGAATAAAGTGATTCTTTAGTATTTCAAGATATTTCCGTGTAATTTTGGTAAATATATCTGTTAAAATGAGATGTCGGTGTTATTTTCATTCTTGCGTAATTTAGACGCCAATTTATTCATCGCACCCTATATATATATATATGTGTGTGTGTGTGTGTGTGTGTGTGTGTGTGTGTGTGTGTGTGTGTGTGTGTGTGTGTACTCCAACCGTTTCTTTTATTGTACTTCCCGCCTGTGGAAATCCTTTCCGTTTACTTGCTTCCCTAATAACTACAATCTTCAAAAATTTAAATGTAACGTCAATTGCCATGTTCGTATCTTCTTGAATCCCGTCCATCTTTTGTCCTTTCCTCAATCTTCCCTACATTCAGTCTTTTCTCTTCGCTTTCATTCCCTGTAACTGAGAAAAGACTGAGTATTCAGTCAAAAGGTTAATATAAAATAAACATCAATTCTATTGACAATATTGGTATCGTTTTGCTGGCTTTTTTATTCTTCACATTTTGTTAACCGGCCTATTAAATCTCTCTCTATATATATATATATATATATATATATATATATATATATATATATATATATATATATATATATGTGTGTGTGTGTGTGTGTGTGTGCGTGCGTGCGTGTGTAGTCGTGCGTTTGTGTGGCGTCTGTAAAATTTATATTTTTATCACAATAAATATGTAATCGATTGTTTATGAAAGAATATAAAAAAAAAGGATGTAAGGGTGACGTAACGCTTATTGTCGCAGAAATTGGAATCGGCGAGCCGAGTTCGAATTCCGACCTAGTCTGCTGCATTCACTTTCGCTCTAATGATGTTGGGAAAGGCATGAATCTATCTTTTCTAGCCAAAAATATGGATTAAATATCAGAGCAACCTGGGTTCTATATAGCCTTGATATAGCCTTCTATATATAGAGGAGAAAGATTACTCTTAATCCCAAACCATCAAGAAACCTAAGATAACGATTGACACTGCATTTAAATTTTTGAGGCTCAAAGTTGACTGGAAAGCAAGAAGCTACAAAAGAGTTCCACAAGCAAGAAGTGCAAGAGAAGAAATTGTTAACACAAAACTTATGGCTACATCTAGCCATTTCAAGTGTAAAATGAAGAGACCTAGCTGCCAATCTAGTACTGCGCTTAAAATCATAACGTCTGGGTACCATAAAGGAAAGTACATCAGAAGAATTATCATGAAAGTATTTAGAGAAAAGTCACAGGAAAGCTACATCATGGCAGTGGCAAAGTGATTGAAGACGAGATGCCAGGTCAGGATCAATAATATTGCAGATTGTTCTTTGTATTTTAACAAGACTTTGTAACGGAAACACAAGACGAGATGTGACAGCACTATTCAATGTTAAATCTTTCGTGATGAATAATTAAAGTGTACGATAAAATAAAAAGAATACTTAAAATAAAGACAAGATAGATAGATAGATAGATAGATAGATAGATAGATAATGAATAGATCTATATAGATAATGAATAGAGATAGATAGATAGATAGATAGATAGATAGATAGATAGATTTTTTCTCGTAATTGTTTTATAATTAAATCAATGATAAAACACTTTGTCGTAAAATGCCTACAGACTAAATTAAGGGGTGCGAGCAAATGTCCAGAATATTTTTTAAAATGGCGTGGTTGGAAAAAGGGTGTTGCAGGTCGAAAAATTATTCCAACTAAAATATTAGGATATCAATGATAGATAGATAGATAGATAGATAGATAGATAGATAGATAGATAGATAATACGAACAGACTGAGATAGATAGATAGATAGATAGATAGATAGATAGATAGATGTAAAACAGATGAAATAAATAGATATAAAAAGATTGATATATACTGAAATAAATAGATAGATAAAAGATTGATATATATAAATAGAAAAAAAAAGAGATAGATAGATAGATAGATAGATAGATAGATAGATAGATAATGAAAAGATAGGTAGATAAATAGATGAAATAAATAGATATGTAAAAAGACTGAAATAGATAGATATAAAAAATATTGATAGATAGATAGATAGATAGATAGATAGATAGATAATGAAAAGATCGAGATAGATCGAGATAGATAGATAGATAGATGTAAATAGACTGAAATAAATAGATATAAAAAAGATCGATATAGATATGAAAATAGATAGATAGATAGATAATAATGAAAAGATCGAGATAGATAGATAGATAGATAGATAGATAGATAGATAGATAGATTGTAAACCATACATATTCATAAAGTTGCAGTTCGCACGATCGGTGTATTGTGAGTCTAACAAAGTGATCGAAGATTCCTGCTTTGAAAATAAATGTTCGAAACCTGATATTTTTTTTCTATCCTAACACCTAAGGCAAACACGTTCTCATTTTTCCCACTGCGCAGGATCTACAGATTTGGGGAAGGTTAAAGAAAAGAAGGTAAAAAGTGAAAAGAGAAGAAAATGTTTTTTGTCTTGTTTTTTTTTTTTCTTGTTGTTGTTGTTGTTGTTCTTCTTCTTCTTCTTCTTCCTCTTCTTCTTCTTCTTCTTCTTCTTCTTCTTCGCTAGTGTCTCTAATTATGTTCGCCCGTGTACGTATCCAGTCACATGAGCGAGCTGCAGTTGCCAAGGTTACCACGACTGCCATTTAAATTCTTGTGGATTATGAATGAAAGCGATGGCAGGAGTGATGGGAAGAGTGTCTAAAAAGAGAAGACGGGAGATAAATATAAAGGGAAAGGAAGAGAGGGGGAAAAACAGAGAGAAATAGAGAATATTACACATACTCTTTTTTTCTCTCTTATCCAGTCTTTCTCTCTCTCTCTCTCTCTCTCTCTCGCGCGCGCTCACACAAACATACACACACGGACAATCAGACTTAATTACATATATTTTATCTCTCTATACATACAATCATTTTGTCTCATGCGTACTTTGTGGTGTAATAGTTTGCGTTCTTGTCTCGTTAGATCATTTACGGCTGAATAGGGAGTTCGATACTTACTGTGAGCTCCATGCATCTGACCTTGTGCCACATCTAGGCTACGCTTAGAAAATCACTATACATATCGTCTCACACAAGCACGCTATCCTCCTCTCTTTCCTAAACAATTCATCTCCTTTCCTTTTTAACAAAAACAAAAAAATATGCGCCTCTAACATAGCGAAATCGTTTCCTTCTTCTCAAGAACAGATAACTCTCATTCACGTTCTCCTTTTCTGTGTTTCCCCCATGTACATCTCTCCCCCACATACAC
>CAHIKZ030000786.1:792500-837500 GCA_903632075.3 Acanthosepion pharaonis | reverse complement strand
ACTAAATTTAGCTTTGTAAATATCTATTCTCGCCTGACCATTCGTATGCAAGCTATCATTGGGTACGAGGAATTTTTTTAAGAATTCGAACTACATGGAAACTGCTGCTAATAATCAAAACGTGACTACTGGACTATCTGGGACACTTAATGAAGAAAGAAGGCTTGGATATTTTGGCACTCTGAAGACATACTGAAGTAAAAAAAAAAAAAAAAAAAACAAGGGGGAAACAGCGAATAAACTACTTAACAAATTCAGTGAATGGGTCTGAAATTAAGAACGACAAAATCAAAGAGTTTTGGTACAGTGGAGGCATGGTGTAGTAATGGATAGTGGCTGTGATTGAAAATCGGAGAGCCGAGTTCGAATTCCAGTCATTATATCCTTTTGAAAGGTATAAATCCATTTTTTTCCTATCTATGGGTAAATAGCAAAATACTAGGTCCTGAATGGCCTCTCGGCTTCAATCACTTTCCTACCGCCGTAAAGTTCATTCCCTGTGACTTTTCTATAAATACTTTCATGGTAATAGCTCTTCGCTAATGTACCTAGATTTTATTTATTTAAGTGCTGTATTAAACCGGCATCAAGGTCTCATCAATTTACAATTGAATTGACTAGATATGGCAACCGGTCGAGGAGAAGAAAAAACTCTGAATTTAAAACCAGCCTGGATAGGGTTGGCTCCGTCAGGTTATCTTGCTCAAGACACACCACTGCTACTATGGCTCTCTGCACTATTTGTTTAACCCTAATGGGTTACGGGATTCGGGAGAGGAGCAAAAGTTACTTAGTTGCAGCAAAAGATAGGAATTTGTAGAGAGTCATGGTTGCTCATGTCCTGAAATGGCAGCAGATAAAAGAATAAAACCCTTCAAATGTGATTGTTCGTATGCTAACAAAAAAGCTTACTTTCGTTCTTGACGAACCATCTCTATCGTTTAACGGTTCCCATTTTATAAGGCCCTCCCCATATTATAATAATATATATATATATATATATATATATATATATATATATATATATAATAAAAAAGAAAGAACATTTTTATTTTTACAAAACAGTGGTCAATGTAAATTTACAGAGCATAAATATTATAAATTAAATGATTTAAAATATGGTTTCTTCGCTATACAAGAATTACCATGTTTCAAAAACCGAAGCTAAAAGCTTCAAATTTAATTATATAATTAAATTAAAAGCATTAGTTCTGTTTCATTTTCAAGTGAATTTTGCCTTTCTCGTTTCCAAATTTCCTTAATTATTCTTACTTATTTAATTTTATCATTATTTTTATTTTAACATTTATTTTATTTATTATTTCTTTAAACCGACTCCATAAATAATATGAACTGCTCCACTATTATCATAGTCTGGTATATATATATATATATATATATATATATATATATATATATATATATATATATATATATATATTAAATTTAAATTTAAATTTTATATATATATATATATATATATATATATATATATATATATATATATATATATATATATATATAAAAATTTATATATATATATATATATATATATATATATATATATATATATATATATAAATTATGTAACAGTTAGTTTTAATCAGCACCTGAAAATTGCGTTGTCATGAAACTCAGAGTTGTCCTACCACTGAGGAAAAATGTATATTTATTATTAATATAAATTATATATATATAAATTAACTCTATTTACTATTTACAAATGTTCACCATATATATATATATATATATATATTATATATATATATATATATATATATATATATATAGTTACCTCTCCCGTCGTATTCGATGTATGAGTGTCAAGCAGCTCAGTTCCTAGGAACTGACAGCCCAGACACCAGCACATTTATTTTTTTTAATTATAATGGTGAAGGCTTTGTGCAGATCCAACCACACTTTTGAAGGGCCGAATACAGAGACCTGTTGCAGTACGTGCCACAAGGTCCCTAAAACGACCCTCCGCATATATATATATATATATATATATATATATATATATATATATATATATATGAGAGGGCGTGTACGTGTGCGTGTGCGTGTATATATTCTTCTATGTGCCGTGTCCCTTCTGGATGTTGGCGATCATGGGTCTCCAAAATTCCCTGTCTTTTGTAGCTCTCAATAATTTTTTTCGTTTTCTCATTTCTCCTGATCCCTGTTCTGCCATCCATTTACTCAATCTCGCTAGTTAGGTTCTGCGTTGTTTTCCTCTGTCCCTCTTGCCTTCAATCTGTCCGGCGAGTATCACATTATCCAAGTCCTCTTTCCTCATTATCTCCCCTAGAAATTTCAACTGTTTCTTCCTGATGTTAAGTATAAATGCATATTTCCGTTTTCATTTTCTCTAAAATTTTATCTTTGATCACATGTTCAGTCGATGGTATTCTCAGTATCCTTCTGTAGAACGACATTGTTTCTCTAAAATTTCAACCTTCTCTTTCTGTAAAGTATGTGTACTTATTGCTTTCATTTTTTTCTAAAACTTCAGCGTTGATCACATGTTCAGTCGATGGTATTCTCAGTATCCTTCGGTAGAACAGCATTTCTGTTGCTTCTAGTCTCTCCTTCACTTTTGAGGAAATCGTCCAGTATTCACTGCCATAATAGGCGGTCTGATATTACGTAATAGTTCAACACCGTTTTCTTTGTTTCTAACGAAATTTTTCTGCGTCTTAATACTTTGCTTAGCTTTTGGAAGTCATCTTTCGCTATCCCAATGCGCCTTCAGATATCAGTGTCACACTTTCCTTCCTCTGTCAAAACAATTCCCAGATATTTAAATTCTTGTATTTGTTTGATTTTGGTATCTCCAATTTGTAATTTGCATGTTGGGCTGTCCCTTTTGCTAACAAATATGCATTCTGTCTTCTTGCAATTGAGATTTAGTCCTTTCTTCTCGCTTTCCTTCGCTACCTTCTGTAGGAGTTCCTGTGATTTCTTTTCTATGTCTGCTATCGACACTGTCATATGCATATATTATTTTAAGAATGTGGACATCAATAACGAATTCTGGCACGACTTCTAATTCTCTCGGAATCACCTCATTGTAAAGGTTGAATATGTTCGTTGAAAAGACACATCTTGCTCTTACATCCATTTCTCTTTTTGTATATTTACTGAATTCATTTGGGGAAACTATATATACATTTTATCACCTGTAATAATTGCCACAAGGCATATATAGGAGAAACCTCAAGAAATTTAAATTAAAGCTTGTATGAACATAAGTGGGATCTTTTACAAAACAATACACTCAATAGATTAGTTGTTCACCGTGATGAGTCTGGCCATAATTAAAAAAAATTATTCTAATTAAAATAGAAAGCAATTTACTAAGATGAAACTGTATAGAAAGTGCTTTAATCTCTACCAAATTTATGTCCAGGTTCTTACAACATTTCATCTTTCTTGGTAATCATCTATTATCATACTATAGGATATTTAATAAGAAAAGTGATAGAAACATAAATAAAAAGAAAAATAAGCTGAATGAAATCGATTGGACTATATACCCAAAATTCATTTGAAAAAATAAAAACGCAAAAAATTTAAATTCACCACATCCCCTTTTCTTCATGAGCATGTGTAGTCGCATCACTTTAGTCCAGTGAAGACCTAACAGAATAGTCTTATTGTGGCTCTCCAGCCATCTCGTCAAGGTACCATGGAAGTCATCCAAAGTCAAGGTGTATACGACTCTTATCAAAGCCTCCATCATCCTTTCAATATCTTCAAAACAGCCTTCTCCTTCAATTTAGGGAACAATCAAAAGGAGCAAAGGGCTGGACTGCAGGGAAGGTGAAGGACAGTTTTCATACACATCTCTGTCAACACAAAACTTTATTGCCTAGCTAGTTTGCAAATTATCTTCACGTCCCGACTGCATTCTGCAAACTAGTCAGTTGTGACAAACAGTGTTTGTATCCGAGTATGCTTGTACCAATTCCTGTCGCAGATTCCCGCTCAGGCACATTTATATTTGTTTAATATCGAAAAAGGTCACCTGTGGTTTAAACTGCAAACATGCTGACCGAACCTTAGTTACAGTTTCTGGGAGAGAGCGTATTATCAGGCGTGATCTACATTCTGAACAAGGTCAGTACACTCAAGCCCTCGGTCATGATGACTTGTGACTTCCTACTCACAAGATCATTATCGGCTTCCAAATAGTTCCGTCTATCCAATTTCCCTCACAAGACTTGTGTCAACCTGTGATATGGTTTTCAGACACTTTCCAAAGGTGCGACCCGCAGTTTAGTAGAGTGTGTTCAAAGAGCTGTTACAACCATCTCCTTCAATCTAGTATAACAAAAGTGGCTACGTCAGATTATAAGTTGTATAGTAATCATATACTAAAATTACAATAATATATGACAGTTGTAAATGCCTCTGCGAAAAAATGTGTCAAAGCTTCTAGAAGCCCCCACATATCAAGGCTGGTAAGTTGACTGAGAGCTTAAGCCACATATGTCTGCTATACTCTATTTTAGGTCTAATTCGACTCCTGAAAGAGATAGAATGAGCTGACTATTTCCAGAATCTTCAGCAACGGATTTAGGTACATGAGTTTTACTTTTAGCTCGGTGCGAAGACTTATTTTACCCTCTGAAACCATTTCCCTAGAACTCCCTTGCAAGCCTTTCGCCAGTTCCAACAGACTTTCAAGGAGCTTCACTGAGAGTGGACGCGTTCACCATGATTAGGGAAAACTCAATGTCTGAACGCTAATGATGAAATGATACTGATTTCGCCATTGAGATGTTAGAGCTCGGTCAGAGTAGAAATCAGTTGCAAGTCTTCGATCATCTTGGTTCCTGAAAGTGTGTCCGTAAACAGTGGTATCATCTCTATAGATTTTTATTAATAATCCAATAATGTTACTTGGCAGATCGTTAATAAAAAGCAGAGTGTAGGAATGAGAAGAGAGCCTTGGGGGGAAGCCTACATTGAGTTCGTCCGTTTCGGAAGACTGACCATTCACAGCAAACTTTATGGAAATAACTGAGAAAAAGGAGTTGATGATTGCGTAAAATCTTTCAGACATGCTACAGCTGGAAAGTCTGTGTAGCAAAACCCTATGCCAGGCATTGTTAAAATCCTTTGAGATGTCTAAGATAATTACCTTGGTAAAAGAAAATAGCTACTATCGAGTGGTTCACTCATTCTATGGGTGATGATAGTTAAAAAATCAGCAATGGACCTGGAAGAGTGAAACCCATACTGCTTGTCACCCGGGAGGTGATTTCTGGTGAAGTGATCAACTACTTCCTTGTTGATAACAGACTCGAAAGTTTACTAGTGGCAATAAGGAGGCTGATAGCCCGATATTTTCATGGAGTTGAAATACTCACCATCATTCAACAGCTGGCAATTTCCACAGAATTAGGAAATATTCTCTTTGTTTTACCGTACATCAACCTCAGTGGGTTATTTAATGCCGACAAGTGTTTAGAATAGATTCGTATGAATAGAATATGTATTCTTTGGTTTAGATTGGTTTGGTTTATTTTGTTTTACGGCATATCAACCTCAATGGGTTATTTAATGCCGACAATATTTTTAGCATAGATTCGTATGAATAGAATATGTATTATTTGGTTTAGATTGGTTTGGTTTATTTTGTTTTACGGCATATCAACCTCAATGGGTTATTTAATGCCAACAAGATTTTTAGAATAGATTCGTATGAATAGAATATGTATTCTTTGGTTTAGATTGGTTTGGTTTATTGTTGAAACTTGACTAATGCATGGAATAATAATGCAACACAAAATGTACTTAGAACAAAATGTATTGAAACAAGAAAGTGTACACACTATTTACATATAGTCTTTTGTATATTCCTGGTAAGACCGTTCCTGGAGAATGTGTTGACTAAGTCGCAGTCGGGCGGAGTCTCTGGTTGAATCTCTTGATTCCTCCCCTCTTCCCGGTACCAACCACATTTATATGGTCGGTACTCCACTATGCAAATTAGGTGGATCCTACCACAACATTATTTTGTTTTACGGCATATCAACCTCAATGGGTTATTTAATGCCAACAAGATTTTTAGAATAGATTCGTATGAATAGAATATGTATTCTTTGGTTTATATTGGTTTGGTTTATTTTGTTTTACGGCATATCAACCTCAATGGGTTATTTAATGCCGACAATGTTTTTAGAACAGATTCGTATGAATAGAATATGTATTATTTGTAAGAAATCAGTTTGTATGAGATCGGATTTCATTGATGCATTTTCGTAAAAAAGGTTTGTAGAAAGTCTTGTTTCATTGATTTTTTCTTTTCAGATATAAAGTTTGTAGAGAAGTTTTTAATGACATTCTTATGTGGTACTTTTTTTTGGTATAGGTAAATAATAAATAATATTATTGTAATGACAAGGCATTTGCGCTTTCCTTTAAAAACCTTATCTCTTTCTTTGTCTCTCTCTCTCTCTCTAAACTTCTCTTTCTATACTTCTCTCTTAATCTACGAGAAGGCAACCCTCAAATAAAAAAAGGAAGAAGAAAAGACTGTACCCAGCCAAAAACACTAGAAGTTTGTAGGAGCAGAGTGTAATGATAAAAGTATGCGGGTGTAGGCTTTAAGAAAGCTTTATTTAACTTCAATACAAAGTTTGAGTATTTTGTCATTTTATGGTCCCAGTAAACAGAAATAGCTCTTTCAAAGAGGAGAGTGACGAAACACGGGGAGACCACTCTTAATTATTCATAACAATTATGTCTTCCATTTTTGCTTTTTCGAAGAGTTTATACGTTGTTTATATTATAGTATTTTTTTGGCTAGAGAGAGCAAGCTTTGAACGCTCGGTTAGTATATGTTTAATAGTGTATGTCGTTTCACATGCTTGAATATACTGGTTGATCTTCTTTGTTGAGCAAGTACAAGTCGATTATTCTCGCATGGCCAATGCGTAAGCGGACCAGTACTATTTCTTTACAAGATTTTCTGAAAGCCGACTTCCGTTCTCCTTGCTTGGGCTGAATTGTGAAGCGTTTATTGTATGGGTTATCCTCCCAGCACCGTTGCCATTCTTTTTTTTAATATAGCCTCTTATAGACAACTTAAATATACGGAATAAAAGAGGTATGAGAAAGAATAAGAATAAGAATGAGAGGGGGGGAGAGAGAGAACCGGAAATGAAATAACGAGGTGTTGATTCAAACTTAATAGACTGAATAGTGCAGGGGTTCTCAAACTTTTTTCCACTATGCTTCCTTTTCACTATATGTCAGAATGTCGCTGACCTCTTTCCAAGATGGCCCGACTCAAAAGATGCATTCCAAATGATATGCATATATTATTGACAATCTTTATTCATTTCCATATTAATACGTATACATTTCTCCTGAAGCATTGCCACCAAATAGATTGAGAATTGGGTAGGAGAAAGTACGTATCCTTGTTTCAACCCCCCCCCCCCCGTGAGGGGCAGGGGTCTGAAAGGCTAGTATGATGGTGGACACGACCCATCATTATCTTGTATAGAGCTCGAATGAGCGCCGTGAATTTTTCGGGGCATCCATATCGTCTGAAGACCTGCCATATGGCTGGTCTTGGAACACCGTCAAACGTTTTTTCAAGATCGTAAAAAAAAAATGCACTCGCACGAATTTTTGATGCTCTCCCTTCTCTTGAATTTGTCTCATCATATCGATGGTTCCTCTGTCGGCTTTGAAAGCACATTGTCTTTCAGGGAGGATGTCCTATGACAAGATCAGGAGCCGACTGATTCAAGGATCAACTCAAAGACACCTTTTGCTGAGGACAGAAATCGATCCGGTCAATTGGGAGGCAGAGGCTACAGAAAGGATCAATTGGGGAAAAGCAGTCCACGAAAAAACAACATCCTTCGAGAACACAAGAAGACAAATAAAAGGAAGGAAAAGAGACCAAAAAACACCCACTGAACCCTCCTACCCTATCATACGATGACTGCGGACGTCTCTTCAAATCCAACAAAAGATTCATTTCACACAGAAGAAAATGTCTTTTGAGCATCATCGGCAACGAGTTCCACGAACGACGACGACATATACTTTTACATGGATTATTTTCATAGTAGAATTTTACAAATTTAATAGTAATAGAAAATGTTGATGGATTTTTAAACTTGAATACACGTACAGTAATATGTTTTAATTCATAACTAATTATTAAATAAATAAACTAAAGTAGACCTCAATAAACAAATAAATTCAATAGAATGGCAGGGTATTGTAATTCAATGAAGAAAAAGTTCAATAAAAGGTCGAGGTATTTAAATCGATTTTATTCTGATGAAGATTACAGTCGCATTTCTTTCACATTTTAAAACTTTTTCATCAACACCATTTATGACTTTCAGCATCTATTTTTACATCTTTCGCGTTTTAGATCTTTTTCTAAGATCGAATATTTTACATCTTTCTACACCTTTTTTCTTTTTATATCTTTTCTACATCTTTCGCATTTTCAAACTTTTATTCAAGATCGAATATTCACGACTTTCAGCATCCATTTCTACATCTTTCGCGTTTTACATCTTTCGCTTTCAAGAACGGATATTTTTCATCTTTCTACATCTTATTTTTTATATCTTTTCTACATCTTTCGCATTTTCAAACTTTTCAAGATCGAATATTTACGACTTTTAGAATCAATTTCTACATCTTCCACGTTTTACATTTTTGTCTTTTAAAGATCGAATATTTTACATCTTTCTACATCTTTTTTCTTTTTATATCTTTTCGCGTTAAAGATGTAAAATATCTGAGCTTGAAAAGAGAAAGCTCTTTTTCAAGCTCGAATATTTCACATCTTTCTACATCGTTTCTCTATTTTTTTCTACATCTTTCGCGTTTTACATTGATAAGAGAAGGGTGCCTTATCAAGGTCGAATATGTTACATCTTTCTTCATCTTTTTCATTTTGCATCTTTTTTCTTGAATGCTTTTTCATATCTTCATCTTAACAGTAAAAGTTTCATTTCACAATCACAAACATAAAAATTTGGTAAAAAAAACATAGTGGAAAACAAGAACAGGTGTCTATATTTCAAATATATATATATATATATATATATATATATATATATATATATATATATATATATATATGGTTACTGATATATCGTATTACTTCATTTTTAATTCAAGCGTTATCTGGATGCAAGGTGACAATCTAATGTATGTATAATTGTACGACTGTTTGCTTGGCTGCGACTGTCATGTCGTAAGTCTGCGTGGGTGAGGAGTGGGCGTTACATGAAATTGTTTGCAGGTCATCCATGGAGGAGGTAAAATTACTTAAATGAAACATAGCGGTGAAGTATGACTTGTTGATCAGAAGTAAAAACATAATACCATTGCTTCAATATTATAACGAAAACAACTTTTTATTTGCCTCACGTTCATTCAGTCGGCATTAATCTTTCCTTCTTTCTTTTTTCTCTTTCTTTTTCCTTTCCGTCTTTCATTTTGTCTTTTTCTCTTTCTTTCTTTCTTTTCTATTTTGTTCTTTTTCTCTTTCTTTCTTTCTTTCTTTATTTATTTATTATTTCTACTTTTCTGCTCGCAAATATATTCTTTGTATCTTTCTTTCTCTTTGTTCCTCTCACCATCACTGCCTGTCTTTTTCTCTTTATATATCTTCTTAAATTACCGAAAACGTCTTTTTTGTCAGTTTCTTGGCCTAATATGTCTTCCTTTCCTCATCCTTCCACTCGTTATCTTCATATTTTCCCCTCAGCCGCTTCTATCTATCTATCTATCTATCTATCTATCTATCTATATCTCTTTCTCTCCCTCTCTCTCTCTCCCTCTCTCTCTCCCTCTCTCTCTCATTCCCTCTATATATATATATATATATATATATATATATATATATATTACGTATTTCCCTTCCTATCATTGTCAATCCGTAATCTAATAACTACATCTGTTCATATCTATCTATCTATCTATCTATCTATCCATCTATCTATCTATCTATCTATCTATCTATCTATCCCCTCTCTTCATATCTATCTATCTATCCCCTCTCTTCATATCTATCTATCTATCTATCTATCTATCTATCTATCTATCTATCTATCTATCTATCTATCCCCTCTCTTCATATCTATCTATCTATCTATCTATCTATCTATCAACCAACCAATAAATCCATATAGGTCTATCTATCTATCTATCTATCAACCAACCAATCAATCCATATAGGTCTATCTATCTACCTACCGACCAACCTACCTACCTGCCTAGCTTTCTACCTACCTACCAACCACCCAATCTATCTATATTACTGACCAATCGACCGACCAACCTACCTACCTACCTACCTACCTACCTACCTACCTACCTACCACCATCCATCCATCTATCTATCTATCTATCCATCTATCTATCTATCTATCTATCTATCTATCTATCTATCTATCTATCGACCGATCCCGACCAAACTACCTACCTACCTACCTACCTTCCTAACTATCTGTTCAGTTCACATCTATCGATGGATGTGAATTGATTTAGACAAAACTGAATATATATATATATATAGATAGATAGATAGATAGATAGATATATTCACCTGTGAATATATTCATATTGCCGCGTGTTCGTCTGTGTGTGCACCCTTGCAGGAAAGGCTAAGAAAATATTTAAATTATTTCTGCATCCACCCACTTGAGAAAGAAATCACCTGATAATTTATTTTTTCAGGATAACACTTAATTGATTGCACTTTGCAAAACCGACTTAGCGCTGGTGACCGGGCGACGGACCCGTTCCTTCAGTCTGGAGACAAACGTTGACAGAGATAAACACCAAGATCAACTGACAGATAGAGTTACTTCCCTTCTACAATGCTACGCCCGTTCACAAATGCGGACAAATAAATGGAACTGAATATCCGCGCATATGCGCCCACGGGAAAGCAGTGCAAACAATTCCTAAACAAGTTTAAGGTGTCAAAAATTACAACGTAAAAGATAGTCAGAAACAATGAACGTTTATTTTTCGCTTTTTTTTTACTCAGCATATCTAATTAGGAGTAGGCTGGCATAGGGCCTTAATATAGGAGCACTGCGTCAGTATCGAACACTTTCTCTTTTACGAGAGGAAATTGACTTCGCTGCAAAAATATTCGAAACTTTTAATACAGCATACGCCGACTTTTATAGAGGAAGCCCAGAGGTAAGGCACGTCAGCGTAAATGACGGTTCCGTATAGGATGCAAGTTCGAATCCTGAACGAATATTTTCTATGAAAATTTCTCGGACATTCAGGCCGGTAAATGTTATTTAATACTGTTTATCATAAACAGAGCATTTGCTTAAATACTTGTATCTATAAATAACAACGTTAAACATTAAAAAAAAAAAGTCTTTAATAAATAAATTGTTGGACCTTGTCCATTTCTTAATATATATATATATTCTTGCTGCCGAAATACACCCTTTTTATTTTTTTATATATATATATATATATATATATATATATATATATATATATATATATATATATATATAAAAAGGATGTATTTTGGCAGCAAAATTTTCTCAAGCACCTTTTGTTAAATAATATGGACACGTACTATTTATCAATTTTGTTTTATCTGTAAATTTGCCAAAACTCATATTAACCTTTATTTTATATTATTTTTTCTTCCTAAATACTTTCGAATGATACTCCATTCGTTCTCAAGGATTGTTCTGTGTACAGCGACACAACTGGTTTTTTTCATTACGGTCATGACCTGTTTCGCATCTGACGCGAAACAGATCATAACAACCATCCGTCTCTCCTTCTAAGTTTAACTTTTGAAAAATCATAGAACTGTGAAACGGATAAAATTACTCTGAATAATTGTATGGCGGACGAGTAAAAATTGAGTGATACACTTGTTTGAATGCGGACAAATAGATGCAACGGAATATCCGCGCGAATGCACCCACGGGAAACTGCAAACATTTCCTAAACAAGTTTAAGGTGTCAAAAGTTACAACGTAAAAGACAGTCAGAAACAATGAACGTTTATTTTTCGCTTTTTCTTTTCTCAGTTTATCTAATTAGGAGTAGGCTGGCATAGGGCCTTAATATAGGAGCACTGCCACCCGTCTCTCCTTGTCAATTTAACTTGTTAAAATCATAGAACTGTGAAACCGGTAAAGTTACTCTAAATAAATATTCTTAAAATGCATGTTAAACTTTTTTTCTTATATATATATATATATATATATATAATTATTAATAATAAAACAGTACATTTATCTTATTTGAATCCGTACTCGGAGTCTCATGCATTTTTGTGAGTTTATTTACAGATGATATTTTCCTCTATCTGTTAAAAAGTGCTATTTATGATTACGTAAATTGTTTTAAAATAATTCGGTTAATACCGTAAAATAATACATGTGTGTGTGTGTGTGTGTGTGTGTGTGTGTGTGTGTGTGTGTGTGTGTGTGTGTGTGTGTGTGAGAGAGAGAGAGAGAGAGTGTGTGTGAGTGTGCACTGACCTATCTAAAGCCATAGGATAATAGTTTAGTTAATAGATGGTATCACATTACCTTGATGTCATGGAAGTTTTGCACTAACGTCTGCTGGCTTACAGCCATATCCTGTTGAAACACCAATTATTGTACGACCACCAAAGTTAAGCAACGTCGAGCCTGGTCAGTACCTAGACGGGTGACCGCTTGGAAATATCAGGTACTGTAATATAATGTAATGGAATTTGGAGACTGGAGAGCTGAGTTCCAATTCAAGTTAGGTTCGTTATATTACGCGCAAAATACCACTGGGAAAGGTACGAATCCGCTTCTTCTCCCCCCAGTTATGGGTTAATTAGTAGGACTTCTATCAGCAAATGATTATTATCTCCAAAAAGAATCTTAAATTCTAAAAACATATTTGGGCTTTAAATAACTGGCAAAATGTTGATAAGTCGTGAAAAACAAATCAGTTAATCTAATGTCTACTGAATCATTGCGAGAACGGATTCAGCTGCTCATCGCAGGGCGATGTGTATAATCGGGGTTCAAGCGAAACATGATAGTGGCTGTTAGGTGGATGAAAAATTTTAATTTTGTATGTAACTTTAGGGACCTTTGTGATCACGCGATCTACCGTGTCACGTGTGTACCGGGAATACCGATGAAAGGCCTTACCCCCTAGCGTGAACAGCAGAGCAATCAAACATGCGTCATTAATGGTCGTGACCATCGTCGTCCGGCTAGAATTTTCTCAAAATCGTATCTACATTCAATGTAAGAAATAGGAACGTCAGTTCAGCGTGAAAATGTCTTTTTTTACTCGAATACGAGGTTCACTGCCTCATCAGGACTTGTTGCTAATTGGACCTTGGAGGAGAGACAACGTGTGACGTGATCCGATGCTACAGATGTTGGGGTTCAAATGAGGTGTAGATCCGATAAATCCATTGACACCGGTTTTCAAAAGGCAACAGCCCGACTAGTACTGGTCGCATAACCTGCGTGTTCGCGTGACATGGGTTAGATTTACACCCGTCACTGGCTAGCAACCGCGGCATTTCACCGCTTCGTCACTATTTACAATGGGCTATGATAAGTTTTTATCCACCCTAAATTACAGCAATTTTGGCTTGTGTAATAACGTATCTTCTTTTTTTTTTCAAACAATACCGTGTTAGTATCAAGCTACTCTAATCTATGAACGATAGTTGACTTATATTTTGCAATGAAAGTTTGCGGAAGTAAGAATATTGGTGAATTTCAACAAGGGCAAATAAGAGGATGGCATCAGTGTGGCAAGTCAAATACAAAAATTGCTAGGTTTTTCCAGGTTAATCATCAAACAGTTGATAATATTGTCAAGTAATTTAATGAAGAAAGTCATTGTCGTGTGGAACAACGTTCAAGAAGGCTAAGCATCGTGTCCGGGTGAACGAAAAGGGCGCTGAATAGGGAAGTCATAAGAAACCGCCGTCAGAGCGTCAAAGATATCATCAACAGCATGGAAATGTCGATATATGCAGTGGGGAAAGACTCTGAAAGGGCTAGGCTATCAAAAAAGAGTTGCAAGAAAGAAGCCCTTGATTTCAGAGGTTAACAGAAACAGGAGTATGGACTGGGCGAGAGAATTCGAGAGCAAAGATTATGAATTTTATCAGTCTGTAATTTGGACAGATGAAAGTAAATTCTGCCAATATTCGAATTCGAGACAGGTTCGTTTGGGGAAATCAAAATGAAACTTGGAACATTGAATGTCTACAGGCGACCGTGATGGAGGGATAGGAGTAATGGTGTGGAGCACTGTCTGGTTTGGAGGGAAATCTGAACTGATTCTTGTTGACGAGCGGTTGAATGGTTCAGAATACAGTCTAATATTAAAGAAAGGAATACTCCCACTATTTGAAATCAATCAGATTGACAAGAATGTCTACCTTTTACAAGATAGAGTAACATGTTATACAAGCAATGTAGCAAAGGCCTGGAAGGAATCGCAAGGAATCAAGTCACTGCCATGGGTAGCCCAAAATCCTGGCATGAATCCAATAGAGCACGTTTGGGAGCACCTTGATCGAAGACTTCGAGAGCGTGCAAACAAAATCACGTCAGTGGCAACTCTTAAAGAAACATTGCTAAAGGAGTGACAAAATTGTTGATAACTTCATCAAATTCTTGAAAAATTGAATACAAGCACTGAAACTAGCAAAAAGGGGACCTATTCCACACTAATTCCAAATACTGTTTATTTATGCTGAGTAGGGTTTACTTAATTAAATTTTAAAATTGGATGTAGTTTATTTCTCCTGACTAAAAACTTTTCTTAGGCCACTGTATATCCACAAACAACAACGGATTATTCAAGCCGGGTAATGCGCCGTCGGATCCAAATCGTCTCGAATTGGATTGAGAGACATTTGAGAGACTTTCGACGAGTGATACGGCCACAATATTTGGCCGACATGATTCCAGTCGAGGATGTAGTGCAATGATCTGTTCGCACGTAAGATTTTGCATCTACAAATATCAGGAAGCTATGAACAGTTATGGGGATGACATAGCTCAACATCTCCCCAAAGGTCTTCTGACTACTTATGGAATCGATACCATACTGCGCTTCTCCATGATCCTATACGATACTGGCTTACGGCCACATAATTTTGAAACACCTGTTCTCGTTAAGCAACGTCGACCCTGGTCAGTATAACAATGCGTCACCGCATAGCAACACCAGGTACTGTAAGCTTGATATATGCTAGTGGTATTATGGGCTTACTACTATATCACGTTGAGACACTGGTTCGATCCCCGAAGTTAAGCAACGTCGAGTCTGGTCAGTATCTAAATGACTAGCCACTTGAGAATATCAGGTGCTGCGAGGTTGATATGTGCGAGTGGTATAATGGGCATATGGCCATATCACGTTAAAACACCGGTTCGAAACCGAAGTTAAGCAACGCCGAGTTTAGTCAGTATCTAGATGGGTGACTGCTTAGGAATACCAGGTTCTGTAAGCTTGGATGTGCGTGTGGTATAATGGGCTTACGGCCATATCACGTTGAAACACCGGTTCTCGTACGATCATCGAAGTTAAGCAACATCGACCACTTGGGTGACCACTTGGGAATATCAGATGCTGTAAGCTTGGATGTGCTGGTGGTGTAATGGATAACGGCTCGGAAAGGGATATTGAAGATCTGAGTTCCATTTCCAGTTGATTCACTTAACATGGGAAATTTATGAATCCATCTTTTTTTCCTTAGCTATGAGTTAATTAGTAGAACTTGTATCAGTATATCATTATTATATCCGAAAAATTATTTCAAGCTAATAAAATATTTTCTGGCTTTAAATAACCTGAAAAAGATTGATAGACCGTAAAAAACAAATTAATCACTCAATCAAACCTACACGATACTATTCACCTATTTCACGTCTTTTGGTATGTCAGTGTATATATGAAAGTGATTCCAAATTGTTTTACAAATGCTACTTTAAATACATTTAATGCATCTGCTAATAGTCATTTAAGATTACTAGTTTATTTGACTATAATTAGTCAGTTACACTTACAATATTTATTCAAATCGTTTCTTTTCTTTTTTTCACCAGGTTATTGGCAGATTTTCAGTCCCGTAAGGCCCACCGCGTGCATGTACGTGACAAGGACCTGCTGAAGTATTTATTGTTGATGGTCATCGTTATATTAGGCTACATGGCGGCCTGGACGGCCGTCAATCTTGATCATGTCAACGACAACGTCCAACTGGTCACTTCTGGTGTGACCAATCCTGGGGGCCTCAAGTATTTCATCTGCAGAGCCCACTGGTGGGACTACGTCATTGAAATACGTAAGTAATCTCACCTCACATGAACACGTGAATACATTTATATGGACACGCATAACTGCTTATAAATAATAATAATAATACCACAAACAAAAACGGTGCCTCCTTATTGATATGGCAGTCCCTGCTGACTGCAATGTGTCTTTGAAGATATTCAAAAAGCTGTCAAAATACAAGGGCCTTGAAATAGAAATCTCGAAAATGTGGCATATGGGAACATCAACAATCCCTGTTGTAGTTGGAGCCCTAAGACTGGTTGGAAAAAATTGCAGTAGACTAATTGAAGGGATTCCTGGAAGTCCATGCCTCAAGGAGATACAAAAAAATTGTTCTGACAAGTACAGCCCACACTTTACGAAGGGCTTTATCTATGTAATTTCTTCTTTTTTTTTTGCCAGTGGAAAGTGTCATGCTGCCATTTCTAACCTTAGGTCCCTGGGCGGGACCCGGAAAGAAATGTGTAAACGCCAGAAACCAAAGAAAATAAAAATAATAACAATAATAACAACAAAACAACAAGCAATAACCGGTTTTCCTATTTTAAATTTCCGATCTATAATAATGTTTAATGAATAGATAAGCTCATTGAATGATTTATGACTACAAAATTGCATCGTTAAGGAATTGATCATAACAACTTTAAGAAAATATTGCACTAACAATCATAGGTCGGAATAGGGATCATTACTAAAAGAAGTAAGGGGGTACAATTGAAAAGATTTAAAACTGACAAGCTTTCCATTTATTGGCTCTTCTCTTTCTTTTTTTTCACTTTCTTCCACATCTTTCTTTCTTTTTCTCTTTCCTGCACATCTTTCTTTTTTTCTTTCTTTCACTTTCCTCAACATCTTTCTTTCTTTTTCTCTTTCCTGCACATTTTTCTTTCTTTCTTTCACTTTCCTCCACATCTTTCTTTCTTTTTCTCTTTCCTGCACATTTTTTTCTTTCTTTCACTTTCCTCCACATCTTTCTTTCTTTTCTCTTTCCTGCATTTTTCTTTTTCTTTCTTTCACTTTCCTCCACATCTTTCTTTCTTTTTCTCTTTCCTGCACATTTTTTTTTCTTTCTTTCACTTTCCTCCACATCTTTCTTTCTTTTCTCTTTCCTGCACATTTTTCTTTCTTTCTTTCCCTTTCTTCCACATCTTTCTTTTTTTTCTTTCCTGCACATTTTTCTTTCTTTCTTTCTTTTCCTTTCCTCAACATCTTTCTTTCTTTTTCTCTTTCCTGCACATCTTTTCTTTCTTTCTTTCTTTCACTTTCCTCCACATCTTTCTTTCTTTTCTCTTTCCTGCACATTTTTCTTTCTTTCTTTCACTTTCCTCCACATCTTTCTTTCTTTTTCTTTTCCTGCACATTTTTCTTTCTTTCTTTCACTTTCCTCCACATCTTTCTTTCTTTTCTCTTTCCTGCACATCTTTCTTTCTTTCTTTCTTTCACTTTCCTCCACATCTTTCTTTTTCTTTTTTTAACTCTTTCCTGCACATTTTTCTTTCTTTCTTTCACTTTCCTCCACATCTTTCTTTCTTTTCTCTTTCCTGCACATTTTTTTTTTCTTTCTTTCACTTTCCTCCATCTTTCTTTCTTTTCTCTTTCCTGCACATTTTTTTTCTTTTCTTTCACATTCCTCCACATCTTTCTTTCTTTTTCTCTTTCCTGCACATCTTTCTTTCTTTCTTTCTTTCACTTTCCTCCACATCTTTCTTTCTTTTTCTCTTTCCTGCACATTTTTATTTCTTTCTTTCACTTTCCTCCACATCTTTCTTTCTTTTTCTCTTTCCTGCACATTTTTCTTTCTTTCTTTCACTTTCCTCCACATCTTTCTTTCTTTTTCTCTTTCCTGCACATTTTTCTTTCTTTCTTTCACTTTCTTCCACATCTTTCTTTCTTTTTCTCTTTCCTGCACATCTTTCTTTCTTTCTTTCTTTCACTTTCCTCAACATCTTTCTTTCTTTTTCTCTTTCCTGCACATTTTTCTTTCTTTCTTTCACTTTCTTCCACATCTTTCTTCTTTTTCTCTTTCCTGCACATTTTTCTTTCTTTCTTTCACTTTCCTCCACATCTTTCTTTCTTTTTCTCTTTCCTGCACATTTTCTTTCTTTCTTTCACTTTCCTCCACATCTTTCTTTCTTTTTCTCTTTCCTGCACATCTTTCTTTTCTTTCTTTCTTTCACTTTCCTCAACATCTTTCTTTCTTTTTCTCTTTCCTGCACATTTTTCTTTCTTTCTTTCACTTTCCTCCACATCTTTCTTTCTTTTTCTCTTTCCTGCACATTTTTCTTTCTTTCTTTCACTTTCCTCCACATCTTTCTTTCTTTTTCTCTTTCCTGCACATTTTTCTTTCTTTCTTTCACTTTCCTCCACATCTTTCTTTCTTTTTCTCTTTCCTGCACATCTTTCTTTCTTTCTTTCTTTCACTTTCCTCAACATCTTTCTTTCTTTTTCTCTTTCCTGCACATTTTTCTTTCTTTCTTTCACTTTCCTCCACATCTTTCTTTCTTTTTCTCTTTCCTGCACATTTTTCTTTCTTTCTTTCACTTTCCTCCACATCTTTCTTTCTTTTTCTCTTTCCTGCACATTTTTCTTTCTTTCTTTCACTTTCTTCCACATCTTTCTTTCTTTTTCTCTTCCTGCACATCTTTCTTTCTTTCTTTCTTTTCACTTTCCTCCACATCTTTCTTTCTTTTTTCTCTTTCCTGCACATTTTTCTTTCTTTCTTTCACTTTCTTCCACATCTTTTTCTTTCTTTTTTTCTTTTTTCCAGCACATTTTTCTTTCTTTTCTTTTTCCAGCACATTTTTCTTTCTTTCCTCAACATCTTTCTTTCTTTTTTTCTCTTTCCTGCACATTTTTTTCTTTCTTTCTTTCACTTTCCTCCATATCTTTCTTTCTTTTTTCTCTTTCCTGCACATTTTTCTTTCTTTCTTTCACTTTCTTCCACATTTCTTTCTTTTTTTTTCTTTCCTGCACATCTTTCTTTCTTTCTTTCTTTCACTTTCCTCCACATCTTTCTTTCTTTTTTCTTTCCTGCACATTTTTTCTTTCTTTCTTTTCACTTTCTTCCACATCTTTCTTTCTTTTTCTCTTTCCTGCACATTTTCTTTCTTTCTTTCACTTTTTCCTCCACATCTTTCTTTTTTTTCTTTTCCTGCACATTTTTCTTTCTTTCTTTCACTTTCCTCCACATCTTTTCTTTCTTTTTTCTTTCCTGCACATTTTTTCTTTCTTTTCTTTCACTTTCCTCCACACCTTTCTTTCTTTTTCTCTTTCCTGCACATCTTTCTTTCTTTCTTTCTTTCACTTTCCTCAACATCTTTCTTTCTTTTTCTCTTTCCTGCACATTTTTTTTTTCTTTCTTTCACTTTCTTCCACATCTTTCTTTCTTTTTCTCTTTCCTGCACATTTTCTTTTCTTTTCTTTCACTTTCCTCCACATCTTTCTTTTTTTTCTCTTTCCTGCACATTTTTTTTCTTTCTTTCACTTTCCTCCACATCTTTCTTTCTTTTTTTTCTTTTCTGCACATCTTTTCTTTCTTTCTTTCTTTCACTTTCCTCAACATCTTTCTTTCTTTTTCTCTTTCCTGCACATTTTTCTTTCTTTCTTTCACTTTCCTCCACATCTTTCTTTCTTTTTCCCTTTCCTGCAAATTTTTCTTTCTTTCTTTCACTTTCTTCCACATCTTTCTTTCTTTTTCTCTTTCCTGCACATTTTTCTTTCTTTCTTTCACTTTCCTCAACATCTTTCTTTCTTTTTCTCTTTCCTGCACATTTTTTTTTCTTTCTTTCACTTTCCTCCACATCTTTCTTTCTTTTTTTCTCTTTCCTGCACATTTTCTTCCTTTCTTTCACTTTCCTCCACATCTTTCTTTTTCTTTTCTTTTCCTGCATTTTTTCTTTCTTTCACTTTCCTCCACATCTTTCTTTCTTTTTCTCTTTCCTGCACATTTTTCTTTCTTTCTTTCACTTTTCTCCAGATCTTTCTTTCTTTTTCTCTTTCCTGCACATCTTTCTTTCTTTCTTTCACTTTCCTCCATCTTTCTTTCTTTTTTTTTCCTGCACATTTTTCTTTCTTTTTTCACTTTCTTCCACATCTTTCTTTTTTTTTTTTTCTTTCCTGCACATTTTTCTTTCTTTCTTTCACTTTCCTCCACATCTTTCTTTCTTTTTCTCTTTCCTGCACATTTTTTTCTTTCTTTCTTTCACATTCCTCCATATCTTTTCTTTCTTTTCTCTTTCCTGCACATCTTTCTTTCTTTTTCTTTCTTTCACTTTCCTCCACATCTTTCTTTCTTTTCTCTTTCCTGCACATTTTTCTTTCTTTCTTTCTTTTCCTCCACATCTTTCTTTCTTTTTCTCTTTCCTGCTCATTTTTCTTTCTTTCTTTTCACTTTCCTCCACATCTTTCTTTCTTTTTTCTTTTCCTGCACATTTTTCTTTCTTTCTTTCACTTTCTTCCACATCTTTCTTTCTTTTTCTCTTTCCTGCACATCTTTCTTTCTTTCTTTCTTTCTTTCTTTCACTTTCCTCAACATCTTTCTTTCTTTTTCTCTTTCCTGCACATTTTTCTTTCTTTCTTTCACTTTCTTCCACATCTTTCTTTCTTTTTCTCTTTCCTGCACATTTTTCTTTCTTTCACTTTCCTCCACATCTTTCTTTCTTTTTCTCTTTCCTGCACATTTTTCTTTCTTTCTTTCACTTTCCTCCACATCTTTCTTTCTTTTTCTCTTTCCTGCACATCTTTCTTTCTTTCTTTCTTTCACTTTCCTCAACATCTTTCTTTCTTTTTTTTCTCTTTCCTGCACATTTTTTCTTTCTTTCTTTCACTTTCCTCCACATCTTTCTTTCTTTTTTCTTTTTCCTGCACATTTTCTTTCTTTTCTTTCACTTTCCTCCACATCTTTCTTTCTTTTTCTCTTTCCTGCACATTTTTCTTTCTTTCTTTCACTTTCCTCCACATCTTTCTTTCTTTTTCTCTTTCCTGCACATCTTTCTTTCTTTCTTTCTTTCACTTTCCTCAACATCTTTCTTTCTTTTTCTCTTTCCTGCAGATTTTTCTTTCTTTCTTTCACTTTCCTCCACATCTTTCTTTCTTTTTCTCTTTCCTGCACATTTTTCTTTCTTTCTTTCACTTTCTTCCACATCTTTCTTTCTTTTTCTCTTTCCTGCACATCTTTCTTTCTTTCTTTCTTTCACTTTCCTCCACATCTTTCTTTTCTTTTTTCTTTTCCTGCACATTTTTCTTTCTTTCTTTCACTTTCCTCCACATCTTTCTTTCTTTTTTTTCTTTGCTGCAAATTTTTTTTCTTTCTTTCACTTTCTTCCACATCTTTCTTTCTTTTCTCTTTCCAGCACATTTTTCTTTCTTTCTTTCACTTTCCTCAACATCTTTCTTTCTTTTTCTCTTTCCTGCACATTTTTCTTTCTTTCTTTCACTTTCCTCCACATCTTTCTTTCTTTTTCTCTTTCCTGCACATTTTTTCTTTCTTTCTTTCTTTCACTTTCTTCCACATCTTTCTTTCTTTTTCTCTTTCCTGCACATTTTTCTTTCTTTCTTTCACTTTCCTCCACATCTTTCTTTCTTTTTCTCTTTCCTGCACATCTTTCTTTCTTTCTTTCACTTTCCTCCACATCTTTCTTTCTTTTTCTCTTTCCTGCACATTTTCTTTCTTTTTTCTTTCACTTTCCTCCACATCTTTCTTTCTTTTCTCTTTCCTGCACATTTTCTTTTTTTCTTTCACTTTCCTCCCACATCTTTCTTTCTTTTTCTCTTTCCTGCACATTTTTCTTTTTTCTTTCACTTTCCTCCACATCTTTCTTTCTTTTTCTCTTTCCTGCACATTTTCTTTCTTTCTTTCACTTTCCTCCACATCTTTCTTTCTTTTCTCTTTCCTGCACATTTTCTTTTCTTTCTTTCACTTTCCTCCACATCTTTCTTTCTTTTTGTCTTTCCTGCACATTTTTCTTTCTTTCTTTCTTTTCACTTTCCTCAACATCTTTCTTTCTTTCTTTTCTCTTTCCTGCACATTTTCTTTTCTTTCTTTCTTTCACTTTCCTTTTTTTCTTTTCCTGCACATTTTTCTTTCTTTCTTTCACTTTCCTCCACATCTTTCTTTTTTTTTCTTTCCTGCACATTTTTCTTTCTTTCTTTCACTTTCCTCCACATCTTTCTTTCTTTTTCTCTTTCCTGCACATTTTTTTCTTTCTTTCTTTCTTTCACTTTCCTCCACATCTTTCTTTCTTTTCTCTTTTCCTGCACATTTTTCTTTTTCTTTCTTTCTTTCACTTTCCTCCACATCTTTCTTTCTTTTCTCTTCCTGCACATCTTTCTTTCTTTTTTCTTTTCACTTTCCTCCACATCTTTCTTTTTTTTCTCTTTCCTGCACATTTTTTCTTTCTTTCTTTCTTTCCTCCACATCTTTCTTTCTTTTTTCTCTTTCCTGCACATTTTTCTTTCTTTCTTTCACTTTCCTCCACATCTTTCTTTCTTTTCTCTTTCCTGCACATCTTTCTTTCTTTCTTTCACTTTCCTCCACATCTTTCTTTCTTTTTTCTTTTTTCCTGCACATTTTCTTTTCTTTCTTTCACTTTCCTCCACATCTTTCTTTCTTTTTCTCTTTCCTGCACATTTTTCTTTCTTTCTTTCACTTTCCTCCACATCTTTCTTTCTTTTTCTCTTTCCTGCTCATTTTTCTTTCTTTCTTTCACTTTCCTCCACATCTTTCTTTCTTTTTCTCTTTCCTGCACATCTTTCTTTCTTTCTTTCTTTCACTTTCCTCAACATCTTTCTTTCTTTCTTTCTTTCTTTCTTTCTTTCACTTTTCTCGACAGGTTTTTTTTTTCTTTTTCTTTCACTTTCCTCCACATCTTTCTTTCTCTTTCCTCCAAATCTTTCTTTCACTTTCCTCCACAACTTTCTTTCTTTCACTTTTCTCTAAATCTTTCTTTCACTTTCCTTCACATATTTCTTCCACTTTCCTTCACATCTTTCTTCCACTTTCCTCCACATCTTTCTTTCTTTCTTTCTTTCACTTTCTTCCACATCTTTCTTTCTTTTTCTCTTTCATGCACATCTTTCTTTCTTTCTTTCCTTTTCCTCAACATCTTTCTTTCTTTTTCTCTTTCCTGCACATCTTTCTTTCTTTCTTTCACTTTCCTCAACATCTTTCTTTCTTTTTCTCTTTCCTGCACATCTTTCTTTCTTTCTCTCACTTTCTTCAACATCTTTCTTTCTTTCTTTCTTTCTTTCTTTCACTTTTCTCGACAGCTTTTTTTCTTTTTCTTTCACTTTCCTCCACATCTTTCTTTCTTTCACTTTTCTCTAAATCTTTCTTTCACTTTCCTTCACATCTTTCTTCCACTTTCCTTCACATCTTTCTTTCTTTCTTTCTTTTTTCTTTCTTTCTTTCTTTCTTTCACTCTCCTCTACATCTTTCTTTCGTTCCTTCTTTCTGTCATTCTTTCTTTCACTTTCATCAACATCTTTCTTTCTTTCTTTCTTTCTTTCTTTCTTTATCTAACTTTGCATGACAACTTTCTTTCTTTCTTTCTTTCTTTCTTTCTTTCTTTCTTTCTTTCACTTCCCGCCACATCTTTCTTTCACTTTACTCTACATCTTTCTTTCGTTTTTCTTTCACTTTCCTCTATATCTTTCTTTCTTTCACTTTCCTTCACATCTTTCTTTCTGGAGAGAAATGGTGGGGTTTCGTTTGGGAACACCGGGTACTGTAAGCGACACCCTACAATCAGAAATATGTTTAGGCTTTAAATAACTTACAAAGGGTTGATAAGCCGTAAAAAAGACAAATCAATCACTCAAAAACCTTGTGAGTTTCACGTCTATAAAATACCCACAGAAATTCCTCTATTGCCTCGTTAAATATTTGATCTTAACAATTTTAAGAAATTACTGCAAAAACAATCATAAATATGAATGCAGAAGTAAGAGGGTACAAATGCAAAGATGTAAAATTAACATGGTTTTCCACTTTACTGAAGCAGGCATTAAAAACGCGAGGGTAGTACATCTTCTCTTTCTTTCTTTCTTCTCTCCCTAGAATCAAACAGCGCTTTTGATATATCTTTTCTCCCATCCATCCAAGCAATCAAACAGGAATTGCTCATTGTTTATCTGAGGCAATAACAGGACGCAACTTACGTACTAAGGAGCCAAAGAGCAAGAATAATAATAATAAGGCCTGCTTGTTTCCGAGTAAGGCTGTCTGTTAGGCTAGTTAGCTAATCCTTGTTGCAGACACCTGCTCACACTCATTTGCGCTTCTCCAACGTTCACAGATGCACACCTGTGATTGATACTGCAACTATGCTGAGCGGGCGTTAGTTAGAGTTTCTGGAAGAAAGCGCAAAATCTAGCGTGATCAGTTGTTGAACAACGCCATTAAGGTCAAACCCTCAGTCACAATGACTTAATACTACGTGCTTGCGTAACCATCGTCGGCTTCCGATTTCGATTAACCAGTTTCAATCACGTGTCTTGGGTCACCTCTTATTGTATGCAATTCGATCCTTCATTTATTAACATTTGGGTGGAAAGTAAAGACAGTCCTTTGTTTACGTTTCAGAACTTTTTTTCTAGTTTCCTGAAAGAATTTTAACAGAATTATCCAGGCCTTCTGTGAGTCTTCAGTTTTCATAAGCCATCGTCAAAAATCTTATTCTGGGTGGAATTGACTGTGTCTCTCGGGATGTTTTGTGTTTTGTTGATGGTTTATAAAACCCGCCAACGAAAGACAATGTAAAAATGTAATGTAAAAAATAGTGTAAAAAGGAATGAAATCCATGTAACATCTGGACGACTTTCAAAAGCTGGACGACACTTCGCAGATATCTCTCCCTAGTAGAGGAGAACATGACTAAAGACTGTGTGTACGCTATCACGTGCAGCTGCGGAAAGAAATATAAAGGGGAGACAGGCCGCCCCCTTAAGGTAAGGCTTCAAGAACACCAGATAGCAGTAACAGGAGGGGAAGTGAAAAAATCAGGTGTGGCTGACCACATATGGAGAGAAAAGGGAGATCACCGCCATCTGTGGGATCAGGTTGAGATCATTGACAAGGAACATCATTGGAAAATTCGTAAACTTAAGGAATCAGCACATATGCTAGGCCACAAAAATCCCCTGACACAACCAAGCATAGAAATGAATACAATATGGGAACCAGTAATAAGGAGTGCCTGAGAAAAGCGATAACAACAAAAATTGCAATATGAGCTCTGGTAAAAACATGCAATGATAACAGAAAAAAATTGCAATATGAGCACTGGTAAAAATGATTGCTGAAGACATTACGTTTATAATACCCAGAAATTCATACAGAGATGGCCTCAAGAACACACGGCACTGAGGATAAAGGCGTTAATTAGATCCAGTGACAGGACACAAAAAGTGTGAGTTCAATACCCGGTTAAGGCAGTGGAGAACTTGGAGAGGGAAATTAACAGGAGATAACTGATAAATGACATCCATTAAACATGGCACGTGGAACTAGAACAGTCTACCCGAGTGAGCGAAATAAAGGGTTCAGTTCGACATTCCAACCACTGCAGAAGGCCAGAGCGTACAACGGCCGAAAATTTGTAATAAATATGGCGACAAAGATGAGGACAATAGTCCGAATAATGTAAATAGTGTACATAATACCTCATCTCAGATATATCAACAGATACCAAAAGAATCAAAATTTCAACAAACAAATGTTGTCTACGAAATTGCATGCACAACTGGATGTCACTTTATTAATAGCAATTCAGAGAACCTATACACTGGTTAGAAAATCGTTACATTGTCGCGTCGGATACCTTGCCATTTGTCTGATAATTTTTATTCCCCCAACGAACACAACAACCCGCTCCCCCAAAAAAAAAATCTATCAATATCAATATTACAAATGCTATATCGCATAAACTGTAATAAAAACGACTACAAATTCTAGAATCCCAAACCATAAAAATAAACAAATCATCACTAAAATGTCATTCAATTTAAGAACAAATACGTTAAAATACGTCTTGGGGAAACAATTGTAATGAATATATCATCCTAATTAAACGTTTCTCCTTAAATCTATCATAACATGTAATGAAAAGTGAGTTTATATATGATAATGTTTAACGCAAAAAGCAGGGAATAACAAGGGCAAATCTCCACAACTGACATCAAAATCTGAGTTCCATCGAAGAAAGGAAATTTTGTGCCTGTGGCCGAACCGTCGAGTTATTATTCGTTTAGCGCACCAAAAACTAGTTTAACTCAACATTAAATGAACATAAAATTTTAGTTGAAAAGCACCTTGCGCTCGTCAATATGAAAATATTGTTCTTCTCAATAACAACGCAAGGCTGCATTTAGCAAGAACAACATAGGAAAACAAATTGGAACTCGGTTGGTCTGTTCTAGCCCAGCCTCCATTTTCCTCGCGCCCATGCACCAACCGATCATGACATTTTTCGATCACTTCAAAAATGCTTAATGGAGAAAACTTTCCCCCCGTATATATATATATTGAACAAAATCTCTAACGTCGTAGGTGAAAGCTAAGTAGGTTTGCCTGGCTCTTAAGTTTCATAGTTAGATTTGCTCTACTTAATGTATTGAGCACTTTATTTAGTTACTTTTGCTTTACTCGTTTTCGTGGGTTTTTTTTTTTTTTGGACTCTGAGCTTGGATTGTGTACGATTGTTTTCGCCTCAATTACATGTTCTTAGTTCTTTCTTTTTTTATCCCTTATTTTTCCTTGGGTATTGGTTTGTTCATTTACAAGCCAAAACACCTAAGGTTTTTTTTTCAAGACGAGTATAATAACTTATACTTATATTATTAACGTGCTGGTTTCGTTAAAACTGTTGATTACGCTAAATAACACGCTCTTTCCCAGAAACCGTAACTAAGGTCTGTTCTGCATAGTTGCAGTATAAACAACAGGTGGGCTCTGTGGGTCTTGAATAAACACAAATGCGCCTGAGCAAGAGTCTGCAATAGGGATGAGCTAGCCACCCTAGTAGACGAGTTTCCTCGAATACGTGACCAGCGATATATATATATATATATATATATATATATATATATATATATATATATATATACTCTTAAGCTGTGCTATATTTATGGGATAAAGTGCTCAATATCAGAGATAGAGTGTGTAAATACAAAGTGAACATTGAAGTCAACATTAGGCGACAGGCTGTTTCATGCTAGATGCAATCCAGACCACCATATTGGAACAGCCGTCACCTCTAAGTGTTGACTTCAATGTTCACTTTTATATATATATATATATATATATATATATATATATATATATATATTTTAAATAAAACAGACCACTTTAAGGTTCCATGTAATAAATTATTTCACCACAGCCCTTTTAAAGGACTGCGGATCATCAGACTTTACTTCCAAAGGTTGAAACAAAAAATGAAAAGAAATTTACACATTTTTGACGGGCCGTATTAAACATATGTAAATTAACGAAAATATACTTAATGTATTGAGCACTTTACTTAGTTACTTTAGTTTCACTCTTCAAGGCTGTTGTCTTCTCTGTTCAGCCCATGAACTTTTTAGCCCACACTCCTATACTTTTTTTTATTTATTAATCTATTTTGATTTTTTGCTTGTTTCTTTTACAGTTGAATTACTGTTTCTTTTGTTTGGCATCTACCTCTGTTACTGCGTGCGCTCGGCCCCGTCAGACTACGGTGAAGGAAGGTACATTACAATTGCTATTTGTAATGAAACAGTCATGTCAACTGTTCTATATTTCGCCAGGTAAGTCATTCGTACAAACATTCGTATTTTGAAGCGAGTAAAACTAAATATTTTGAAACGACTAAATTAAAATGTATCTTAACTGATATATATATCTTATTATATATATATATATATATATATATATATATATATATATATATATATATATATATATATATATATATATATATATATATATATATATATATATATATATATATATGTGTGTGTGTGAGGTGTATGTGTGTATGTGTGTGTATTCAGATAAAATGAGAACAAATGGCGTATAATTCCACTGTACGTAACATTTAATTAAAAAAGCGGTCCCCCAATACAGAGTAGAGCTAAATTTCACTCCCAGTAGTTTAATATCGCCCGGGAGACACATTGATGGTTTTGAAACATAATTGCCATTATGTAGTGATTTTTAACATGTTTTAATATCCTAAAATTATATATATATATATATATATATATATATATATATATATATATATATAGATAGATAGATAGAGAGAGAGAGAGAGAGAGAGATAATTAATGTCGAGAAACTTATCATTTAACAGGGCGGTGTTGGTTCAGTCATGCCGACTTCGAAGTTTCACTCTTCAGGGCTGTTGTCTGCTGCTACTTCTCAATTTTGTCGTATTTATGTATGGTTTTGTGTAATTTGATATCTTTGTTTGGCTGTGTGATTTTTCATTTAATGTGTGTTCTGTTATGACTTAAGTAGTGTAGGGTTTCTTGGTGATTGTTAGCTTTACATCGCGCTGACATAAATATGACAAAATTCAGAATTAGGAGCAGAGAAGACAACACCCTTGAAGAGTGAAAGTATTACGACAATGCGCTTACGAAACTTCGAAGTCGGCATGACTGAACCAACACCATTCAGCTAAGTGATAAGTTTCTCCACATTAATTTTATTAACGCACTATCTTTACCTTTTGACATCGAGCACTTTATAACAAAAAAACTGTTTGCCTAAAATGCTTTCCACCAGTAAACTACGGTAAAAGAACCAGCAATTTGGCACCAAAACCAACTTAATATATATATATATATATATATATATATATATATATATATATATATATATATATATATGGCGATAAAATATTAAATATTGCTTTAACATTATTATAATGCATACTTCGTATTTCAAATAGACGCCCCATTTTATTTATTAAACTGGTATATTACGTCAATCGGCCTGTGCTTACGATAAACACTAGTAAATAAAAGCCTGACGATTGCGTCTAGCAGGAAACAGACTGTCGCCACTAAGTGTTGACTTCAATGTTCACTTATATATATATATATATATATATATATATATATATATATATATATATATATATATTTGTATTTGGTCTGATGAATTGGATCATGATTACGATTCCAATCTAATAAATTATAAAAATGTAATAAATTATAACCATGGAATATTAGTGCTTGATTTTTTCATATATATATATATATATATATTATTAGATTTCATATTTATACTCCTCGCAAGAAACGATAATCATAAATAAATTAAAAGAAATATTATGTTGATCACCTGAACTACAATGAAAATATAAAAAAGTTTGTTTTTTTGGTTTTGTTTTTTTGTAATCGAATTTACCCCCAACAATGCAGTAAAGCCACTAACACAAAAGGGGTTCCTAGGTGCGAAAGAATTATAAAACAGAAACATTATTAAGGAGCGGGAACAATAGAAGAGTAATCAGGAACAAACTAGATACCGATTGTCATTGCATTTAAATTTAAAAGTTGTCCGGAAAGCATGGAGCGGCAAGAAAAGTTCCATAGAAGTGGAAGAAAAGAAACTGTTAGAATAGAACTTACGGTTACATTTAGCCAATTCAACTACAAAATGATGAGACCTTATTGCCAGTCTAGTACTGCTGCTCTTAAATTCATAAAGTCTAGGTACCATAATGAAGGGCTCACCCGAGCAAGTACCAAGAAAGTATTTATAGAAAAGTCACAAATAATCAACTTTACGGTGATGAGAAAGTGACTGAAGCCGAGATGTCAGGTCAGGACCAATAATATTGCTGATTCTTCTTTGGATTTTATCAAGAATCTCTAAATATATAGCAGGAGCAATGAACCATATGTAGCAGCAATATTCTAAGCATGGCAAATGACAGACAGGCATATAAGAAAGATTGTCTAGTGAATTAATTTTCTTAGCAGCTGACCTAGCAATGGATGCATATTAATAGTGGAATATAGTCATTTTTATGCAGAGATATGAAAACTATTTTAAGGGTAGCACAAACGTAAAAAGGATGAGAAACTCTGCCCTAGAATATACATTTATTTTACCCTACAGTTAAACTGTAAACCCCATAAAATCTTGTCCAATTCTGTAACCACAGGATTGAACACAATACAACGCTCTTAAAAGAGGCGTGTTCCGTTTCGCATTCTCTAATTTCGTTGTAATGAATATCCGTATAAGGTGGGATGGGGTAAATGCAGTGTTGTGCGTTATTGTACTTTTCCTGGGATCGTATGATTGTATATCGATCTGATAGGCTTATCGACCTCGAAAAGCCTGGAGTGAATAATCAGGCTTTCTTGGTATTCGGAAAGTCTTCGTTTCTTTCCGCTCCTGCTCCATTCCCACCGGCTTCAGCGTTAGTCTCGAGGAAACACCATGTGAAGAAAGTTTATCGAATTGCTGTAACACTTTGAAAAGCGAATCGACTCGAAATCACAACGACTCGTTCTAGTCTTATTTAGTCTGGCACAAGGCTGAAAAGCAGCGCAAAACCGCTAGTGTTCCCAAATGGAAAGGCTGTTTAAATACTGGGGATCAGTCGGGGTGTATGTTTCAAAAAAAGTTGATCATGGTGGTTCGTCTTCGAAGGATATTCTTCGTCGACAACATTCAGAGGTTCAACGTGGCGTACGGTGGACAATCTTCATGTGATCATTGATTTCCTGCTATGCAATCTGTTCCAGCGTCAAAGAAAAAAAAAAAACAATAACATCGCAAGTCTTGATAAATCTCGATAAAATCCAAAGAAGAATCTGCAATGTTATCGGTCCTGACCTGGCATCTCGGCTCCAGTCACTTTCCCACCGCCGTAACGTTACTTCCCTGTGCCTTTTCTATAAATATTTCCATGCTAATTGTTCTGATGAGCTTAACTTTTTGGTTCCTCAACTTTACAGATTTAAGCGCAGTACTAGATTGGTAACTAGGTTTCATCAACTTACAGAGTAAACTGCTAGATGTAACTATTTGTTTTTTACTAGATGTTCTATACTAGCATTTACTTCTCTCACACTTCTCGCTTGTGGAATTTTCCTCCGGTTTCTTGCTTTCCCGTTAACTGTTATCTTCACAAATGTAAATGCAACGTCAATCGTTATATTCTGTCTTTTTAATTATTATTCTTTTATTTTTCCTCCTTAATTGTTGTGACCAAGTAAATGGTTAAGAAATAATAAAACAAGAGGTTGCAGATAAATCGTGTATTGAAATACAACAGAACTGTGTTATACGACTTGGGAGTGTGTGTAGGTTAACTAGCGTTCAGTCTATAACACTGTTTCCCCGAGGCTTACTTTCCTACTGATTTTATAGTAAGTGAAAGAGTCCACAAGAGATTCATTAGAGGGAAGACACCCCAACATTAATAATGCTTTTTTCTCGTATTTTTTCACATTCAGTAACCCCTTGCGTCTTAATGGCTTTATTTAGGGGTGAAATAATATTTTAAAATATTTCATTTTTTTACCTCCTTCTTTCTTTCATTCTTTGTTTCTTTTCTTTCTTTCTTCTTTTCTTTTTGTTTCTTTCATTCTTTCTTTGTTTTTTCTTTCTTCCTTTTTCTTTATTTGTTTCTTTTCCTTCATCATTTTTCTTTCTTTCCTTGTATCTTTTTGTCGTCCTTTCTTTCTCCCTTTCGTTCTTTCTTTCTTTTCTTTCTTCCTTTTTCTTTCCTTCACTCTTTCTTTGTGCCTTTTTTCTTTCCTTACTTTTCTCTATCTTTCACTCTTTCTTTTTTGTATCTTTTTTTTCGCCATTTTTCCTTTCTTTCACATTTTATTCCTTTTCTTTCTTTCTTTCTTTCTGTTTCTTTTCTTTATTTATTTTTCCTTTCTTCTTTCTTTCACTCTTTCTTTGCTCCTTTTTTTCTTCCTTTTTTTTCTTTCTTTCAGTCTTTCTTTCGTTTCTTGTCTTTCATTCTTTGTTTCTTCCTTTTTTTTCTTTCTTTCACCCTTCATCTTTCACTCTTCTTTTTCTTTTCTTTCTTTCTTTTTCTTTCTTTCACTCCTCTCTCTTAGGGTCTGCATATTAATCTCTTAAAATGTGCCTCTTTTCTTTTCAGACATTTCCTATGGCTATCTTTAGATCCTGATTATTTGTTCCTTATGTACTTCATCCGATGCCAATTGACTGTCACCGTAACGTTGGCTTTGTTGTTAGGACCCAAGGTGAGTTATCCACTTTATCTCACCTACAAGTGCTATTACCACCACAAACCAGCACCACTAACAACAACACCATTATCCTTTCTCCGCCATTATCATCGTTATTTTAACCTTTGTCTTAACCTTATCTTACTCTCCTCATCACAATCATCAATAATATGCAATGTTTCTCCAAACCTTTGCGTTCGTCCCAAGGTACAGATTTTACTTTTTCATTTTATTTTATTTTTATATCTTTATTTTTTATTATTATTAATTTATTTATTGCCTGGATATCCTCAAGGTTTAAATATAATTTTATAGTTTCTTCATTTGATTTTAACCAAATATTTTCATTTATTTATTTATTTATTTGGCTTCTCTTTCTGATTGCTGACAAGATTACGGTTTTTTAATTCAAAATTGTATTTCTCTTAGACTGGTTGCCAACCATGGCTGGAGAAACCCGTCTTCCCTACTATTTAACCCATTGTTGGGGGAAAAGAGATGGATTCATACCTCATTCCCTCATGTTAATGTAACGAAAGCGACTGGAATTCGAAGTCGGCTCTCCGAGTTCACATTCCGAGCCACCATCCATTGCACCACCCGCACATACATTTTTCGCATGATTTTCATACGAAAAAAAAAAAGTGAGGTGTCGAATCCTTCTCCACCAGTTACTAGGAAGCTGGCTAGCCCTTCATCCCAAATATAAAGCTGTTAACCATTTCGAGGTCTTATAATTATCGAAGTCTCTAATTGGTCCCATCTACCTCGGTTTTGAAAGCGTATTAATCCTTCTCCTAGACAAACTACCAAACAATGCTGACAGTCTCTCTCTATCCGATCCAATTATTATTTCATTGAATGTAATAATGAATATAAGTCGATAATTATGTTGAGCGGAGTAAATCAAAAGCATAAATCCAGGCAAATGCATCGCGTGTTTACCGCATCATGTCAGTCACCCAACGCAGCAATGTTAGAGTTTTGTAAAAAAACGTTTCTGTGACTGAGTCAGGCTTCAGTCGTCTCAGCATATTGACTTTGGACATGATAGAATGGAATACGTCAGAAGTTTTCATATATTTATCAATGCTTTATTAATTGCATTATATATTATTATGGGCACATGGACGACTGGTTAGAATGATCGTTTTCCGGCCACGGGATTTGGGTTCAACATCACGCCATGGTCGATTTGTCAGGGACGTGACTTCTCGATGTTATCGGCCTGGGAAGAAGATTCCAAGGTGCGGCACTTTTGGAAAACCTTACCACGAATTGACCCAAGGAAAATAATAAAATAAGTGCATCTTAAAAATTTGATCTGTTTTTATTTTATTATTTTTCTAAAACATTCCGCGAAAATCGTTGTAAAGTTGGCGTTTGCTTGTCACACTAATCTGGGTTAGGACTATTGGTTTGATATAATGGATACCTGATATAATGGATACCTTCTTGCTCTCAACAGACACACAAAAATATCAGCAGGTTTTCCACACCAAAATTTGTGAGCTCCCAAAGGAAAACAAAACTCCCAATTGCAGTTGGACCACAGAATGGCAGCAAACATGTTACAGTGTTGTAACCTAGGGAAAGTTACCGAATAGAATAATCGCACGAAGGTTGGTAATGAACGATAATACTTAGGACACGAACAACACATATAAGATACGCCAGCGTCGCGTAGAAGAAGTAGTCAACTGCTAGAAGGAAGTCAAGCTGAATTCCACAATGAATCCCCAACTACAAGATATCTAACAACCGCCCCACGCAGTCAGATGTGGCACAAGGCCGAATTTAATGTGGGGTATCCGAGCCCATAGGCTCTGCCAAAAGTTCCCCGTAGACCCCTTATAAAACGGGTTCTGGTTGCTGTTTCCCCAAACGAGACTCATCCCTTTGCCATAGCCTCGTCTGGGGATCCTCTCTACCCAAAGGCAGAGGGGATGGTTTCCTGCTGTGCTGGTCAAACTCACTGCCCGGAGACAGAGAGTTCGACCAGCACAGCTGGAGACGAATCTCCAACTTCAGGATATCTACAAACCGTCTCACCATCTTTTTTCTTTTTTTTTTTGCTGACAAAACGACTACAGCATTTTATTATTTCAAGAATAAATCCAAATAAAGTTGATATCTTTTGCATTAGATACATTGAATGGAAAATATATTCAAACCAGAATTCTAATTTTGAATCGCCACAAGCAAAATATGTAGTTTTTTTTTTTTACTATATTCGATAAATAAAAACTGTGTAAAAACATTGTAAATGGTTACAAAAAAGGTTACTCCATGAATAAGATCTGTTAGATCATTTGTTAGATCATAATTAAAAAAAAAGTAGATTGGCAAAATTATAAGACAAAATGTTTTAAATTTGCATTGTTTATTGCAAGTCACACTAAAATTACTGCACTGTATAATATATTACATCATAATATAGCTAAATTGTTCAGTATAATTTCACTTTGAAGTAAATGAGGGTCTTATTTGATGACACAATGATTTACTAATAATGTGCTTCTGCCATGTATCTTGTCCATATACAGGGTGAGATGGATAAATTGTTTTTACGCAAAAATGAAAATAACACTGAAATCTCATTTTAACAGATATATTTACCAAAATTGCATAAAAAATATCTTGAAATACTTAAGAGTGATTTTATTCAATAAAATCGTCATTGGCTTCAACCACGGCCTGTAGACGACTTCAGAATCTCCTGCAACTCTCCTGGACGGTCTCCTTGTTTATGTTGGTGACTGCTACCATAATCCTTGCTTTAAGTTAATTTTGGTGTTAAAAGGTGTTTTGTTGGTCTCTTGCTCAACTACGCCCCACGCATAATAATCAAGGGTGTTGCAGTCTGAGGAGTTAGGTGGCTCGATGTAAGGAGTCATGTGGTCACAGAAATTGTCTGACAGCCTTGACTGGGTTCCCCTGTTTGTGTGGCATGGCAGAGTCTTGTTGCCAGACATAGCAACCACCTTCTTGACTCAGAGCAGCACTACCTCTTCAAGACACCTGATGTAGGCCTCCGTGTTGACTCTGAGGCCCTGTGAGAAGATGAATGCAGGCGTAATATCTCCATTACCAGTGGTCACTCTAAACACCATCATAATCACTATTAGACTCATCTAACTCTTTCTGAATCATCCTCACTATCCTCAGATTGACAAACAAACAGTTTAAAATGTTTGTATTGAAGCTTCCGGCGTGAATGCCAAGCAGTACAGCATGCTTTTTCCAAATTTCTGTCGGAGTGAATCATGTCATGGTGGTCTCTTTTTCTTACAGACAGTGGCCAACTGATCCTACTATACTGTGCAGTCAACAAAATCAAAAACAAACAACGCGCATGCGCAAGATCAAAAATATAAAATTACGACAATTTACCCATCGCACCCCGTACAATTTATGAATATTCAGTAGATTATAGATTTTATAAAGCTGTGCTGTAAGGTCTTCACTGATCACCGGAATTAAATTCCAACTCTACGATTTAGAACCTAAACCTAATCTTTAAACTCGATGTCAAACCCCAACATTCACAGTGAGTGCAATACCACGGTTGTGAATTCGACCTACCCTAACGGGACATTTCAGCATTACCAAACACAGTGATCGAACTCGCAATTGCCAGTAAACCTGATATGCTTTAATCCATTAGTTCATCATTAAGAACAAAACATACGTGCTATTTGTGAAGAGACGATAAGATGAAACATCATATTAGTGATTTTCTAAGCCCGGCTTAGATGTGGCATAAGGCAGAAATTATGGGGCACTCAAGTGAGGCTCGAACTCACTACTTAGTCGTAACTGATCTAGCAAGACAAACTTTCTAACCATTACACCACGTCGTGGCGCCTGAAACATCATATTAGTGATACTGTTAGAGCATTATATATATATATATATATATATATATATATATATATATATATATATATATATATATATATATATATATATATATATATATATATATATATATATATATATATATATATATATATATATATATATATATATATATATATATATATATATATATATATATATATATATATATATATATATATATATTTATATAATAAAACGTTCAATATCAGAGATAGAGCTAACATATTTGGTTGGATTGATGTGAGTTTGTGATCCTGGGTTTCACGCTTTTGCGATCGTCAGACAATCGCAAAAGCTTGAAACCCAAACTCATCAATCCAATAAATATATATATATATATCATAATTTTTTTTTTTTTTAAATATGATTCCATCACGACAGGGAAATTTATTTCAAAACTAAAATTGTAAATTTAATTATAAAAATTAAACTTAAAATACAGAGTTTCGTTCCGTTGTCAAGTGATACTAGGAATAACTTTTAAGTTTAATTTTTATAATTAAATTTACAATTTTAGTTTCACTTTTGAAACATAGAAATTTCTGTGTCGTGATGGAATCATATTTTTTTTTAAAAGAAAATAATTATGATATTATGGTCTATTGCTTTTATCAAGCACTGTTTTTGAAGTTGAATTCTTCTTAATTAGTGAATCCAATTGCATATAGCCTGGAGACGCAGTTAGTGGCCGAGTTCTATTGCCCGTGCCCCAAAACAAGCATATTTCGAATATTATTTTTCTAAGCAAGAATGCACCTGAAAAGACTTCTGATCAGATAATATTCAAAAACTATCAATCAGAGGGATATATATATATATATATATATATATATATATATATATATATATATATATATATATATATATATATATATCACAACTTGTGCATAACTTGGTAGCTATAAAGCACATCAATCGATCGGTTTCAGATATATCAGTAAGAATTAAAGAGCTAGATAGGTAGATTCATGAACATAGATAGATAGATAGATAGATAGATAGATAGATAGATAGATAGATAGATAGATTAACTATTAGATTCAGTGATTAGGTTGATCGCTGTCTTATCAAATAATTGGCCACTTCACCAACTATGCAAAAAGGGAAAAAAAAGGCCCAAATCGTAAACTGAACTGATTAGCGAACCTAACCTGATTACTCAAGATTTCATTAATTTTAATGGTCCAGATATTTAAAACGTTTCTCTGCCGCTAAATATGTAGATATATATGTAGACATTCGTCCTCCTGAACGGATTGTACTTGGGAGGAGGATTTATGATGGACTTGGCCGATAGGAACTGGCATCTTCACATTGAAGGCATTTCACGAGTAAAAGGAATTACTTGCGGTTGCTCGACTCTTACTCTAATATTACGTGGCAGATCATACTTGGTTACCTGGTACTAATAGCGAGTGAGATATTTCTGTTTTTGGCTGTGGACTGTCTAAGATAGCGTGCCAGTGACAAGATGATATTTAAGGTGATTAAATACAAGAAATGATGGATTCGTGTCTTTCCCAAATGCCAGATTCAATTGAATTCATGTTAAGTTCAGTATACGCACACACCTAACCAAATCCCCACCCATCCTTCCATGTACAATCTGCAAAAATTTAAATGCAACGTCAATCGCCATGTTCTGTCTTATTGAACCCTGTTCCCTTATTGTCTTTTTCTCAATTCTCCTCACGAAAGTCTTCTTGTTCACATTCTGTAACCTTCTGCATTCTAGTCTAAAACGCTTCATAACATCCTAATATAACTGTGCTTGAAATCCCTCCCACCCTCCCTTCATTTGTTAGCTCGCACAACCGTTAGACCCTGCCAATACCTCATAATTAATGGACTATTCCGTTTTGATTGCGTGGAACGAGGGGGAAAGACACTACTTGGCTTCAGTGAGAAAATGAAAGAAAGAAAGAAAGAAAGAAAGAAAAATAAACGCGTTTAACGTCTTCTCCCAAAACATAAATAATGACTATTCGTTTTTTATTGCGTAGAAAAACAAAATACATACGCAACTTGGTTTCAATGAGAAAATGAATGAAAGAAACAAGGAAAGATAGAAGTGTTTAACGACTGTTTCAGTGAAATGGAAAAAAATTGTCGTTTTCAAATCTTTTCATTTGTACCCCCTTACTTCTTAGAATAACGACCGGCATTCATATTTATAATTGTTATTGCAATATTTTGTTAGAGTTGTTAAGCTCAAATATTTAGCAATGCAAAGGGGAAAATCTACAAACATTTTATTGCCCTAGAAATTTTCACGAGTCTTTCTAGTTAAAATAAATATCTGTCATTATAAAAATTAACTGTGAAAAAATCAACGATATCTTTACATGGGAAATTGTTAAAAAAATGTGAATTCTGAGAAAATGAATACGTTTTAAAACACTTATTCCAGAATCACAGGTCAACTGTTGGTTGTTTTGATTTAGTGTGTATAGCTTCTAAAATTTGTAATCTTTGTTTACAATTTATTTTGCCAAGTATTATTGTCTTATTATAATTTTGCGTTTCTCTATCATGTGTTGTCGTGTAGCACATTATAAAGAATTGTGACATGTGAGTTGACGCGATAGCGTTGTGGTTGTATATCCTATGTAAGACTTTTTATGTTATTGTTTTCAACGATAGAATCTCCATTAGTGCAAGTGAATTTATAAACAACATTGGAATTATGTAAGGGATTTTATATTAATATTGTGTTATTAGTAATGATAATGCGCCCAATCGTATGTATCATATTTGATTATCATTTTCTTACCATGCCTTATTTTCTTATTTCTTTTCATTTCTTTAGTTATGGTATGTGCACCGGCCACCCGACGAGGAACACACACGACAAAGAGCGTACTCGCAGTCTGACGTTCATGATAGCATAGCACAGGAGACAATGAAATTAAACATAGGGATCTCCTCCAACGGAGACGTCGACGTGGGAGAAATTAATCTAGCTGATATGGATCCAGAAGATATCAGAGTACGTATTCTTTATTTTTGACTCATTCATTCGATTCAGTCACGTTGAAAGTAGCATATCGCCGAAGTTAAGCAATGACGAGATGTTCAATAATTAGATGGGTTGAGCTGTTGGCTTTTACGATGTATTATTATTATTATTATTATTACTATCCTATTAAAATTTTGCTTCTCACTCCATTCGTAAATTCACACGACCTTTACGCCCTGCCAATACCTCATAAATAATTGACTATTCTATTTTGATCGAAAAGAGAGGAAAATACACTACTTGGTTTCAGTGAGAAAAAAGAAAGAAAGAAGGGAAGAGAGAAGCGAAGTTAGAATTGTTTAACGTCTCCTGCCATTACCTCATAAATAATGGACTATACAAAATAAATAAAAATAAAATATAAAAAAGAAATAAAGAAAGGGTTTAACGTCTGTTTTCAGTGAAATGGAAAAAAGTTGTCAATTTCAAATCTTTTCATTTGTACCCCCTTACTTCTTAAAATAACGACCAACATTCATATTTATGAATGTTATTGCAATATATTGTTAAAGTTGTTAAGCTCAAATATTTAGCTATGTGATAAGAGAAACTTCCTCGGATATTCTCGCTATCAGCTTACTCAATCTTTAACTTAAGAATTAAGATTCATGAGAAAATTCAAATAGGAAAGCCGAGAAATTTTCACGTGTCTTTCTAGTTATTGAGTATATAGCTAAACATCGCTCTGGTTTATTTGTAAGTCTGTTGATATAGTTTATATGCGAGTCTACAGGTAAACAGTGGTCGAGTTTATACCAATGTCTATAAGTAAATATTAATCGGATTTATACTATTTTAGCATTGTTCACCCAATACAAGGCCTAAGAACCATTCAAAGTAGAAGATTTTAGAATTAGATTGCTGTAATTATACAGCGGTGTTGGGGGTAAGAGATGTATATTATGAGGATATGTAGGATAAATAGAGAAGTCTGTTCCCTAGTGTAACAGTTCTGGGTGAAGAGGCTAACTTCCACTTTACTAATGGAATACGAAGAGAAAGAGAATAAGCCAACTTAGGGTACCTTGCATGGCGTACCCTAGCCGTGAAGGTCTGAACGGGTGGAACCAAGGAATGTAATTCGTCCGGACAGGTGCCATAAAAAACAGAGATAGAGTAACGTGAGACTAGCAAAACATTTCGTCTGTGGGAAAGGGTCCGTAGGGTGGAAAACAATTCATCACCCACAAAGGTAAGTAAATATGGATCAGATCTATACTTGAATCTATAGACCAATCTTTTGCCAAATGCGTTCTTTTCACCATATGCCACAATGTCATTATCACCCACCCTCTTTTCAAGATTGTCCAACTTAAAAGGTTTATTCCAAATAATATGCATATATTATTGAAAATCTTCATTCTTTTCCATATTAGTACATATCATTTACATGAATTATTTTTTATAAAAGAGTTTTGCAAATTTAATAAGAATAGAAAATATTCATGGATTTTTTAAACTTGAATACATGTACAGTAATTTGTTTTCATTCATAACTGTTTATTAATAAATAAATAGAAGCATGCTTTAATACACACAACACCATTTCTATAAATATTTTCATAGTAATTGTTCGGATGAGCTCTTCGCTATGATACCTAGACATTATGAATTTAAGAACGTTACTAGACTGACGAGTAATTCTCATTAATTTATAATTGAAATGGCTAGATGTAACCGTATGCTAACAGCTTTATTTCTCTCACTTCTTGCTTGTGCAACTCCTTTCCGCTTCCATGCTTTCCAGTCAATTTTAATGTTCAAAAATTTAAGTGCAGTGTCAATTGCTATTTCCTGTCTTCCCTCCACTTCCTTCGTTCCCGTTCCTTAAAAATGTCTATTAACACTGTCATCTAATAAGAACCACGAGTCCTCATTGGACAGTGATTCTCAACCTATTTTACCCACTACACCCCATTCACCATGTCAGGCTCCTCTTTTCGAGATTGTCCGACTCAAAAGGTGCATTAAATTTCGCCGATTAAATCACTTCACCAGCTTAATGGAGATTATCATACTTATTATAAAACCCAGGTTGTGTGTGTGTGTGTGTGTCTGTCTGTTCGTTTATATATTGGATCAGATTTCCTACATTTTTCAACCGATTTCAACAAAACTTCACAGGACTACGTAAAATTACCCGGCGGTTTTTCTGACAGCGCCAAAAATTGGAAAAACACAATTGTTTTTGCACGAAATCAATTTGAAAACACGATTAAGAAGCATCGCTGTCACGAGAATGAAAGGGAGTCAACTCATATCGAGTTATACTTTTTATAAAACCCAGGTTGTTTGTGTGTGCGTGTGTGTTCGTTTATATATGGGATCGGATTTTCTACATTTTTCGACCGATTTCAACAAAACTTCACTTTTTTTGGCAGGTAGTGTTTTTATTGTCTTGCACACTTTTTTTTCTTTATTTTTACATTCAGAATGCTTTAAAATTCCATTTACAAGGCAATTGTTTATAATAAAATTCTATTCAATCGGTAGACTCATAACGATTGAAAACAATGTTTTTGTTTGAGTTTGGGTTTGACCAATTCGTAAAAAAAAAAAAAAAAAATCTAATTAAGAAGACATGCGTCCGTCAACCTTAAAACAATAATCTTTGTCAATTTTATTTTCAGTCTTTATGATGGTCGATACTTGATCTATCTCTTACTGTTACATCCCCGGGCAACGCCGGGCTCTCCTGCTAGTACATGATATATGACAGACAAATATGCACCACTATATGATGACAGGTTTTAATAAAAGCAGGTCATAACATTGCTGATAAAGCAATGTTATGAGCTGCTTTTTATTAGAAATACCATGTTATGAGTTGTTTTTCGTAAGAAATACCTTCAGGTCGTGTAACCCAGTCTGATCAGAGAGCCTCCGATTGAGGGTATTTAAACTTTAAAAAAAAACTCACGACACCTTCCTCATCACTCCCGCGCGTGAACAGATAAGCACAGTGCGGTAAGCTCTAGGAGACATGCCCAATTGGTTAACGTCAGGCAACTGACAAGCAAATCTATGGTGCTGAATGGAGTATGTTCTGTAGCCCATATTAGTTCACCAAGATAAAACAAGTAAACGTCAACACCTCCAGTCGAGATCACAAAACATGAGAGTCAAGCCTGCTGTATCATCATCATCACCATCATCATCATCACCACGACCATCATCACCATCATCACTATCACCACCATGACCATCATCCTCATCATCACCATCAAAATTATCATCATCGTCATCATCATCTTATAATTCTGTTTGTTCCTTCGGTCCTGAGCGCGTACATTACGCTACGTTAGCTGTCAATAACTTATGGATAATGGACTATTCCGTTTTGATCGCGTGAAAAGACATATCAGAGACTCTGTTTGCTTTCAGTGAGAAAGAGAAAGAGAAGATAAAGGAGACGATAACTCTCTCATGTGTTTAACGTCTGCTTCAGTGAAATGAAAAAAATCTTGTCAATTTTAAATCTTTTCATTTGTACCCTCTTACTTTTTTTTAATTATTAATAGCCTGCATCCATACTTATTATTGCTATTGCAATATTTGGTCAATGTTGTTAAACCCGAAAATTTAACGATGCAATAAGGGAAATCTCCACGTGTATTTTGTAGTCGAAGAACTCCCAAGCAGCTTAGTAATTCATTAAATATATACATCAGAAATACATCCGGCAGCAAGTCCTATGATCGGGAGATTACAGGTTTTGAAGAGCGTGGAACTACCTCTTAATTAATGTTGTTCCCAGATTCACCCTGACCCAGGATGGTGGTACCTATTAGGGCCCCGCCTATGGGAAAATAGTGAATGTCCAAACTCTATGAACGAATAAAAATACATTTTTATACCAGAAATAAATTTGAAAAAAAAATTACCAACCATACATATTTATAGTAAAATGACCAACAAAGCAGAATTATCAACATTAAATTTTGTAGCAAAATGACCAACAATACATTTTATCTGTAGTTGAAGCCATAAAACTGCGTTCAAAATATATAGATGCCGGCATTAAATAACCCATAGAGGTTGATATGCCGCTAAACAAAATCAAACCACCAAATTATACATAAGAAAATTAAAATTGGAAAACCGTGAAAACTGTTGCTTTTGCTGTTGATGATGATTATGATGATTTGTTTATGACTCGCTTTATTCCTTCATATAATGGATGTTTGTTCATCCGAAATTCGAATGACTTTTCCTCGATTAACGTTCACTTTCTTTGTGCTTATTACATTTTCAACACAAAGACATTATTATTATTATTATTATATATATATATATATATATATATATATATATATATATATATATATATATATATATATATATTAACAAAGCCGAAAAGAGAAACCATATTTAAATATTTAATTGTTCTTGTATTTTTTTTTTTTTTTTTTTCGCAGGCAGAACTGAAGAGGTTGTACACACAACTGCAAATTTATAAAACCAAAACTATGAGGAAAGACAACCCACACATATCAAAACGTCGCGGAGGTCGCAAACAAACTCACAGACGGTTTTCCCTACAAGCTTTTCATCACAAACATCGACATCACCACGATCATGACCACGATCACGAAATGTCGAAAACACCCGAGGAGTCTACGAATAGTGCCGAGGCGGTGGCTATTTCCATGGAAACCAGTGGCAAAACATGTGACGAAAGCCATGATACCAGGGCCGGTCCATCTGTATCTTTTAAACCAACTCATAAGTAAATACATTCTTGATGTTTAGAAGAAATTAATTAATTAATTATTATTATTATTATTATGATTATTATGATGATGATTATTATTATTAAAAAAATGCAAAAAAAAAAAAAAAAAAATAAAGAAAAAGACAAAACTATAAAATGAATTTAACAAAATAATAATAATAATAAAATACCCTCCCAGACACAAAAAAGACAAAAATGAAAGTCAATATAATTTTTTTCCCATTCGGAGAATTCCTAATATGCTTTGAAAAGAGATATGTTGTTTTTGATATATTTCAAACGTGTGAAATATATCATATTTTTCTTTTACTTTTTTTTTTGTCGACCATTCTCATCTCACATTAATTAGTATACGTACGTTGTTTTGTTTTTTTTTTGTTTTTTTTTCGAGTACATTTACCTGTGTACAATGTGTACACATTTACCTGTGTACACAGGATGAAACCTGCATAAATACCCAACAGAGATCCGTGCACACGCACACACACACTCATATACGTACATACACACACACACACGGAACTATATATGTAAAAATTCAAATATAAATAAAATATATCTGTAAAAAGACAACACCAATAAAAACAAAATGAAAACCTTTCTTTACCAACACGTTTTGTCCTCCGATGGACTTTATCAAAGACAAATATAAGGATTTTGTTTTTACAGCATGTATTTATAAACAGTAGTATATATATATATATATATATATATATATATATATATATATATATATATATTGTTAGGTTTTGCGTTCTTAAATTTGAAAATCGAACTATAT
>CAHIKZ030000786.1:785000-787500 GCA_903632075.3 Acanthosepion pharaonis | reverse complement strand
ACCATTGTTAATACTGCGAGTTCGTGCCTCATTGAGGCCTTATGTCGGAATAGCCTAACGTTAGTCAGTAAGGATGCCTGCTGTAGAGAAATCAGTAAAAAAAAAAACAAACATGCAGATCCTTGGGAGTGATGTAAAGTTCAATCTTCGTTGTTCACTCTTATTTGATTAAGGAAACCTTCCGTAAAGAAATGACAAGTAAGCTCGTGTCACAAGCCATTACTAATGTAGTGAGTTTAACCTCACCGGGTGCCCGACTATGATGTCTTTTTGCTTGACGATGTCTTCGTTTCGAATGGTTTGGTTTCTGGCTGAATTACATATTTGATTCTGTTTTAGCATCAGAGCCAAGATAAAAACAGGAATTCGAATATCGAGTTTCAAAGCAGACGGGCAGGTAAGGCTTTCCCAGTTAGAAAGCTGACGCAACATAATCTTCCTACTCTCAGTTCCTCAGTTAGCTCTGTGCTGAATCTAAACAAACTTAGTAAATATACCCAGGTAGCTACTATTATGTCTTTTATGATTTTTTTAAGTAGAGGACGAAGAAAAAAATGGATATCTGAAAGTTCATTAAAAAAAAACAGAAAAACAATTTTCCAATTAAAAAGAAAATCATATAAACAAAAAGGGAAAAGTCAAAATTAATTAAACGTCGTGTAGTTATGGTTAATGAGCTAATTTAGCAGACTTTTATTAATGCATAGAGAGACGTGTTATGTTATCAACGTCTGATAAGAATACGATACTTAATTTTACATGCGAAAAAAAGTTATTTATTCACTTCTGCATTCCGTCAAATTAACGTTGGTCGAATCAAGGGTATGTGGTTTCGGGTTTTTCTTCGAACGTTCGATCTTCTTCTTGCAAGAATGTGAGATTTCTCTCTCTCTCCGTTCGTAGGTCGGGCGTTCATAAATGTTTATCCTGTTATCTGGTTGTCTTGTGTGTGTATATCAGCTGGGTTCACTTCCTTGTTTATTATTAGTGAACCGATTGAGCACTTGAGGTCAACTTCTAGGTCAACCCACAGGTTTCGTTGGTCTTTTGACTTTCTGGGATGAAACTGAATAAAAAAATACTTTGGTATCTCTTAGGATGAATCCAGTAGATATTGACGCTACCACAGATCAACACTTCTTAGATCACGGTTACTGATGGACATTAAATTCGATTCATAACTCTGGTGTTTCTGAGTATGAATCATGTACCAGTTTGAACTACATTAATTATCGCATACTGATGACTTTGTGTCAGGCTAAGAACTAGTTTAGTAACTAACTTCTTACTTATGTGGTCGAAATACTTATGAATGCCCGGCCTGTGCTAGGGAGTTAGTGTTTGAGCCCAAGTAAAAAGTCAAGATTGCGAATGCTGAATTTTCTATGTAAACAGGTCTTTCCTCTTTGAAAGATTGGCGTAATACATTCTTCCTACGTATATGACACTACTTTTGGGTTTATGCTACAGGGCTTTGATACCGGGCTATACTAACTTAATGTCGTTAATTATTTTATGTTTAACATAAAAAAATACACACATTCTTGGGGTTAGTGATGTAATTTATTTGGTTACACCGTTTATTTTTTTTATAAGTCATGTTCGCACAAACCTGGGTGGTATTCAAATTTATGAGCGGGCATCAAGATATTCGACATTTTTTGTTCTTTTGTTTTGTTCCAGATATTACTGTGCTTGTAAAAATACCTTGATACAAGGATATGGTCGTGTGTGTGTCTCTGTGTGTGTTTATATATATATATATATATATATATATATATATATATATGAAGGAAAAAACACGTAGATGGAACCAACAGACAACTAGCCAAAACTTAAAACTTTTAATTAGATAAAGTCTTGAATAAAAACGACGATACTGAAAAAACGAAGGAGAGTGGGGGAAAAAAAAGGCCTAAAGGGCAAACTTACCTACTCAGTAAAGTGCCCAAAGCCTAACTTGCCTCGACAGAACAAAAACCGCTTAACAACTTTAAATCATATAAAAGGATGGCTCTAGCCGTAACCTGGGTTTCACGCTCACGCGTACTTCAGATGACTTGAACGGAAATATATATATATATATATATATATATATATATATATATATATATATATATATGGAGAGAGAAAGATACAAAGAGAAAAATATGTATATACATATATATACGAATATGCATAGACACCTATAAATCATATATATATATATATATATATATATATATATATATATATATATATATATGTATGTATATATACATGTAAGCGTATTTCATAATTTCTCTCAATGTATTCTCTGCATACGTGCGTGTATTTATATATATATATATATATATATATATATATATATATATATATATATATATATATATATATATCCGTATGAATACACAGACACAAATGTCTCTCTCTTTATATATATATATATATATATATATATATACTACCAATCAAAAGTATTTGGTCGCCCTCAAAACTTCTCATCCTAAAAGTGTTATTT
>CAHIKZ030000786.1:570000-780000 GCA_903632075.3 Acanthosepion pharaonis | reverse complement strand
AATTTTTTTTTCTAAAAATATACATGTATGGGTATTTATATATTTTGCATATGTATGTATATTTTACACTAATATTATCAATATATATATATATATATATATATATATATATATATATATATATATATATATATAATGCCTACTGACAGTAAATAATATTTAAGTCTGCGTTTACCTAAGCGCCAGTAATCTAAACGGGGCAGGTCCTTCAAAGACCCTTTAAAGAGAGACACAAATGCTTTTGGAAGGATGGTACAAAAGAAACTTCCCAAATCCGTAGCCTTGTATCAGACTTGGTAGAGCTAAAATTCTATTCATAGTCTATGTTTTCTGAAAGTAGCTGCTATTCTTTAAAGCTCATAAGGATGGTATCGACTTATTCTCCTTAAGAAGCTATTCGCCCGTATGATGTCACTAAATTAAATCTCCGCAAACTATATAAATCCTTCGGAGTATAGGGTGTATGCAGTGTAAAAGGTCAAATTCTCTCATTAGGTGAATTAGTAGAAGGCCAAACATTCATAGCGCTTCAAGGTACAGTTGGTCTCGTAGATGACAGATAAAGCTGGGTTTTAGGGTTTTTCAACTGGTGATTGGCACTACGCAATCTTACTGACCAATTCCTTTAGTGTATCTGCGACCTTTTAAAATTTGTGACAATATCTGAGTATAATTGTTAGTGACGAAGTTGTTTTGGTTCGGTATAAATGTTGGCTAAACCGTCGAAAGTTTGATTATTTTCATTTTCAAAAAGAATCCCATTTCATTATGCTCTCCGAGGTTAGTACATTTGTGTTCTTGCAAAATCCGCCATAGCCAATTGATATAAATATCTTAACAAAAGTGCATGTGAGAATGGCTATCCGCTCAAAAGGCAGATATTCAGTTGGTCCGGTTTCGAACTTAGGAATGAGCATCTCAGTTTTTGAGATAATATTTTACACACATAAACACACGCACACAAAATATAAACACACACACATATATATGTGTGTCAATGTACGTGTGTGTGTGTGTATATATATATATATATATATATATATATATATATATATATATATATATATATATATATATATATATATATATACACACACACACACATGACTCACTCTGGAGGCAATATTTTACTTGTGCGCTTAGAGTTCCACAAGATAGAATTCTGACTACATCTATATGTCTGAACAGTAATACATGCGCACACATACACATACACACACACACGCATATACACTTTTAAAGTTTAAGTAATCATCATGGTATATCTACACACCACGATTCCACGAGTACGTACCCGTATTCAGACATTTTTATTCCCCACCCCAATAAAAATGATTTTTTTTTTAAATTTAAAATGAGATGGTGTGTGCTGTTGTTCAAGAAGCACAAACTGGAATTATAAATAATTTCAAAAAAGATAAAAAATATTGTCAGCTTTAATCAAAGCAGAAGCCAAAAAAAAGGTTCAATCCCCTCCCACTTCTTTCATCTTTCATTTAAAAACATTAAAACAATAAAAAAGGAAAACTTTTCAATGTTTTGTTTGATTGAATAATGTCTTTTCTTTGTTATTCTTTACGAATCGTAATTTTGTTAATGTTTGTCAAGAATTGTTTAAACGCATGACTTAATATTATTCTCCATTCTTTGAGATTTCTTCTACTCTTCCGTCCTTCTTTCTTTCTTTCTTTCTTTCTTTCTTTCTCTCTTACTCTTCATATTTTCTTTCATTTGCCTTTCTTTCTTTCTCTTCTACTCTCCTGTCTTTCTTTCTTTTTTACTCTCCATCTTTTCTTTGTTTCTTTTTCTTCTACCATTTCTTCCTTTTTGTTTCTTTTTTCTTTTTCTTCGACTCTCCCTTCCTTCCTTTCTTCCTACCCCCTTTTTCGTCAACTATCTTTCTTTTTTCTTTCCCTACGATTCCTCTTTCCTTTATACCTTTCTATATTTTCCTTCTAATCTCACTTCTTTCTTTCTCCTTTTTTATTTCTTCTACTCTTCCTTCTTTCATTCTACCTTTCTTTTTCTGCTATTGATTCTTTTTTTCTTTTTCTTCTATTCTTCCTTTTTGTTTCTTTTTTCCTTTTCGTCTGTTCTTTCTTCCTTCTCACTGTCTTTCTTTTTCTTGTTTTCTTTCTTTCCGTTTTTTCTTCTCACCCTCCTTTCATTCTGTCTTTTTGTTTCTCTTTCTACTTTTCTTTCTTTTTCATTTTCTGCTTTCCTATCTCCTTTCATATTTCATTCTTTTTTTTCTTCATTACTATTTTCTGTATTTATTTTCATATTTCTATTCTTCTGTCTTTTTCTTTCTTTCTTTCTTTCTTTCTTTTTCTTTCTTTTTTCTTTCTTTCTTTTTCTTTCTTTTTTATTTCTTTCTTTTTCTTTCTTCTTTCTTTCTTTCTTTTACTTTCTTTCTTTTTTATTTGAATCTATCAGTTCCTCTTGCAGAATGACATTTATTCATCAGTTCAAGCCGCTAATGCGTATGAAGCTCACTGGACCGCCATTTTGACCTTGTACAGACAAGGCTAACAATAGTAAAAATATTTTTTGCATTGTAAAGTGATGATTATCAAGTTAGTCTCAAAATTTTGCGTTTCACTGTGTGCTCTATTAATGCGGCCTTATGCCAACACTGACTTTGCCCCACGTTAAAAAAAGTATTACAAATACTCTTTCCTTATCTTTCTTCTTTCTTAATTGCTTTAGAGCGTCTACCGTAGAGCATTGGATAACACTTGCAGTTTTTCAAGTATGTTCAATCCTCATTGGGTACCATTTAATTATAAACCTCGCCCAAAGATGACAACAGCCAACAAATGTCTTTGTAGATCATTTTTTTTTTATTTCAGACTTAATCTTTTATTTTTCTTTTCTATTTTCCTTTTTATATTTTTCCTAGAAAAATGAATTCTCTCTCTTTCTCTCTTCCAATCTCTCTCTATTCCCCCCTCTCTCTTCTTCTCTCTTTTTCTCTCTCTCGCGTTCTCTCTCTTACACCATCTCTCTCTTTCTCCCTCCCTTTCTTTCCCTTACTATCTACATCTCTTTTTCTCTCTCTTACTCTCTCACTCTCTCTGTTTATCTCTATTACTCTTCCTCTCTCTCTCACTCTCTCTATCTTTCTCCCTTTCCGTCTATTACTTTCACTCTCTCTTTCTCTCTCACACCCACTCTCTCTTTCTCATTCTCTCTTTCTCTCTGATTCTCTTTCCCTCTTTTCTCTCTCTCTCACTCTCTCTCTCTCTTTCACTCTTTCTTTCTCTCAGTCTCTTTTTTTCTTTCTTTCTCGCTCTCTCTCTATCTCTCTCTCCTTTTCTCTCTTTCTATCTCTCACTTAAGTTTCATTCCTTCTTTTGAGAAGCATCTTTAGGACGGCTTCCATTTATTGTTGCATGTTTTCCTGTTTTTTTCTTCTTCACTTTTTATGTTTTCTTCTTTCGTTAATGTTTCTTTCTCATTTCCTTCTTTCTTTTGCATCCTTCCATTTTCTTCTTCTTTCACCTAAAATCACTTAAATCATGCAAAAATATCCCTACGATAACAGACGATTGGAAATTTTTTCTTCCTGCATATTCATCGAAGTGTCATTAGCAACGCATTTACCGTTTACATATAATTAGGTATTTCTACCTGTATATGCTTTCCACCTCTATATACTTTAGTTTCAATTATTTCTTAGTGGTACGAAAGTATAGCATAGAGAAGTGGAGACATATTGAAAATTAATCAAAAGAAAAAAAATGTGGTCTTTTGAAGTGGTTCCTTTCTCCTCAATGAGGTTTTCTCAGTTTCTTTCACTTTCAGTAACCCTTGCATCTTAGTAGCTTTATGCCCTTTCTTGGGGTAAAATGATTAGAAAAAATATCATGAAGAAATAAGTAACAAATCTGAAAGTTTTAAGAATAGAAAGTACAAAGAAATTGTAGGCAACCAACAGAAAGCGACAGATAAACATTTTTGGATACATAATGAAGAGAGAAGGCTTGGAGAATTTAACATTCACAGGACATAGTGAAGACAAGAGAAACCGAAGATAGCAGATAGTATTTGTGTATTCAATGGCGGGACAAATGCTAAAAACAATTTGTTGGTTGTACAAAACTTAAGTATAGCATGAAGAAGCGAGGATATGTTGAAAATTAGTGTCAAAAATAAAAATTAAAATGTGACTCTCTGAAGCGGCCATCTTTTCGACCAATTTATATCATTTTCACTGTGTCTCAGATTCTTCGTGCTATAAATACTACGAAGAGCTTTCTCAAAAAAGAGCTTTTGTCAAAAAGTGAAAGTAACGATGAGAACAAGAAGATGTAGAGAGCCATGGTTTCTAAAGGTCTCTCTCTCACACACACGCACATACATGTGCGCATGCATATAAGAGAGCGTGAGAAAGAGAGAGAAAAAGTGAGAGAGAGAGAGAGATCATCATAACATTGTTAATTTACTCTGACATTGAATATTTAACAGTTTCTTCTCCCCCGTACCTCTTCCGGTTTCTTGATCTCCTTTCAACTGCGATCTTAAATGCAACATCAATCGTCATTTTCTGGCTTTTTGAAACCTGTTCTTTTATTGTCCTTTTCCTCAATTTCTCTTACTCTCAATAATCGCTCTTGCGTCTTAGTGGCTTTATCACCTTGCTTGAGGTAAAATGATCAAACAAATACCACAGATAGATATGTCACAAATCTGAAAGTTTTATGCAGAATAGAATGTACAAAGAATAGAAAGTACAAATAAAATTGTAGGTAACATACAGAAAAAGACAGCTGAACTTTGTTGGTTTGCTTTGTTTTATTTTGTTTTACGGCATATCAACACCTCAGTGGGTTATTTAATGCCGACAAAGTTTTGGGGATAGGTTCGTATGAATAGAATATGTATTCATTGTAAGAAAATCAGTTTGTAGGAGATCAGGTTTCATAGATGTATTTTTGTAAAAAAAAAAAAAAGGTGGGGGGGATTTTGTCGAGAGTCAAATCGATTGCTGGTAATATTTTTTTTTCAAAAATGTATTGCTGGTATTTTTACTATAAAAGCGTATTTTTCCACTATCATGGCGTTTTGACCCCAGTTTGGGGGTTAACTATTTACCTATAGCTGGGACCCTAACAGGTGCTACCACCCCGGGTCAGAATGGACCTGGGAACAACAACAATTAAGAGGTAGTTCCACGATCCTCAAAACCTCGCTCAGAGGCCGTGGAACGGGAGGTAGTTTGAACTTTGTTGGTTGTACAAAACGTAAGTATAAAACTGAGAAGCGGAGATATGATGAAAAATATTTTTTTAATCATTTCACCCCAAAGCAAGGCGAGAATGCCACTAGTGCACAGAGACTTACACGGAATAAAAGTGAAAGAGAAGACTGAGAATAGGGAGGATTGTGGGATGGACAAAAATGAACGGGATTAAAAAAGACGGAAGATGACAATTGACGTTGCATTTAAATTTTTGAAGATTGTAGTTATAAGAGTAGCAAGTAAACGGAAGAAAGTTCCACAGGTGGGAAGTGCGAGAAAAGAGACTGTTGGTGTAGAAGTTTACTATTTCAACAGTAAAATGATTGGACCGAGATGCCAATCTAGTAGCAGTTGTTAAAACCCGTATACATGTGTATACTAGAGAGGAAGGTTGAACAGTTTATATCACCGTTCCCCCGAGGCTTACTTTCCTACTAACTTTGCGGTATTTACTTGACTCCCACGAGGTCAAGATGTGACACAAGGTCGTTTTTCGTGGGGTTACTTGACTCCCACGGGGTCAAGAAGTAACACAAGGTCGTTTTTCGTGGAAAACCCGAGCGTTTCCGCATAGGGTCACTGGTCAAAGATTGGTCATAACATGTCCAAGCTGGTCAAAGCCTAGTCAATGTTTTGGTCATAACATGTCCAAGCTGATCAAAGCTTAATCAGGTTCTGGTCCAAATTGGTCTTGGCTTGTCTTAGCAGGTCCTGATATGGTCCAAACTAGACGTAGCCATGGTCACAACCCAGCCTGAAGGCATTGAAGAGTCCACAATAGCCTCATTAGAAGGAAGACACCACAACAATGTGCAAGTTGGATTCTGATGAGAAAAATTTTCTGGCACGACACAGTAACCCAACTTTCCTTGCAGTAGATGCAGCAATTGATTCAATGTAATCGCTCTACTAATTTGTCAGTGGAAAAGGGCAAGAAGGTGGAGTGTGTTACTCTCCTAGAGTCTAAAGTCAGCTATGCTGATGGCAGGCAGAAAAGTTTCTCTGGGCTGCTTAAATTAAAGCATCTTTCTTTTGAAGGCGTTAAAATTTGCAAGCCGTTTCTTACCCCAGTTAACCACTGACTAGAAGTTCTTTTCCAGAGCAGCTGCTAGTTTTACTTTGTCTGATCTGTTGAATTTGCTATTGAGACAGGAGTAAATGGTAGTGTCATCTTCATAAATGCCTGCTTGGGAACTGATGACATCGGGGAGATTGTTGATGTAGATCAGAATAGTGTAGGACCCAGGATAGAGCCTTGGGGGATACTCGCTTTCGTAAGAAAGGAATTGGAAGCGAGCCCGTTCAAAACGATCTTCATTAGAGTCGAATAGAAAAGAAAAAAAATGGTTGCCAATCCTCTTAAGCCGCTTGCTTTTCGATCAATGTTTATAAAAGAGGACCTTTGATAAATTTAAAACGTTAAACAATAAAACAAAATCTGAATAAACGGCAAATTCTGTCTTCCCGTCCATGTGTCTCAAATTCTTCTAACTCTGGTCACATTTGCTTTACATAGACATATTATACCGTTTTGGAATCAGAATAATCCTAGTATTGAAAATCTGTCCTTCATCTGGTGCTTGAACAACCAGCATTAGGATTTGTGTCCAGATGGGAAGAGAACATTTAAAAATTCAAATTTCAAAATAACTGAAAAAATTAGTGATTTTAAAAGTTTTTTTAAAAAATTTATATTGAACTTAAGTAACACAAAAACTTTGTAAATTATTTTTTTATTTTAATTTTTTTTTCTTCAAATTCCGTTAAAATATATCCAAACTTTTGTGAATTGAGGAAATCAATTTTATTTCTTCAAAATACCAAGAAATCAGAGTTAAATTGGGTGGTTTTGCGACGTGAAGATTTGAAGTTCCACAGAGTTTGGGATTTAAAGAACTCAATTCAATTGAAGTTCCACGGAGTTTGTGATTTAAAGAACTTAATTTTCAGCCTGAATTGAAATTTCAGCCTGAATTGAAATTTCAGCCCAAATCGGAGTTTCGGCCCAAATCGGACTTTCGGCCCAAATCGGAGTTTCGGCCCAAATCGGACTTTCAGCCCAAATCGGAGTTTCGGCCCAAATCGGAATTTCGGCCTAAATCGGACTTTCTGCTTAAATCGGTCTTTTGGTCTGAATTCGACTTATAGCTCGAATTAGTTATGGTGAGGTCTTGAAGTTCCATGGAGTGAATTGTGGAATTCAAAGTTATTTTTTTCAAAATTATCATTGTTGTTTTTTAAGCTGAACCAGAGGTCTCTTTAGTTTTGAGCCGGAGGCCCAATTAGCAGGGGTAGCTTAAAAGTCCGCAAGGGTTTCGGCTTTTAAGCTAGTTACCAATAAAAACGAGTTAAGAACGTACTAAAATAATACTTGTCATATCACGCCCACAAACGCGCGAGCGCTCGCATAAAGAGAGAGAGAGGGGGGGAGAGGGAGAGAGTAGGTCAATTTAAGTTAAATCAGATAATTTTAAGAAATAGTGAAAATCCTTTTGCTTTCAAAAGAACGATTATTGTCTAAAATCTAAGACTCTAAGAAAAATTAAGAAATAAAAACAATATCGGACATACGGCCATATCACGTTGAAACATCGGTTCCCGTGTGATCACCAAAAGTTAAGTAAGGTCGAACCTGGTCAGTACCTAGATGGGTGACCGCTTGGGAATACCTGGTGCTCTAAGCTTGGCCGTGCGTATGGTGTTGCAATGGATAATGTCTCAGAATTGGAAATCGGTGAGTCGAGCTCCAAATCAGGTCGAGTTCTTTATATTCACTAATACTCTTAGGAAAGGCATGAACCCACCTCTCCGCCCCAGCTATGGGTTAATTAGTATAACTTGTATTAGAAAATCATTATTACCTCAAAAAAATTCTTACACTCTAAAAACATTTTCTGGCTTTAAATAAACTTCAAAAGGTTGATAATCCGTAAAAAACAAGTCAATCAATCAAAATAGAAATCAAGAAAAGAATGGTGAACTGCTCTGGAATATCAAATCTCCTATCTAGCAGTGAGTGATGAATAATTTCCTCAGAGATCAAAAAGAAACTTGAACCGACAGAAATGTCATTCTACTGACGAATGTGATGGATACAATAGACAAACTGGTAAAAGCCAAAACGAAAATTTTAATCCCCCTCTTCTCGGAACACTCAGCCCTTCTCATATTAAAAATTCAGTCAAATTGATTGAAAAAAAAGGGGAATAAATATGACTGATAACCTCATAGCTGGTCTATTTATTAAATCCCTTTACACCAACCTTCCTGTTAACATAAGCTTAGATATTTTAAAAAGTATCTAAAACAATCAAAAAATAAACCCTCTCCCTACCAATACTTAAAATAATAAAGTGCAATGTGGTTGCTGAGACATTAGGTTTATAAGTCCCAGAAACTCATACACAGATGTCCTCAAAGACACATGGTCCAGCGGATAAAGGCGTTGGTTAGGTCCAGTGACTAGACCCAGAGTTGTAAGTTCAATACCAGGTTACAGCAGTTGTGAACTAGGATTTGTTGAGTTAAAGGGAAATGACGAAATAAAGTGTTTGGTTCGAAATTCTAATCATCTGAAGAAGATTGTGAATATGGCAATGAGGGTAACGAACCGAATAACGTAAGTGATTGACATTACATTACGTTTTTCTAGATCAAAGTTGACAGGAAAAGAAGAAATGCGAGAGAAGAAACTGTTAGCATAGAACTTACGGTTACAACTGAAAAATGACGAGACCTTGCTGCCAATGCAGTGCTACGTTTAAGTTCATAAAGTCGATGTACCAAAGAGGAAAATTACTAGAAAAACTGTCCGCTGAAGAAGTGTTCTATCATCTTTTTCTTTTTCGACAGAAATATACAACATATTTCTTCGCGTCGTAATTCCTAATCAATGGAAATCATTAACTCTTTTTTATGCATTTCTATAGTAAAATAATTAACAATACATTTATATTATAGATATAGCAATTCTATTTTCTCGTTAATTTCTAAATGCCATGTACTTTCAGAATGCAAGCGATCAGTTACCCAGAAATATTTATCATCTGCGAATTCACACGATTTCTTGGGATAGATAGTGGAGTGGTTTCTCGTTGCCTTTCAACGGTTTTGAAGTGGTTCTCCTAGGCTGGTTGCTATCCAAGGCTAGAGAGCCCAGTCTACTCTGGTAGCTAACCGATAGTTGGAGGAAGAAGTGATGTGTTCATGCGCTAAATTAAGAGCAACGTGTTAGCCCAGAAATTGAAACCGGCTTGCTAATTCAATTTGTCCGTATTGACAACTAATACAGCGATATTTTGTCATTAATGCTTGTTTATAATTTATAAACATTAAAAAATCTTTTTTTTTCTTTCAAAAAATCGGTAAAAATTGCAAAATGTACATTTAATACACACCTGATCTCAAGTGGAACACGTACATATGATCAATCGCTAAAGATGTAGGAAAAATGGTCGGCTCTCTGTAGCGCTCCAGTGTACTGATTCCACCTTTACAAGAGACAGATCAGGTCAAAAATAGAGTACATTCCAGTATCAATAGAGTCCAAAAGTGTCTCCGAGACCTTGTGGGTGACAAACTATTTTCTACCCTCCAAACTCTCTCTCACGGTTGGGCTATGGCGAGCCTCTCACTTCTCTCTCGCTACTTCTATTGAAAGGGCTCGAACGAGCTACATTCCTTAATTCCGTTAGTTCTAATCTTCACGTCTAGGACCTGCCATACCATTCACATTGTAGCAGCCCCCCCCACATTCCCTCCGTATTCCATCGATGAGAAGTCAGTTCCACTCGAACAGCTTCTTCCCGCGAACCACTGCTCTGTGGATGTTTCAGCGATCACTACAATCTTAACCTGTTCAAGCCTAGATTTAACCGCTATTTTTTATTATTATTATTATTGTTATTATTATTATTATTATTATTATTAGTAGTAGTAGTAGTAGTAGTAGTAGTAGTAGTAGTAGTATACTCTCTTCCGATCTTACACTAACTTCCCAGTGGTGAAAGAACTGGCTGGTTACATTCAATGTCTCTAAAACAAAACTAGTTACATTCCGTCAGTCACGATGAATAGATATCGCCACGAGGAGACGCCATATCTTGAGAGAATATTGGAGCACAAACACTCATCTGACGTCAAGTGGAACTCGTACATACGATCCATCGCTAAAGATTCAGGGAAAATTGTCAGCTCTCTGTACCGCTGCAGTAAGTACCTGACTCCTCATGCTATCCTCTACCTTTTAAAGAGCCAGATCAGACCAAGAATGGAGTACTGTTGTCATATTTGGACGGGAACTGCCCAGTCCTCATATTGCAGTGTCCATAGAGTTTAAAAGAGTCTTCGAGAACTTGTGAGTGACAAACTATTTTCCATCCTCCAAACTCTCTCTCACAGGTGGGCTATGGCGAGCCTCTCACTTCTCTCTCGCTACTTGTATGAAAAGTGCTCGAACAAACTACATTCCTTAATTCCGTTAGTTTTACCCTTCACGTCTAGGACCCGCCATACCACTCACATTGTAGCACCCCCCCCCCCACATTCCCTCTGTATTTCACTGGTGAGAAATCAGTTCCATTCGAACAACTTCTTTCCGCTAAATACTGCTCTATGGAACCGATCACTACAATCTTAACCTGTTCAAGTCTAGGGTTAACCGTCATCTTTCCCTCCTATCCGCATAAGCTATCTCTTAATGTAACCCTCTATTTCGGATGGTTCTTGGACAGGGTTAACCTTACTGCAAAAAAAAAATCAAAATTCTTTTCGTCTAGTCGTCAGAAAAATTCGTTTTGTTCGCGCTGAAAACGAACAGAACAATTCGGACGAGTGGTGACGTCGCAGTAAAAAAAAAAGTGTCACCGCATTCCGGGTTCAAATAGGGTTGACAGTATCATCATCACCAGTTCTATAATCAACTGTGGTCGTAGGGTTAATGCGCAACTGAACTCCTGAACTCTCCATGTGGTGATTTTCTTACCGAAAACATGAGACACCTAGTGAGGATGGAACTCACTTTTTACTCGTAATTGATCGAGCAAGAAAAGCTTGCTAACCATTACACCACGTCGAAGTACCCAAACAAATTAGATGTTGAACAAGGTCGAAGTTATGGGGCACCTAGTGAGGATCGAACTCACTTATGAGTCGTAATTAATCAAGCGAGAGAAGCTTGCTAACCATTACACCACGTCGAAGTGCCCGAATGACCAAATGATTTTCTAAGCTGAGATGTTGAATAAATTATGGGGCACCTAGTGAGGATCGAACTCACTTATGAGTCGTAATTAATCAAGCGAGAGAAGCTTGCTAACCATTACACCACGTCGAAGTGCCCGAATGACCAAATGATTTTCTAAGCTTAGCTTAGATGTTGAACAAGGTCGAAATTATGGGGCACCTAGTGAGGATCGAACTCACTTATGAGTCGTAATTAATCAAGCGAGAGAAGCTTTATAACCATTACACCACGTCGAAGTGCCTGAATGACCAAATGATTTTATAAGCTTAGCTTAGATGTTGAACAAGGTCGAAATTATGGGGCACCTAGTGAGGATCGAACTCACTTATGAGTCGTAATTAATCAAGCTAGAGAAGCTTGCTAACCATTACACCACGTCGAAGTGCCCGAATGACCAAATGATTTTCTAAGCTTAGCTTAGATGTTGAACAAGGTCGAAATTGTGGGGCACCTAGTGAGGATCGAACTCACTTATGAGTCGTAATTAATCAAGCGAGAGAAGCTTGCTAACCATTACACCACGTCGAAGTGCCCGAATGACCAAATGATTTTCTAAGCTTAGCTTAGATGTTGAACAATGTTGAAATTATGGGGCACGTAGTGAGGATCGAACAAGTCTCTGTGAATGATGCTTCTAGTCTGCTTGGTGAGGTTGTCAGTCCATTTTTCTTCCTCTTCTTCTTTTGCCTAAAATGTTACCTTGTAGGATGGTAAGGAAAAGATTGTTGGCCCTTATGATCTTTCCATACCATTTCAATTTCCACTTTCTGAGGGGGCCTTCCCACGGGCCTACTTCTTGTCTGCTGGTGTCTCGTACTGGATCATTTTAAATGTGTTCTACGTAGGAGATGCCAAAGATGGTTCTGTAGTATCTAACTTCTACTGCTTGGGTTCTTCGCTTTAATTCCGCTGTTCGTGACAAAGACTAGCAGCTCTACAGAAAAGAGTGTGAAGGCTAATGAATGTTATACTACTCTTGAAGTTATTTCTATTCTAGAGCCCTTTTCGCTGATAAGCAAGCCAATATATTTGAAATGACTCACTACTTTTAGAAAATAAACTTCGATAATTATTATAATTTCTTTTTAACTTACCATCAGATTTTTCTCTGACACTATGTCTCTAATCATTGGAATTACTGAAATTTCTAACGGATGTATTTAATAAAACTAACCCATATGGTTACTTGGTAAACAGTTTACTCAAGCTCCTAGACGTAATGCAATGGTTAACGAGCTTGATCAATTACGACTAAATATTGAGTTCGACCTTCACCGGAAGCTCCACTCTTTTGACATTATGCCACGTCTAAGCTACGCTTAGAAAATCATTTGGTTACTTGTTTATCTCGTTAGACCAGTTATAACGGAGTAGGGAGTTCGATCCTCACTAGGTACTCCATAATTCCCGCCTTATGCCACATCTAAGATAAGGTTAGTAAATTGCCATAGATTTTCGTTGGTTACTTACTCTCTGCAGAGATAGTCAGCTGCAATCGACTTGTTTTCAATTCTTTGTAGTTTAGGCTCAACAATACTAAACACTAAAAAATATGTCTTAAAGTTAATTATATAGTGTAACTTATATATTGTCCTATCGTGTAAAAGCAAAATTGTCCATGTGTTAGATTAAGCTTGGAAGCGTTGTATTTTAGAAATGATTAAAAATATCTTACTGGAATTTTCCGAGGTTTTTATAACACTATTGGACTCTACTTTGAGCAATAAGAATGTATGATTTTACTTTAAACTTAACAGAAGAATCGTGATGAAATCAATCATAAACGACACTAACATGTTCATCATTAATTAATCATCGCTAAGGATCGGAATCTCATGGATGATCGAAATAAAGTTCAAATATATATATTATTCCAGGATAATTTTCCAACTTATTCAAAATAATCTTCGCCCACTCTAACCTTCTAACTTTCTGTCTTGGAGTAACAATGCTGCTCACATGTTTCACGTACGATTTCATTTTCAAGTCTTTTTGTTTTTTGTTTTTTTTAATGCTCCTTGGACTGTCATAGCTGAAATTCCTCTTTCACGTGCCAAACGTCTTATGGATTGAGTTGAATCTTTTCTCATTGATCTCAGTAACACAAAACGATTTTAACCTGTTCACTTTCTAGCTGAATAACTCAAAAGGGTTTTTTCCAGTCGTTCTTACGACAAATGGTGTCAAGATGGCTAAATGTCTTATCTTAATACCTGGAAAAAAAGAAACCCAATTAGTTTAGTGTTTTAGATGTTAAACATTTTGTGGTATTAACAATTATGCTTTTACACAATTTGGACAATTTTGTTGTTTCACCTAGTATATTTTAAATACATGTGAAATATTTGAAAACGAATATAGTTACAATCACGAAGGTGTTTCTTTCAATATAAAAAGTAATGTCTGATATGAATATTCGAAATTTCTCGTTTGGTAATAACATAACTTCTTGTGTGATACGAATGAGTTTGCAAACATTGCTTATTTGGGGATAAAGGGCTGCGTCTGTGTTTTCGCAAGTTCTTTACACTGAATTGGTCGGGTCTTTTCGAGAAATTTGCTCATTCCAGACAAGAAATAAAAATTTAAGATATAATTTCTTTATTATAATTTTGATCCATGGGCATGTATTTTCCAACTCTCAGCTACTTGCGTATCTGTAAATACAGAAAACTATTCATTTTCATTTTAAATATTTGGTAATTTGTGAGACAGAGAATAAAACCTCGAAACAGCAATTCCATAGCGCGTTCAGCATGAGGTACCTATTCGAAAGTTCGATGTGGATGACTAACTACATAAAGGAAGAAAGTCTGTCAATCTTGGAAACTACGTAACCACAAAATAAAACGGAGTGTGAAAGCAACTTTTTTCCATTGACAACAATGTTATTTTCATTACCTACGCTCCTCAGCAATGTTTATTGTTTTAAAAAGCGATGATTAGTTTTGTAATAAAACTAAACATATGATGTGTTGTATCCTTAAACAGTTTACAAACAAAGGTGTTACTCGAGTGAAGGAACAGCAACACGAGCGTAGATGAAAGAAAGATAGGTTTATTGTAAAAGAGAATACACTACTGAAAGACAGGGAATCGGGTGGCAGGCTAGTAATTCCCGAAGCAAGGATATTCTACCAATCGCCCCGAGCGGTCAGATGTGGCACAAGGCTGAATTTAACGTGGGGTATGCGAGCCTCTAGGCTCGGCCAAAAAATTTCCCGTATAAAACGGGGTCGGGCAGCTGTTTCCCGAGACGAGGCTGCCCTTTCACATAGTCTCCTCTGAGGATCCTCTCTGCCCGGAGACAAAGAGTTTAACCAGAACAACTGGAGACGAATCTCTAAGATATTCCCAAAGCAAGTTTATTTACCTCACCTCCCCGCGAGGCAGGATGTGGCACAAGGCTGTTTTTAATGCGGGACAAAACTGAGACCATACGCTCGGGCAAAAATTCCCCGTGGCATAGCCTCGTTTGTGTTTCTCTCTGCGAGAAGGCAGAGAGTTCGACCAACATAGCTGGAGACGAATCTCCAACTAATTGCCGAAGCAAGGTTATTTACCTCACCTCCCCGCGAGGCAGGATGTGGCACAAGGCCGATTTTAATACTGGGTTAAAACCGAGCCGGGTAGCTGTCTACCACCCCAGACAAGACTCTGCCCTTTGGCATAGCCTTGTCTGGGTTCCTCTCTGCCCGAAAGCAGAGAGTTCGACTAACTTAGCTGGAGTCGGATCTCCAACTAATTGCCGAAGCAAGCCCCCATTTATATCTTGTGCTTACAATATATATATCTACTGATATAGTCAGTCCACAATAGGCGATAGGAAGAGTGGGACATTCCCTTACAACATGATGCCAGAGAATTTACATATTTTTTGTTCTTGAGAATTTATAACAAAAGTATTAAACAATATTTGTATATTAGATTGTTCATTTACAAGAATAATTTTTCTATTTACAACATTACAAAAACTAATACTACTGTAATAAAAATAATGCAGTATTTATCATTTATTAATTTATAAAGAAAAAAATACGAAAATAATTATGTACACAGAAATTTATAAACATTTACTAAATTATTAAATTATGTGAACCAATTATAGGGAAATCATTATTATTTACCATTTTAAAAAGTTCGAATCGATTGGCAATTAGCGGGTGTTTTGACAACCATTCCAATAAACAATCTAATGAATAGTGTTCATTACTTTTTATTGTCAACTTTCAAGAAGAAAGAAAAAGTATACATTTTCTTCACTATGTGTATGTTTTATCAAAAATCCAATGAACACTTTTTAAAACAATAAATATTGTTGAGGCGTGAAAGTAGTTAAAATAATAGCGGTGTCATGGGAAAGAACGTTCTTTTAGCACGAAAGGCACATAGTTGCCGAAGGCCTATTCTCCTAAGTGTGACTAGCTGACTAGATGTTCTTCACTTGCAGAATTTTAGTACTATGCAAAACATGCATATATATATATATATATATATATATATATATTGTAAGAAAGTAGTCATTCAAAAAATAAATCACAATAATAATAATATAAATTCTTTTACAATATTAATTAAGCTGCATTATTTAATATATATATATATATATATATATATATATATATATAGGTGGACATTGAAGTCAACACTCAGCGGCGACAGTCTGTTTCATGCTTAAAGGCAATCGTCAGGCCTGACGATTGCATATAAGCATGAAATTCACTGTTGTACGCGCTATGGAATCACGGTTTAGAGGTTATATTCTGTGTTTCGCAAATTACCAAAAATTTTTTAAAAATGATAAGCATGAAACATTAAAAAATATTGATACAGATCCGGTATAAGTGAGAGTAAAAAAAAAAAACTCATGGACATATGTTCGGTTTGCACGTTATTTAAAAAATCGATCCGATAAGAATGAGTATAAACAATGGTAGACATAGGTCTGATTTGAACGAGATTTTAAAAACTATAGACATAGATCCACTTTGTATGAGAGAAAAATGGTAGACATAGATCCAGTAGGGATGAAAATAAAAAAAAAGTAATAGACATAGGTCCGTTTTGAACGAGAGTCAGAATGGTAGACATAGGTCCGGTTTGCACGACGATTAAAAATTGTAGACATAGATCCGATATTAGTGAGAGTCAAAACAAATGGTAGATATAGGTCCGATAGCAGGCGCCATTTTTTTTTTTTTTTTTTTTTTACTCTCGTTCAAGAGTATCAAAACTATTGACATAGGTCCGGGGTTTTTTGACGATTATAAATTGTAGACATAGATGAACGAGAGTAAAAAGAAATGGTTGACACATTGCACTAGAGACAACAGACATAGGTCCGATTTGCATGAAAGTCAAAAATATTGATATAGGTTCAGTTTGAACGAGAGTCAAAAATGGTTGACATAGGTCCGTTTTGCACGAGGTGTCAATATGATAGACATAGGTGCAGTAAAAAGACAGCCATTTGGTTCTAGATGTATGGGGATCCAACCGATATAGCATGAAGATACGGGTAATTGAAGCATGGAAATAGAGATTTTTTTTAATCATTTTACCCCAAGCAAGGTGGTAATGCCACTATTACTCAGGGTGGCTTAAAGGGAGTGAAAGTGAAAGAGAATGAGAAGAGGATTGATAGAAGGACAAAAAAAGGAACAAGACAGACGATGGCGATTGAGGTTGCATTTTAATTTTTGAAGATTGTAGTTATTAGGGAAGCAAGTAAACGGAAGAGAGTTCCACAGGTGGGAAGTGCAAGTAAAGAGACTGTTGGCGTAGAAGTATTTAGCTACTTCAGTAATAAAACGATGGGACCTACTTGCCAATCTAGTAGCACACTTAAAGTCACGTAGTCGAGGAGGAAAAAAGCTCATCAGAGCAATTGCTATGAAAAGGTAAGCCACGTCACGTCGGTGAGAAAGTGAGTGAAATCGAGATGCTGGGTCAGGATCGATTCTATTTCGAGCAGAGAGATGGCGATTGACGTGACATTTAAATTGTTGAAGATTGTAGTTATCAAAGAAATAAAGAGGCAGAATGAAGTTCCACAGACGGGAAGTGCGAGAAAAGAAACTATTGGAGTGGAAGTGACGTTTGTGTTTAGCTATTTTAACAGTAAAACGGTGGGACCTAAATGCCAATCTAGTAGCACGCTTAAATTCATGTAGTCGGATCACCAAGAACAAAAGTTCGTCAGAGCAGTTGCCATGAAAATATTTGTAGAAAAGACAAAGGAAAGCCACCTTACATCGATGAGAAAGTCGAGATTCCTGGTCAGGATCGATTACATTATAGATCCTTCTTTGGATTTTGTTAAGAATTTCGAGATGTACAATAGAAGCAACAGATCAGATATGGCAACAGTATTCAATGCACGGACGAATGGTAGATTTGTAAATGTGCAGGATGGATTTTTAGTGAACCAACTTTCCTTGCAGTAGACGAAGCAATTGATTCGATATAGTCTCTGCACTTCATATCAGTGTGAAAGGTGAGGCTGAGAAGACGCAGTGTGTTGCTCTTCTAAAGAACAGCAGAAGTCTTCATTGTAAGTAAATTCAATGTACACGTCGCAAGCTCTAGAAAAATATCATTATTATGTGGATAAATTATATCCATATCAACGACTGTGTATGCATTATGTGTCTACGTATATATGGTTGTATGTGTGCGTCTGACTTTGCAGGATATTGTAAATGTGGATGTGTGAGTTTACTTGTTTGTATTGCGTCTATATATTGGTGTGTATATGCTTGCATTTGTTGGTGCGTGACACTTCAAATCATTGGAAAACGTAAAACCGAGAGAAGTCACAATAAGTAGCCCTCGTTTAGGTTAGCATCAGCCAAGGTAATGGAAGGTAAGAAAGATTCTCTAATATGAGCACTAGTATAAACATGAAATGATAACAGCAAAAATTGCAATATGAGAACTGGTAAAAAAAATGTTTGCTGAAGACATTAGGTTTATAATACCCAGAAATTCATACACAGATGTCCACAAAGGAAACATTTAACACTTATATTAAAGAAAAAGGAAAATCGCAAACTTTATTGTCACTAATCGAAATAACGCCATCAAATCTAAACTAGCCATGACCAATATAGTGCACAATTTCACTGCCCAGTACAAGACTGCGTTTGTTGCCTAAAATCGTTTACCTATATCAGACACACTGCCACCTCCTTGAGTAGACGCGTCTTGTGTTACTTGAATCAAAGTGCTATCATAAATATATGTTTATACACAATTTACAAGAACCCATAAGAAAAATTCTGCTTGAAAATATTAAAATTCTATATAAATCATATTACAGCTATGAGAGAGGCTCTGTATATTAAAAATCTCTCAGCCTACTATCAACCCCGCACTATTTAACAGTGGGAGTGCAGTGTTAAAAGTTTTTATAAAAAATAGAAAGACGCTCACTCGAATTCCAGTCACGCTCAACTTACGAAGGCTATGAATTAAAGGCTTCTACTAATATTCAAAACAATACAAATTCAAAGTTCTAAAGAAAATAACAAAAAAAAACAAGGACTTTTATTTGTCTATATTTCTGAGATAAGGTATTATGTACACTATTTACATTATTCGGACTATTGTCTTCATCTTTGTCGCCATGTTTATCACAACGTTCCCGGCCTTCTTCAGGTGGAACAATGTGGTAAGACGGCTTGGAAAAATTAACACTCCCAGAAGACTAGCGACAAACAGGAAGCAACTTATGTAATGCAAGGCTAGGAAAATGGGATGATAGAGAGACAAATGTTGTTTAGAAGTATAAACGAAGGAACTTGTGGAAAGCCATGATCGCCGATGTCTTGACAGGACACGGAAGAATGATAATGATGTGTTCCTGTCAAGATGTCAACAGTCGTCTCCTGTGACTATATGGAAGGCTTGAAATAGAGCAGTAAGCTTGACTCTTTAACTTCTCACATTTATCTGTCAGTTCTTAGGAGGCAGTTAGAATATCCAGTAAAACCTACCCGATTTTCTGTCGAAATTAAAGCCATATTTGTAATACAATGGATCCTGTCTCCAAACCACTCAGGATTTTAAAAGAACGCCCGTTTTGTTCTGATTAAATATTTAACTCAGAGAACCGATGTATTAAACATTCCCACCTACTCCTATTATTAAAGAAATGTTTATACCCCGATAATGCCAGACATGGAAACGGTTAGAAATTTTTAAAAAAATCTCCTGGTAGATATTTTAAAACAGTGGTTCTCAACCGGGGTCTACATGGACCCTAGGGGTCCATGTAATATTTCCGGGGGTCCACAGGCAAAACTCAATTGTTGTGTTAATTAAAAATAGTAATAATAATTATTATTATAATTATAGTAGAATATTTTATTTGTATTAAATTAGTTTTCATTTAAAAATAAAGCTTAATCGTATACTATTTCTTTGATAATTAAAACCTTAAAATTTATATTAGTGAAGAATAGAAAATTGTTCTTATGTCCAATAGCTATGAAGGGGTCCACCAAGATAAAAAGAAGGGGAAAGGGGTCCATGGGTAAAAAAAGGTTGAGATCCACTGTTTTAAAACAATAAGTCTGATCAGTTCAAGAAGGTCAAATTGGCAACTGATGTAAGAAAATGACCTACAATCAGTTGTTAACTAGGGCAAAGAAAGGCTTGTTAAATTTAACGCCTTCAAAACAAAACTACTTTCTATTAATCATCTGGTAGACTCTTTTCTGCCTTCAGTCAGCATGGCTGATGCTAACCTCCAGGAGAGTGACTCATTGCGCCTTCTCGGACTAATGTTCTCAGCTGACATCAGGGGAAAAATTATATTGAACCAATTGCTAGGTCTTACTGCTAGAAGAGTTAGTTCACTGTGTTGGGCTAGATAAGTTTTCCCTCTTACATATTTATAAGTCCACCACTGGTCCATGCTTCGAATATTGCTACTACATATGTTCTTGTATATATACCTGATATAATGAATATGCATTCACCTGAGTTCCCCCTCACAGTAATATGATTGGCTGGTGTCAGCCATAAATACAGACTGATGTGGGGATACATTGGTCTACGCCTATTGTCTATGCCCATTGCCTAAGCATATTGCCTACGACTACGACGAGGACCAGTCCATTACAGCTACCTGTTAGATTGTCCTACCCGGTCACAGTAGCCAAAACCACTTAGCTACTTCAAACAAATATATCCCTTTCCGGAACATATCAATACCATATATTTAAAGATGCTTGATAAAATTCAATGCGCAATGTTATTGGTATCTCGTTTTCAGACACTTTCCCACTGTCATAATGCAGCTTCCCTGGGCCTTTTCTATAAATACTTTCATGGTAATTGTTCCTCTATGGTATCTAGACTTTATGAATTGAGGCATAATACTAGATTAACAACAACGTCTTAATTAATGGTTGAATTGGATAGATGCGACAGTATCCTAACAGTTTCTTCTCTCGCATTTCTAGCCTATAGAACTGTTTTGGCTTCTTGCCAACTTCAATCTTTAAAAATTTACATGCAATGTCAAGCATTATCTGCTGTCTTCTAGATTCCTCTCCTTTTATTCTCGTTCCTGAATGCTTTTTTTTTTCTGTTTTCTTTCACATTCAGTAACCCCTTGTATTTTAGTGGCTTTATTTTCCCTGCTTGGGGGTGAAATAATTTAAAAAAGGAAAAAAAAAACTGAAAATTTTTAGAATAAGAGGATTGTCTTAATATTAAGATGTCAAAATCAACTTTTATTAACAATCGAAATTAAACCAAACTTAAATATAGTAAAATTTAAAGATAAGGTAAAATCTTTTTAATAATGCCATATCCCTTTAGGATGTAAGTGATCATGGCTCTTCACAACTTTCTTTATTTTAACCTTTTACTGTTCCATGTTCTACTAGTAAAATATAACATATTTTATTTTTTATACCAAACATTAATTGTATTTTAACACAGTGTGTAAGCACATATTTAGTTTTTATCCTGTATTTTATATACTTGTGTATAAGCTGACTTTATGTGTAGTATGACCCTCAAGTTTTTTGCATGAATTTTAACCTCTCCAAAAAAAATTCATCTGTGTATAGCATAGCCATTTAACAAAATGCATGAATATTTAACCTCTTCAAAAAAAAAAATAAATAAATAAAAATAAAAAATTACTTGTGTATAGTGCAAAATCCAGTGTAATCTATACAGGGTGGTAATAAAGTCACTATACAGTAACTTATAATAAAAAAAAGTCAAAGGATTAATGCAGGTGGCTTGCAGTTTGAACAGTATTGGTAATTAATTTACTATTGTTTACATTAGTATTTAATTATGAACAAGAATTAGTCAGAACCATTTTAATAATAAATTTCTGGACTGTTGATTAATTGCTTTGTCTTAATTGTTATTGTAAGTAACTGTATAGTGAGTTTATTGCTACCCTATATATGTGGTCATAGGGAGTTCTGGATAGGGGTAATACCTTTGATGTCTGGCATGCTGCGTCTTTGGGTGGCTGGGCATCACCGGTCCCCAACCACCTCCTAAATCGTCTATGTGATGGCTCCAAGTTGCCATGCTTCAGTAAACAGTTTTAGCTGGTGGGATAAACTCACATGAGGGGGTGGTGTTAACACGGCACCATTGGGTGAATGACCTCCTCAATGCAGGTCACTGGCCAAGGTGGAAGGGTCCCTCAGATGAACTACAATGGCAACGTGTTCATGACCAAGGCAAGCCATCTAGTTGGAGGACATCGGCTGTGGTTTAAACTGGAGAGAGATGGACTTTGTCAGCTTAAAACACCCAAGACATGCCATATGATGAGCACACCAAGAAACCATTCACAGAAACCCAGGCTGTGGCACATGAATGTGACAAATGAAGATGGTGGACAGCTCAGCACGCCGGGGCTCTGACTCCATCTGGCATTAAGGGCGAAAGAAGTACGATCATAAAAACTCACACTATACTCAAGTATATATGGTATATTATCAATAAAATAATTAAACAAAGCTTATCTGGTGTTCAAAAATATGTTGCACTTGCAGAATAATGGGCATTAAAAGTGAATTGCTATTTTACTGAGATTTACCCCAGTTATCGAGAGTTGATTAATGTGTCCATTCTTAAACTACATATAACTGATGAAATGAATGTCTCAGTTAATCACAAGGAAGGTTGTTAGAGAGATCACTGCAAGATGTAAGAATAAACTACTCTGATGTTGATAAGCAGAAGAATTATTGATAATCAATGATTCAAATGAGTTACTAGAGGATTTTTCTCTAAGAAAAAAGTTTCATGAGAGTGCCTCTGGACTCCCTTTTTAAACGAGAGAAATTCAAAATTTTTACCACCAATGTAAAATCAAAGCACAAATTCTTCCCTCTCAGAGTCGTAGAACTGAAAACACCTCTACTATGACACAATGGGTCTGTGCTTGAATTGGATTCAAAAACACTCAAAGTCAGTTAGGCCCGAAATGATTTTTATCTGGGACTGTTTTTTATGACTACTTATCTTCCCTCCCAGTCTTATGGAATTGAAAACACACTTGCTATGAGGTCTTATGACACAGTTGGTGAAAGAGGACCCTGGACACCACCAATTTGGAGAGCTACGAAGGGCCTTCAAGAAATGGCTGGAGCACTACAATAGCATTGAAGTTGAAGTGTCCTACTTTAGATTAGAATTTTGTATTGCTTTGAAATAAATGCCTCTTTTGAAAATTTCTGGAGTACCCCTTTGTATGTAGATACATCAAATAACAAAATCATATATATAAGTAAAAAACATAAAAAATATTTAAAGAAAAACTTAATTTTAAAAAAATACAATAATTTTTAAAAAATAAACTAATATAAAAAAATAAACTAATTTTAAAGGATAAAATAAAATAAATTTAAAAAAATAAATTTAAAAGATTTTATAAAAATTTAAAGAAAAAATGAAAACAAAATTTAATGTAAAATAAAAAATAGATTAAAAATAATCAAATTAAAATAAAATATTTTAAATTATTAAAAAAAAAAAAAAAAAAAAAGAAGCCGTCTTAACTCCAGTTATAATTTATTTCAGTTTGCAAACAATCAGAAAAGAAAATCAAATTCTGCGTCATTTTTCTTCTTCATCCATGTTCTGCTTCACAAGCTGTGTAAGATTTGTTGAGAGTTGTGACTGATGGTGACCCAACAAGCGCCTTGTCTGACTCATGTTGGATCCAAGAACAGTTAACAGTTCCCCACGCACGTGTTCCAGGGATGGAATCTGGCCGCATTCTAAGACACCTTCCTTTGTAAGTAAATAGTTGTCTACCATACCACCTGAAAAGAGAGACAAAAGGACAAGTGAAACATTTCAACTTTCTTTTCTCAAACTAATAAAATTAAGAACGTATACCAACTAACCAATCACCGATTACGAAGATTTTAACAAATTCAAATCAGGACAGATCTGAGTGATTACAAAATAAAAGCTTTACAATAGATTTATTAAAAAAGATAAAAAAAATAGCACATTTTTTCCCAGTTACTGTAAATAACCGAATTAGTATGACCAGCCAATTTATCTCCCCTCCCAAATAAGCATCAGAGGGTAAGGGCTAATATTTCTAACAAGCACCCCTGCCAAATAAGTGCTCCCTAACCAGCCAATGAACTTGTACATTGTTGCATCATAGACCAATTGTGCAAGGCCAGTAAAAAGATACAGGATTCCCAAAAGACTCTCTGTTGTTTTAATCATTTCAAACCAAGCAAGGCAATAAAGCCATTAAGACACAAGGGGGTTACTGAGTATAAAAGAATAGGAGATAAAAAAAAAAATATTATTAAGGAGAATAAAAGAACAGGAATTAAGAAGACAGAATATGACGATTGACATTGCATTTAAATTTTTGATGATCAAAGTTGACCAGAAGCAGAAAGCCAGAAGAGAGTTCAACAAGCAACATGTACCAGAGAAGAAACTGTTAGCATGGAACTTACAATTACATCTAGCAATTTCAACAGTAAAGTGATGAGACCTAGCTACCAATCTTGTACTGCACTTCAATTCATAAAAAAGGAGGTACCAAAACTCATCAGAAAAATTACCAGGAAAATATTTACAGAAAAGTTAAGCTACTTTACAGCGATGGGAAAGTGACTGAAATCAAGATCACAGGTCAAGACCAATAATTCTTCTTAGAATTTTAACATGAATCTCTAAATACATAGCAGAAGCACTAGACCAGATATGACAGCAATATTCAATGTATAGAGAAATGGTAAACTTATAAATGTCTAAGATAGATTCTAACAAGAAAAATTGTCTAGCACGACTCAGAGAACCAATTTTTCCCTTTTTGTTTAAGAGAGGTGATGGAAGGTCTGCTCTTATGTTATCCAAAGCCAATTGATTCAATATAATCTTTCCACTTCAGGTCAGTGGAAAACATTTGATCAGAGCTATCAATATCTCTCTTAAATAAAAAGGATGAAAATCTGAGACAGACTGAGAAGACATCAAAATGACAGTGCCTGATCTTTAGAGACATAGACTCAGAGATCATCACGGATATTGATATATGATCAATCTTACACGGAGACTTTTTCTTTTTCATGTAAAATCTACATTGGATGTCATGGAATTAATCAAGTTCTGCAAAATCCCAAGAAGATATTTACTTGATGTTCAAAAAAAAAAAAAAAAAAAAAAAAAAAAAAAATAAATAAATAGCCCTGTCACCCAGATTTATAAGGGTTCAGATTTCTAATAAGCCCCCTAGCTGCTTATTAAGTCATTTATAATAGATACAAAAGAAATTAATGAGATACAAAAAATTTCAAATCAAAAAATTTAAATTTAGATTAAAATCTCTTTGTGAACACTAACGATCAATTAAAGTCACACCACTACTAACCATGGGTATATCATACCTGATTTTGAAAATATCAAAAAAAATATTAAATATAAATATTTATTTGAAATATTTTACATGCAAGCACTTCAAACTTTGTACTTTGAGTTAACATTAATAGGAACTGAAAAACATTATTTAGGTAAGAAAATCAGGTACTGAAAATTGTAATTAAAAATAAGAAAATTTGTGCTGGGTATGGTTAGTGTTCAAGGGTTAAATTAACAGGTGAAAAAGATGAATGATTACTATTAGAATAATAATAACACTGCAAATATTTTGTAAAGATGCTTTCTCTTTGAGGTCATACACCTTGAAGGAGAACACTTATAATGCAAGATCTCTTATTGAAAAGTAAAAACTGTAGAGAAGAAGAGAATATAATAATTGATTATGTTGATGATGATCTAAAGAAATAATATAATTCACTTATAGTAAGAGATTATTTTTAGTTGCTTAACCCTTTAGTCTTGAACCCACTCAACCCTACCCTCTAATCATTGGTTTTCAATCTTCAACCCACCATAACATGCTTTCTGTATATCCTGCAATAATATATGATGACATCTTCACAAATAATGCAGAAAGTTATGCAGTGAGACTTTAACAAACATGCTATTTCAGCCAAGAAAATAAAAGATTCACGATCTTAATTTTCATCTTTTTTGATGTTGAGGAATCATGCATCACAATGAAATGGAGTCTAGTGATTCAGAGCACCCATTTGAAGGAATATGCAGCCCAGGTTATTATAAAATCTGGAAAAAAAAAATGAAAACTAGAAGAAATGCAAGATGAGTTGGATATTGACTTTTGTGACATTAAGAGTGACAAACTAACCAATCCAGATGAGGATAACAATACTGACACATGTGTGCCAGATCTTGAGTAGGCAAATGATCTCTGTGATGTCAAAATACCAGGATCAGTCTTAGAAGCCCAGAAGTTTCAGAGCTGTAAGGTTACCAGACAACTTTGTATTCAACAAACCAAATTCCCTTGTAATTCTCTCATTATATGTGAATTAATGGGTTTGTGTGTGTGTGTATATATATATATATATATATTTCTGGTGAACTCTTCCGCCATATTCAATGTATGAGGGTCAAGCAGCTCAGTTCCTAGGACCGACAGCCCAGACACCAACACATATGATTTGATTATAGTGGTGAAGGCTTTGTGCAGAATCAACCACACTTTTTGAAGGCTCGAATACAGAGACCTGGTGCACTATGTGCCACAGGGTCCCCAAACGACCCTCTGCAGGTTGTCCTTCTCCTAGACCAGTTGATATCCAAGGGTATAGAACCCAGTCTCTCCTGCTATTTACCCATAGCTGGAGGGAGAAGAAGAGGATTAATACCTTTACCAAGGATATTAGCACATAAGTGAATGTAATTGATTCGACTGGAATTCGAACTCAGCTCTCATATTCCTCAATCCAAGCTGCTACCCACTAGTCTACTGTGCCTCCTATATATATATATATATATATATATATATGTGCAATGTTAATGCTAAAAGTTTAAACTGCAGGACCTCATAAGGAAGGTAAAAAAGGAAAGAGAGAAGAAAGGACTCTCAATTGCAAGAAGACAGAATATATGGTTGTCATCCAGAGGAACAGCGCAAGATACAAACTACAAAAGTAAAGATGCCAAAATCAAGCAAGTACAAAAATTTAAATATCTGGGAAGTGGACAGATAATGTGAGACTGAAATCTGAAGGTGCATTGGAATAGTGAAAGATGTCTTCCAAAAGCAAAGCAAAGTAAAATTCTATTAGAAACAAAGAAAAGAGTGTTGAGCTGCTATGTAATATCAATCTTCCTCTGTTGTAACGAATGATAGACAATCTCTTCACAAATGAAAAAGAGACTTTAGGCAACAGAAATGTGGTTCTACAGAAGGATGCTGAGAATACCATGGACTAAACATATGAGTAACAAGGAAATTTTCAGGATAATGGACACAAAAAGGATGCTTATACATAAAATCAGAAGGAGTGTTGAAATTTCTAGAACGTAATGAGGAAGGAGAGCTTGGAAAATTTGACACTCACAGAGCAGATTGAAGGCAAGAGGAACAGAGAAACAGTGAGTAACCTACCTAACAAGCTTGTATAAATGGATGGTAGAACAGAGAGTGGGAAGGATGATGAAAAGGCAAAAGTTACTAATAGCTACAAAGTGTAGGAAGTTGTGAAGAACCATGATCACTCACATTCTGAAGGGACACAGCACATAGCTGACAACATTTAGTTTATTTAATCTCCAAAACATTACACAGTTTTATTGTAGATGTTTACCTAGCTCTTCAGCCAGGGCAAGACTCTTGTGCCCTCCCTCCTAATCTATGATATGCCCCCACCACCACTTTACTACATCTCACTTTTCATAAGGTAGTATTTCAAATACAAATTTTATTGTAACCTAATTATATACAATAATGGATCACGTAATATAGGTGAACAATTCAACTAGAAAAATTAAAAATAAATACAATGTATCTAAATACAAATTAGAGACATGTCATAGATCAATCCATCTTAAAAAAAAAAATCAACAATGTTTTGCAGCAATATTTAACATCAACTTGAGATTTTTCTTGTTAAAAGTTGAATAATTTTAACACATTCAACATCATGGATAAAAAAATAGTGAATTTTATATAGTGTTTTTTTTGTTTTTTGTTTGAGACTTAGCATAAGCAAAACAAATTCGCAGATTTGGCCGGAAAAAAAGAAGACCCCAGATTAATGTCAAGATCTGTTAAAAGTTTTCATCCTTTAATAGTCAGATTTTCCACAAACAGGTCAGCTTATTTGTTAAGTCAGCCCGATTCTTGGAAATCATATTAAACAGCAAACACCAGCCAATCAAATCCTGGCCCAAGTCACTACTGTTATCTGTAAGTGAAATAACATTAGCAAGACATAATCTACTTCTTATCAGAATTTTTATTACTAATATTAATACTACTACTACTACTAATAATAATAATAATACTCTAGGCAAGTTAAAATTAATATTAGTTCCAACCTCAGGGGTGCTATCTCCCCAGGTAGTATCTCCCCTTCAAGAGGGAGCTGGAGTAATTACCAAGTACCTGAGATGTTACCAAAAAGGGAAGTGCCAAAGGGGCTTGAGCTATTTTTGTATAGCATTTGCAGAAAACCCATATTAAACTCTGACTTTGTATCACATTCTGTTGCAACATGTGCACACAGGTAAATACCTACTACTACTGATAATTATGGTTGGTTGGCACTAACTTTTTCTTTGGATACACACTGACCCAAAGAAAATAGTAATGCTAATACCAGTCGCTTCCTTAAAAGAAACATTCAGCATTCATTGACCAAGCAACCATTCCGACTTGAGATACCCTTTTCTTCATTCCTTGGCTATTGAGCTGGGATCAAAATGTAGTATCTGTTCTTCTTATCTCTGACAAATATGCTAATATTAGCCATTTTCTTCTATGGAAACATTCGTTGACCAATCAGCCATTCCTACTCAAGTTACACTTTTATTTATTCCCTGGTTATCAGGCTGGGATCAAAATGTAGTATCTGTTTTCATCTCTAATGTTAATATTAGCCATTCCCTTATGAAGAAGTATTCAACATTAATTGACCAAGCAGTCAATGCTACTTTCAGTCGAAATTTATAAAATCTTTCTTAGAATAGGTTTCTCAAAGCCACCCACTCTTCCCAGAAATGATGGAGGCTTTCTTCCTAACCTTCTGTTTGAAGTAATTAGAAAGTTGTTATTTTATTTCAGTCTATTTGTATCATACCTTTGACTGTTTATTATCTGAGTCTGATCAAATTTTAGTTACATTATTTAGACTTGGATCACTGTCATAATCTTGATGATGTTATCAAATTTCGGCTGTTGTATCCACCAGGCATTTTCAGGTGTTGGTTGATCCTAGCAACCCTCAGGGAATTTGTAACTGAACACTTTATTTAATCTACAGGGGTAGATTAATCTCATTCTGCTGTCCGTTTCTTAAAATATATTGTGCTGTATGTATTCAGTACTACTCAGTTACTGGAATGCCTGTTTCCACTGCCTTACCCAAGGATTTGAACACAAAATTACTGTTACCAAATTCACTAGGGTTTAGGATGTAGCAAACATGTTTGCTTTTTTTAACACACCTTTACTCCAGATGTAATTTTATTCACACATCATTGAAAGAAAGAAAGGAAAAAGAAAAAGAGAAAAAGAAAGAAAAAAGGAGAAAGAAAGAAAAAAGGAGAAAGAAAGAAAAAAGAGAGAAAAAGAAAAATGAAAACAAGAAAGAAAGAGAAATCAAAGAAAGAAAACATGGAAAGAAAGACAAACAGAAAGAAAAAAGAAAAAGGGTAAACAAAGGGAGAAAAAAGAGAGAAAGAAAGACAACAGTAAAAAGAGAAAATGACAATAGAAAAAAAAAGAAAAAGAATAGAAAAGAGAAAAAGATAGACAAGAGAAAAAGATAAACAAAAGAAAAAAAGAAAGACAATTGAAAAAAGGAGAAAAAAAGACAATAGAGAACAAGACAAAAGACAAAAGAAAAATATAAAAGAAAAATACGAGAGAAAAAAGGAAAAAGAAAGACAATACAAACATTTTTTAATGCAATATCCCTTCAGGATGCAGGCAATTATAATCAACGAATTGCCATTACTTCTTGAGAAAGATAATAGAAAAGTTCCTAATCATTTCCTCCCAAGATTTTGCATTCAAGGTTGTCCTTCTCCTAGACTGGTTACTGTTTAAGGCTGGAGATCACAATTCATCTTGCTATTTAATCCATTGTGTGGGGGAGGGGGACATGAATTCTTCACTTCCCCAATGATATTAATGTAAAAGTAAATGCAACAAGTCTAGAATTTGAACCCAGTTCACTAATTCTCCTTTCTTACTGAGAACCTTTACAACAACCATGCATCTTATTTATACCTACAGCTGTTAAATGTAATTTGGACAACTTAGTAAATAACAGTATGGTATATCAACTAAACATATTTTAAGCTCTTTCAACAGAGCAAGCATTTAAAAATGGCAGAAGCAATGGGCATATACTTGATAAAGTCAGATAAAGATACTCCAGACGAGTCAAGAGTAGAATTTAAAGATAACATTTGTTGTAATGGAATGTCCCACACTCCTTATCGCCTGACTATGTGGACTGACTACATCAGTAGCCATATATAATGAGCACAGGATATACCTGGGGTTTTGCTTCAGCAATTAGTTGGAGATTTGTCTCCAGCTGTGCTACTCAAACTCTCTGACTAAAAGGTAGAGAGGAACCCAGACAAGGCTATACCGAAGGGCAGAGTCTGATCTGGAGTGGTAGACAGCTATCCGACCCAGTTTTTTACAGGGTCTGCGGGGAATTTTTGCCAGAGCGTTAAATTCGGCCTTGTGCCACACCTGACCACGTGGGGCGGTTGGTAAATATCTTTACTTCAGGAATTAGTTTGGGATTTGTTTCCAGCTGTGCTGGTCAAACTCTACCTTTGGGCAGAGATGATCCCCAGACGAGGCTATGTTGAAGGACAGAGTTTTGTCTGGGGAAACAGCTACCACACCCTGTTTTATACAGGGAATTTTTGGATGAACCTACAGGCTTGGATACCCCACATTAAATTCGACCTTGTGCCACATCTGGCCATGTAGAGCAGTTGGTAGATATCCTTGCTTCAGGAATTACTAGCCTGCCACCCGATTCCCTGTCTTTCAGTCATGTATTCTCTTTTACAATAAACCTCTCTTCTTTCATCTACACATGCGTGGCTGTTCCTTTACTCGAGTACCACCTTTGTCTGTCTGTATCCTCTTTAAGAATACAACAATATCATATGCAGATGTTTTATTCAACGTTTCACCTGGGTAGGTAGGTAGGCAATATTTTGGACAACTATGCTGATCTCATAGATAAGTTCTTTCCCCTACCGACTCTTTGCTCATTTACACATCCTGACAAATGGCTGGCAGTATGAACAGGTGGCAACGAAACCAAATTAGAGATGTCCATATCCCTCCAGGAGCAGACCAGAATTGACTTGAGTCCTAAGCATAACTTAATATAGACTAGCACCTGGATATGCACTATTTCCGGTTTTCTTGTCACTTGATCTCCAAAAAACCCTCATCCACTCCTTTACATTCCAGTTTCCCTTCAGGCAAAGTGGATGCTACTTAGAAAACTAGACTTCAACAAGAACCATCAGCTGGCTATAAAACAGAAACATGTGAGATCAAGATAAAATCACATCTTCCTTTTCTGCATGAGTGTACATAGTGTCATATTAACAATCTTATTTTTTCTTGGATTTGTTTTGTATTGTCATTCTAAAAAAATAACACCTTCCTTGTTTACCAAAGCAGGACACTTTCAATATAATGCTTCATTTACTTAATCAAGCTGTTGGCAATTAATGTCTGCAGTGCAGCCTGTTCTATGCTTCCTAAACTTGTAATTGGTGACATCTTCTATATTTGCACTAGGAACAAAGCAGGGACTTGTGTGGATGGTATTGGTGTCTGCACTGGTTTCTCATTTTGTGATTACTACTGTTTTTTTTTTCATTTTCTGTTGACATGCAAAACCCATTTTTCATCACCTGTAACAATGCAATGAAAAAATGAAAGATTGGCATTCGTGTTTAAAAGATTGCTGCAGATGGTCAAACATTGTGTTATGTTCTCAAGCAAAAGCTCATGCGGAACTTAAATTTACCCTTTACAATTTGCTTGAGATGTTCAGGAACAGTTAAACATGACAAAATAATTTTTTTATTACATCACTGAGGTTTTGACATGGATCCAATTGAATAGTTCTTACTTGTGGGTTGTCTTTCAGTGCTAAATTTGCAAGATCTGTTACAATTGCCCCTTTTTAAAACTTTTTGAAGCACAGGTGACATTTATGAGCCTCCATAGCATCTGTATATACTGTCCAAATGTAGTACCCTTTCAGAATACATAAAGTAAGCAATGATGAACATGTTGCTTTCTGAAGTGATAACCTCCCCGAGAGATAAACTCTGAAATGAACTAGAAATAACTCACTAGGAGATGATAAACTAATTCTAAAAACAGTTTCATACCATTCAACTTTGGTTCTACCTTGGTTGGTTGGTTGATTTATAAATTATAGTCATGGAATACATAATTACATCCCAAACAATCTAATATTACAGTCCAACCTCTTTAATCCGGAACTCTTGAAAACAGGCCTCTGCCATACCACAGAAAATTCCAGATAACAGAAATCACCCCTTAAGAAAAAACCATATGTAAACATAGTCATGCCAGCTGATTCCACATATATATTGCTGTGTTATCAAAAGTAGAACAAAACTTCAAACAGGAAATAAAAAGGACACTTAGAATCAGAAAGGGATTTCTAGAACACATAAAGAAGAAAGAGGGCTTGGAAAATTTAACATTCACAGGATATACTGAAAGGCGAGACAGTAAAAGAGCAAGTAACCTACCAAAGTATCTTCTATAAATGGATGGCAGAACAGTGAAATAAGGATAGTAAAAAAACAAATATAAGTAATTGCGATAAAGGACAGGAAATTGTGGAGAGCCATGATCACCCACAGCCTGACACCACACAAAAAAGATAATTGTGCTTACCTATAGGCCATTGAAATTGGTTACAACGTCAATTCCTATTTATGGAATTTAAATTACAGTCCGGCCTCCAGCACCTTTGAAACAAAGATATGGCTGACCACAAAATAATGCCGGATGACAGAAATTACCCTTAAAAAAAAAAAAAAAAAAACCTATGTAAACCTAGTCTTGCCATCACATTCTACATATTGATTGCTGTGTTATCAAAAGGTAGGACAATACTTAAAACAAGAAATAAAACAATCATTAATGATTGCAAACAAGGTTTTTATTGTTTCCTGCAATACAACAGCTAAAAAAAAGCCTAAACACCAAAAAAAAATATATTCTTCCAATCCTGAATGGATAAATAGGCAGCTATATATAAGAAATGAGCAAGACCATATCAACAAAATACACTGCTGCTGTTGAATGTTCTAGAAAGTTGTAAACAATGTTTGGTGCTGCTCTCAAACTAATGGCAGCTGATTAAGAAAAATACTGGAACATGGAAGTTTCCTGAACACAGAGTGTCAGATGAAAGAGGTCAGAGTGTATTACCAAATGGTTAAGGGAGAGGAATAATTATTCTCACTGAAATTTACCCACTTGATTTTTTTCAATTTTTATAAGATTTTTATTTGTATTAGTACATTATCACTGCTTTTTTTGTATTGATTATCTTATGTAGGTTACATTGTGAAGTTTAGTATTAGAGGATAAATCGACTGGTAGATTCTCTTTGGAGATTTTGGGTCATTTTTTCCCCAATTGATTAATCAATCCACTAACTTTAATTCACACCTCAAAAATGTAACATTCATTTAAAAAAAAAAAAAAAAAATATTTACTCACCAAGTAAAATCATTTTAGACATTGACTGAGTGCATTTCAAGAGGGAAGCAATGTCTGTTTTTTCACTAACAATAAAATAATTGAAGCTAACCAGCAACGGGTCTAAATTGGCCATTCGCGTGTCAGCGATAGCTATTCTGCAAGAAAAAGGGAAAAAAAATGTATATAAACATTTGTTACTAATATAATGATTGTAGACATCATGAGATTCTTGAAACCAGAATATACTTCACACCAATTTCAACATTATCCAGGCTATCACTATTATTTCACAGACCCTGAACTATCACCAATCACAATGAATGGATGTTCCCTCAGGGAAGCCACCCATACCTTGAGAGTCTATAGGGTCTTAAGCTCAATACAGACCTCAAGTGGAGCTCGTACGTAAGATCCATCGCTAAAGATGCTGCAAAAATGGTCAGTTCCCAATACTGACTCCTCCTGCTATTCTCTACCTTTACAAGAGCCAGATTAGACCTACTGCTTCCATATATGGGCAAGAGCTACCCAGTCTACTTTTTCCAGTCTTGATAGAGTCTAAAAAGGTCTCTGCATACTTGGGAGGACAAATTTTCTACCCTATGACCTCTTTCCCTTAGATAAGACATTGCAAGCCTCTTGCTGCTCTATCACTATTTCCATGGAAAGCGTTCAGATGAACTACATTCCTTAGTTCCACCAGTTCTAACCTTCATTGCTAAAAGACGCATCCTGATGCACATTCTAGTGAACTACCAGCATTTCCTTTCATGTTCCATTTGTGAGTTCCACTTGAACAGCTTCTTCCCGCAAACTGCTGATCTGTGAAATCGACTCCCAAGAGGGTGTTTTCCCAATCACTACAATCTTAATGTAGTTTCCTATCATAACACCAAGTTGAGACACTCTCTGACTGCAAAAAGCATTTCCACTATGTTTATCCATGCCATCAAAGATGACAGACTATTATGTTATCATATAATAAATGTGCTTGTCCTGCCATTTGTTAGTTTACACACCTGTTATGCCCTGCCAATACTGTATAAATAATGGACTATTCCATTTTGATTGGCAAGAAGACAAAAGACATATCAAAGATTTGGCTTCAGTGAAAAAAAAAAAAAAAATTGCTTAACCTGTTTCAGTGAAATGAAAAAAAGCAGTCAATTTCAAATCTTTTCATTACTTCTTAAAATAACAACCAGCATTCATAATTAATGATTGTTATTGCAATATTTTTTTAAAGTTGTTAAGCTCAAATATTTAACAATGTGATAGAGGAATTTTGACAGACATTTTATTGTCTTGGAATTGAGTTTATTCAAACATTAACTGAAAAATTAAGATTCATCAGAAATTTCAAAAAGGAAAAGCATGAAATTTTCATGGGTTACAATAAGTTATCATTGTTAAAAGGTTTTCATGTGTGTATTTCAATATATTTTTTTTCCTATTATTAGTAGTAGTAGTATTAATGGCCACTTATATCCAAGTATGCCTATCTGCTAGGGTGGTTAGCCAATCCCTATTGCAGACGCTTGCTCAGATACAATTGTTTTTGTTCAATACCCACAGAGCCAACTTGTAGTTTATTCTGCAACTATGCTGAGCCAACTTTAGCTAGTTTCTGGGAGAGAGCACATTATCCGGCGTGATCTACAGACTGACAAGGTCAGTACACTCAAACTCTCGATCATGATGACTTGCGACTTTGTGCTAGCTCAACCACCGACAGCTCTCAAATGGCTCCATCTATCCAATGTCACTCCCAAGTCACCTTCCTGACAAATCAATATAGTGAAATTCAAATACAGGTCACATGGTTGGAAATCAAACATTCTAACAAACTCAGCAATGTGCCCATTATTATTATTATTATTATTATTATTATAATCCTCTGTACATTCTTTATCATCATTATTATTAATATAATCCTGTTCTTTTTATTTTCTGGTTTTATAAACAACTTTCAAAAACACTACCATTGTTTTAACAAAGACACCGCCAACCTACTGTTACTAATGCAAGATAACTTTAGTACAGCAAAAAATTTAAAATATATATATATATATATATATATATATATATATATATATATATATATATATATATATATATTATGATAAATTTAATTGGTAATCTGTATGGATAATTCCAGGAGGATATAAATCCCGAGAACTCAACATAGTAAACAGAGCAAGTAATAATTACTTACTACTCATTGTTTTGAAACCGCAAGGTCTGACAAAGTGAAACCGAATTTTATTGGCCTCATGAAATATAAAATATTACCATGACTTTCTGAAGTCTCCAATTTGTAAATTAATTATATATATATATATATATATATATATATATATAGTGTGTGTGGAATCAATACTACAATGACTATCGGTTTCACATTTCAGAGTGATTCTGATTTTGTTGATTCCATACTGTCTATAAATACCATTATTATACTGAATTATAATTCTTTTGTAATTTTAACAACTTTATAGGGTTCTTATTAATACTATTTTCAGCAATGTCAAGAGATCTTGAATAGAAAAGATTTTAGCAACAGAAAAACATGGGCAATGATCTGAATGACAATTATTTGAAAATGGAGTCCTGCTGCCATATATGGACAGGATCTGCCCCAGTCATAACTTTCCAGTCTCAACAGTGTCCAAAAGTGTCTCTGCGTCCTTGTGGATGACAAATTATTTTCCACCTTACAACCTCTTTTTCACAGACAAAACATTGCAAGACTCTTGCTGCTCTATCACTATTTCGATGGAAAGTACTCAGACGAACTACATTCCTTAGTTCCTCAAGTTCTAATCTTCACGGCTAATACCCACCATGCCACGCCCGTTATAATGAACGACTCTTATTTCCTTTGTATTCCATTGGTAAGATGTAAGTTCCATTCTAGCAGCTTCTTTCCATAAACTGCTGCTTTAAGGAACTGACTCCCAAGTGGATGCTTCCTCAATCACTACAATCTGAACCTATTCAAGCCTAGGGTTAACTGCTATCTTCTCTACATATTCCCATAACCTGTACCTCTTACTCTATGAACCTCTACCTCGAGTGGCTCTTGGGCCTTGTACAGAGTGAACATCATTGTAAAAGAAAAAAATGACAACAAAATTAAAAGAAATTATCTAGTCCACAGAAGAAACAAAAGAATGTACAAGAAATTACTTGTTAAACACAAGAAAAACCTGTGGAAACTTCATGGTTTTTCTATTTTAATTTTCTGATGAATTCTTAAGTTAATTCTTATCCCAACTATGAATACCTATGTCATCAGCATAGCACCGGGGACACACACACACATCAGCACATTGGCCTCAGGAGGGAAAGCAACATCATTGTTTTCTATTGGTAGATTCATTTGGGATGTGGCATGAAATATTTAAATGGTCAGTGCCCATCTCTTCATGTCATCAGCATTGTCAGTAGACTGTCCCCTGGATAGATAACAGGAATGCTGTTTTTCATCAGTAGATTCATTTGAAATACGATATGGAATGTTTAAAAGATCAGCCTGTCTCTTCACATCTGTGCCTATATATACATAGAACATAGTCTAGGCAGAGATTAAACAGATTAAGGCTCTCATTTCCTCCTTGCATACCTCATGAAATAAAACTAATTTTCAATCACTGATTGTGATAAACAAAAGTTTAAAAAAAAAAAACAGAAATTACTTACTTCATAATTTTGTTCTGTGTAGTTAAAAGGTGAAAATCATTTTCTGCCAATTTAACTTTAATGCTTTTTTTCTCATTTGCCGTCATTGGTAGATGCTGGTAGACCATCAACATACGACAATTCTTCAGCACTTCTTGAGTGTACTTCAATACAAATTCTTCATACTGATTCAGCTAGAAAGGATAAAGAAGTTACAAATTCAATAGGATAAAGAAGTCTAAGAGTAACATTTATTTCCACAGTTTTACAATTGCTTGAAACTATTGAATTATGGTCTAATGTTGATTAACTCCCCTTTGCCACTATAGTAAAAAAAAAAAAATCTGCTTTAATAAAACCAATTTATACTTAATGAAAATAACTTTAAAAATGCCAAACAGGTACATTAAGTGAGGACTCGTTCATTAGTAAATATGCATCCTCCGTTTGTGCATGTACATATTTTGTTACTTCAAACAATATTACAGTGGATACTCTGTATTCAAAATAGTGTGTATTACATCTATGAGCCTGCACATTCAAGAAATCTTAGTAAACAAAAATGTGTCCCCCGGCATAGATTAAATTATATCCACTATAATAATATTTGGATATATATATATATTATGAAATGGACAAAGTCCGACAATTATTTTAAGACATTTTTATGTTTATACATTCTTTTTTATAGATAAACTTAAAAATGTCTTAAAATAATTATTGGACTTTGTCCATTTCATAATGTGTAATGTCATTTGTTTACATTTGGATACACATCAAGCAGATATGAATGTATGTGAGAAAATCATGGAAAATTGTAGTTTAAAAACAGTAAAATCAACCTTGCTAGCCGAAACGCTCCTCTGTGGCGAAATCGGTAAAAGCACATCAGGCTATATGATGGTTCCATATAGGATAAAGGTTCGATTCTTGTCGGAGGATGCATATTTTCTATGGCAATTTCTCGGCCAGTAAATGTTGTTAATACTGTTTATTATAAACAGAGCATATACTTAAATATTTGTATCTATAAAAAAGAATGTATAAACATAAATATGTATATATAAAATATATATATATATATATATATATATATATATATATATGATAGAATATAGTTTTAGGTGTGCTATATTTATAGGTTAAAATGCTCAATATCAGGGTTAGAGAGAATATATATATAAAAGTGGACATTGAAGTCAACACCCAGAGGCAACAGTCTGATGCTTAAATGCAACATTACCACCCACTAAAATAACTGTTAGAATAATACGACTACCCACAATGAATCACTGACCTGTATATATAGTCGAGCAAAAACACAATGCGTATGGCCTGAGGATTGCATTTAAGCATGAAACAGACCGTTACCTGTGAATGCCGACTTCAAAGTCAACTTTTATTTAGATAAGATACATATGGAGATATTCTATGTGAACTAATATAAAAAAATTCAGTAAAACTAGTGATCAATACTGCGTAGAACATAAAGATGAAAATTATAAAATATAAATAACTTAGCTACTAAAGCTTCACCCTTCTTGTCAGGCCAGGTTATATTTTTGTAATTATAAATTTCTCGTATTTTACAACAGAAAAGCTGGATTGCCCAAAATCTTGAGGAGATGATCAATTTATAATTATAAAAATACAACCTAGTTTGAGGATCCCTGACCAGAAGAGTGAAACTTCAGTTGTTCAGGTATTTAAATTTTATACTGATGCTGAAATTTTAAACTTTTAAATTTAAATTACGTTTTTTTTTTGATAATTTCTCTTTATAATTTTTATTATTAAGAGTGATTGAAGATCTGCCAAGAAAGGTGACATGTTGTAAGAAACTGGACATAAATTTACTGTGGATGATCTAGCGATTAAAGCACTTTCTATATATTTTTGTCTTAGTAAATTGCTTTCTCCTTTAATTAAAATGGTATTTTTAAAATTGAAATATATATATTTCAATTTTAAAAATACTACACACACACACATATATATATATATATATATATATATATATATATATATGACTTGGGATCAAATATGGATTAGAATCTGATGGAATGATAGGATAAGGAACAAATAGGAAACAAATTTAACATGTTTAGCTTTTATTTAAGCTTCATCAGAAAATGAAATATGGAAGAGAAAAGAAAATTCTGGTAATTTCTTTTATTTTTGTATTGTTTTTCATTATTTATGCATATATTTGTCTAATCTGATAGTGTTCATGTATATAATTCTTGTATGTGTATCATAATTTTAATTGGTCTATGTGAGATTTGGTTGTTAATGTGTGCGCATGTTTGTGCATGTAATGGTCATAAAGATTGAAATGGTGAAATAGTTGGCAAACTCAGACTAGGAACTCATAATGAGCACCAGGAAAAATGGGCCCGGTTGAATGACCAGGTTTCAAAAAACACCCAAAACATATATGGAGATGGAGAAGCCCAGGAGGAGAAACAAAAGACCAAAATGGCTATATTAACTACTACTAAAAGATTGAGGAATACAGTTTTACACTGCAAAACATATCTAATTGCTGACTGTGGGAGTGACCACCGTGCAGTAATATTTAAAATTAGATTGAGATTAGGAAATTGAAGAGGGCCATGTCAGCACCCAAATTGCTTCTGAATGACCCAGATGTGAAGGCGAAATATATGAAAAGTGTTAAAAAGCATATATAATGGACAAAATGAGAATGGAAACTCAAAGTGGGATACATTCAGAATATGACAGTGAATGATGGACAATCGCGTCACAGATGCAAGAGAGACTTGAAGCAACAGATGAGAAAATATTTATCAGGATTCCTTCTACATATTTTCTACGTAATAAATTGTTCTTTTCTTATTAGAGTGGCATTTGTTAATTATACACACAAATGCTACCTGACAAGACAAATGTATGAAGTCTACTTAACCAATGGAAAACAAATAACATAAAAATAAAAAATTCAGAATATTCCATATTTAATTTCTGATAAAACTTAAATAAAAGCAAAACATGTTAAATTTATAAATTTAACATTTCACTTTTATTTAACCTCTATAAGAAATTACTGCCTTCGCTGATGATGATTAATACTAAGCTCTTCATTATGAATTGTAGCTGGTAATGCATATATCTTGTATATAATGTGTTAAAATTTCCTTTCTTCCTAGTGTGTGCTGATGGTTTACAGGTGAGAGTCTCTAACTGATGTCAAATCACTTGTTTTTCAAACAATCATATGTCTAGCCACACTGATGAGCTGTGATACAGCAAAACAGTCTGTTTGTGGATAACTATATATATATATATATATATATATATATATTTAAAACCCTTTTTTTTTGTTTTTTGTCATATAGGAAAATCCAACATGGCGCGTAAACGAAATATGCGGCAAAAAATCTCATTCGTCAGTAACATTTTAAACACCTCATAGAATGTAAAGTTCTTAAAGAAAACCTATGTCAAAGTGTTTTCCTGAATCCTTGATGACTTGGCTGTCCGAAAATGATAATATCAAGATGAAATAATGGAAACTGACCGTGAAAAATACAATTATGCGCAACAGGTTTTCGATCAATTAGTAAACTTCTGGACCTTTTAGGGCGACCTTATAGGATCCAGACGGCTATTTTTTGCACATGGAATTATTCACTGGTAATTAATCTTCGATTTGGCTGTGGAAAATGTCACTCGGCGGTTAGCATTAAGAAATTATGCACAATTTTCTGAGAAAAATCCCCTTTTTTTAATGAAAAAATATTCATTTTCGCTTCAAAATAACATCATTCAAAATTCATTCCTTTCTCTTTCATTTGGCATGAACATCATTGAATAAAAAAGAAAGGCTAAATGGACCGGCGATGGGAAATACAAAAGATATCTGGCGGCGAAAAAAAACAATGTTGTCTGCTAAGTGTTGTTGTCATCACCGGGTCACGGGATGTTAAAAACAAAACAAAACTTATCAAGCCATTGTTCAAACATAGGTTATATGAAGCCCTAGTAATTGTGAACCCTTTTTTATTCACCCTTTGCTTTTATCTGGGAGTGGTGGGTTTTATTACAACTTGTTCTAAGGTTTGCCATCCGTTTATTGCTTGCTGGCTGGCTGGCTGGCTGGCTGGCTGGCCTTTGACCTAGACGTCAAAGTCAATTAGGTTTATTTTCCCTTATCACTATTTTTAGGAAAAAAAAAAAAAACTTTTGGTTTCTGGTGGTTAGGAATTGCAGATAAATCTCTTGCCTTTTACTAAAGATTTCCGTGGCCAGGTGTCAATTTTTTTAACCCTTGGCAGTCATAATTGAAAATTAACAATGGATTTTGTCGTATTTTTTGAACCCCTAGGAATGTTGATTTCCTTCAAAACTCTCAATTTTATGCCTGAAATAGTTTGATTATGATCTAGGCTTTCTGATTTTCAAAAAAAAAAAAAAAAAAAATGGTTAATTTCCCATTAATGGGGGAAATATTTGTTTAGAACAAGAAAAAATGCAAAATTTTCACTATTTTTTTCACATTTTACCCACTGAAAAAATTTTTGAGTCATTTACACCAGCTAATTTTACTTTTAAATGAAAGAATATATCTTTTGCTTTCAGAAAATACCTAGTTTCATGGGGTTCAGATCAAAAGTTTCCTTGATATTCGTTTAGGTGATGATAAAACAGTCATTTTTCAATATTTTACCCCTAAAAAGTATGAAAACCCATATTTTGAGAGAAAATAAGCTGTGACAAAATGACTTTTGCTATTTTTTTTATGATGATTTTCACTTGGGAAAGAAAATTTTTACCATAGGAAACCTGAATTGACTTTATTTAAGTTCAGTGGGTCTGTAGGAAACCTCAAACAGCTGTGATATATAGGCAAATGTTCCTTATATTTTAGAAACTGCTAATTAAATTCCATCCATTTTTAGAATGTGTTAGCTCAGACTCAACCATATCAGGATTTGTTTTTGCTTCATTTTAAACAAGACTAATTTTCACACAAATTGTCAGAAAACCCTTCTTACAACAGTTAATGAGGATCTTTGCTGCCTCATCGTTTGACAATGTTCACCCATTGGTGTGATAGTTTTCATTTCAATAGGAGCTGATATTTCCTGTAACATACGCCAAAGAAGAGGCCCAGGGGGAGGCTTCCGCACATCAATGCTTTTCCGATGCCGCACTTGTATCATCAGTGGTTGGAATATAGCACCTGTAAAACAAGATAAAAATAAGGAGTAAGATGGGGAAGGAACATAAAAAACCATATGGGTCATGTGACTACAACAAATATAGAGATAAGGTTTATTTTTAAAGACAAAGACAAATGTAAAGTTAAAAAAATGAATGGCCCTTACGTACAATGAATGTGAATTCATTCACGAGGCAAATTTCCTATAATACAATAATGTATCTCTAAAAGTTTATGTTTGCAAAACTGAGACATATTTTAATTTGAAAAGCTTTTGTTTTATGAATAAAATATATTATGGTAGAATTTTTTTTTGATGAATAATGAATTTTTGCAAGAACTGCTTTCATTTTATTTTTTTTAAATTTTAATTAGAAATATTTATAAACATTTAAATCTTTTAAAATTCTGTATTAATTTGTAACAATCAAGTGATACTATTAAATTAAAACTACATTTACTAATCATAAATAGAAAAGCTCATTACAATTCAACAACCCCCAGTATTTTAAAAAATAATTTCCATTTTTTTTTTATGTGTTAATTTTTATAAACACAAATGTCCATATATGACATCCTCAGAAAGTAAAAGATGTAACTATAACTAATTTAAAATTTATCAGTAATTTTCTACCATTCAGTTCTCACTCCTCCCTGGTCTTTTGAACCAGAGTAGAGGTTCATCTCTTGTTTTCTGTTCAGGACTGGGTTTCGAGTCCCTTCTAAAGTCCACTTAAACTCTATACTTCTAATGTCTCCACCTAAAGTTTTATTTGTTAATTAAATTTTTCTTTCCTGTTATCTTGCCCTGTCTTATGCTAATACAACTCTACACAGCAACCCTCTACATTGAGTGGCCCTTGGGCCTTGTATTGAGTGAACATTAGTTAAAAAAAAAAAAGCAGTACATTTATACAAAGCCAAAGTACTTAAAATATAATAAAATATTAGATAGTTTAGAATATTTTTTAAACAGGGTAGTTAAAAATATATATATATAAAAAAAGACATCCACATTATATTTGTCAAGTAATTTTTATGTGTTGTCATCCTAAAAATTGTTTCCCTACAGATCCCTGGAGATATGTTCATAAAAGGGCTCTTGAAGTTTCACCCTCTTTATGAAATTACCATTTTACATGTATCCACAAATTTTTGATTGTTCTGAATGTGGATGTCTTTATTGACAGGATGCACACCAGACCTCAAGTGGAACTCATATATACGATCCATTGCTAGAGATGCTAGAAAAATGGTCAGTTCATTGTACTAAGTTATTATCATACACCCTCCCCCAATTGTTATACCCTTTACAAGAGCCAGATCAGACCAAAAACGGAGTGTTGCTGCCCAGTCCTCATTTACCTGTCTTGATAATGTTCAAAGCATCTATGCGGCTTTGTGGGTCATGAATTATTTTCTACTCTACAACTCCTTTCCTCACAGGTGAAATGTCACAAGCCACTCACTGTTCTATTGCTATTTCTATGCCAAGTGCTCAGATGAGCTGCATTCCTTGGTTCCACCAACACTGACCTGCCATACCACATACACAAAGATGAATCTCCTTCATTTTACCAGCCCTGACCAGCCATACCACATACACAAAGATGAATTAGTATTAGCCATTAGAAAGATTTCATTGATGACTTATCAAACAGAAGTTGAAGAATTGATATTCAACCAAACCAAAGAGATTATTTTAAGAAATATTTGATCAAGGAAAATGTTGGTCATTGCTAAACAAACGAAGTTCTTGTCATTAAAACAAGAATGTGAGGCACCCATTATGAAATATCTGCACCAGCTATGAGACACCAGCAGATATCAATGTTTGGAACAAGTAGACATGTATATTAAAGAGGAATTAATTCAGCTAAGACTAATATAAGGTATGTACAATACTTTGCATAGATTTAATATGTTAAAACAGTTGCAATTAAACCAAATGTTGTTAGGGCTGTCAATCAAATTTATACAAGAGGAAGAATTGATTGAAAAATTCAATAAGCAAAAAAACCCAAATTATGAACACATGATAAAGAAAACAAAACTAAAATGCAAATATTCTGACTATGAACATGAACCAAACAGAGAAAAATGCTGACATGGGGACAGACATGTAAAAATTGTAAAAAGAAAAATCACTTTCAATCCATGTGTAAATTAAACAAGAAAAATATGAAAAGCATCTAAAAAATTGGAAGTCTCTTTAAAAAGAGAAGACAGATGTTTTCTTAATATAGATGAATAAGAAAGAAAATACCTTCATGGAAAATTAAACTGAATGGGAAAAACTTTTAAATCTAAATTGATACCAACAAACAATCTAACACTAATTCAGAAGAACTTTTGGGTTTAATTGGGTAAACTGAAGCTATATAAAAATCATTGAAAATTAAGACAATTTGATGGTTCATGCATAAAGAGATTAGAATACTTTGAAGGAACATTTGAAACAAACACCAGGATCAAAATTGTTACAATTGTAGTTGTGGACCGTATAAAAGCCATGACTTAAATAGGAACAGATATGCTTAAAGTTAAAAGCATGTGTCTAATTCAATCGAAGAATTCAGATAATACCAAAAATTGAATGTTAAAAAATTATAAAACAAGTATTAAATTGAAAGAAAATTGTAACCTCTCATATCTTGAATCTTGCAAATGTCTAAATCAATTATTAACCCTGGTAGTTGTGAAACTACATAAAATGGTTGTTAGGGTCAACGAGAGTTATGCTCCTCAGGGATTTTGGAATCTCCATGATGAGAGAGCTCATTGGGGCTTTGAGAAAAACATGGCAACTAGGTTATAACAGGTATTTTGGAACATGTTCCTCTAGTTGGAAAGTAAATGGGCATCACCTATAGTAGTTCTGGGAAAGCCAAATGGTGATCTTAGAATCTGTGGTGACTATAAATTAGGTGTAAACCATTGCATTTGTTTGGATTATTATTCTTTCTGAAACATTGAAAATAAATTACATTTGTTAGCAGGAATGAAATGCTTTACAAACATTGATCTAAAATGTGCATAACATTAAATTCAAATTGATGATAAATTTAAGGAAATCACCACTATTAATTCCCTATTCCAACTGTTTAGATGGACTTGTATGCCTTATGGGATAAAGCCAGCAAGTGCCATCTTTCACAAAGCAATAGAAAACGTTCTAAGAGAAGACAAAACGTATGATAAAATATCAAGATGATAAATGTCTAGGTGCAATCAATAAAGAAACTTTGAAACAAAAACCAACAAGGTACTGAATAGACTAAGGATATCTGGAATTACTGTTAACAAAGATAAATATTTATTTTAATGGCTTTTGAATTTGATATTGAATATGTAAAGGGAAATGCTATCACCAAAGTAGATGTATTATCCAGATTACATTTTAAAAAGGGACAAAAAGACATCCTATTAGAAAATATGGAAGATTAATTTTTGCATTGGGTAGGAACTGACGTTCTACCAATAAATCAACTTCACTAGATCCAATATTAAGTAAAATTCCAAGTAGAATAAAAACTAATAAGGAGAATAATTGTTCTAAAGCTGAAAGGCCATACAAAGAAATTAGATACAAGTTAACTGTACAAAATGTTGTTGCATGTAATGGAGATTTAGTAGTACCACCTGAAAAATGTAAAAATGATGCAAATAAAAAGTGAGCATGAAATTGTGCATTGTGAAATTACAATTACACAGAATCGTTTGAATTTAGAAGCAAGGGGGCTTGGATATGCACATGATGTTGAAAATCACATACAAAAATGTTTGAAATATGCTGAAAAAAAAAAAAAAAAAAAAAAAAAAAGAAAGAAAGAAAGAAAAAGAAAAAAGAAAGAAAAAGAATGCCAAAATAAAGTACATACATGGCCTAAGGAGAGTGAACCTTGATCTTGTATTCATATGGCTACACACATGTCAAGAGTGTGGTGTTATGTTTTATTTTGGTTGACTTTTTCATTTCAGATGAGGAGTCAATGGAAGACTAAGACAGGATGATTCAAGTATCAATTATGAAGAACAGGACATCATCAACAAATGAGACAAATCTAGATCTCCCATAAAGAAAAACATACACAGAGTGAAGTCAAAATGAAAATATAAATAGATGAAGAAGCTTGAGAAGTATAAAGCCTATTCACTTCCGGTAGATGTAATAGCAATTTGTTAGTGCTACCACTAATTAGCATATGTCTATGAGTAGACATTATTTATAGGCTTACTACATAAGGTACTTGGACTGTAGAACCAATACCGATTATATACAACTGCAATTCCCTACTTGGAATATCATCACAATATTATTGGTTTTTGTATTAAAATGAACGAAAATAACTTTGTGTTGATTTTCTTGATTGAAAATATTATATTTTCCAAACATTTAACCACTAGCATTCTATTATTAATATTTCTTATAACTCATTCCCAGCAGTTATAATATTACATCTTGTTAAGGCTACTGGCAGTGACATCATCAATTCTTTCCTCGACTGACTCCAATAGACTTCTGACTCACTTTGAGTTCTTTATTTATAGCATCTGGTCTAGTTCATTTGTGTTACCAGGAGTGTGTTAATTACTCCACAACACATCCCACTTTTGAAAATTTTTTATTAGTAAATATTTTATTTCATTTCTTAGTATTCTCCCCGTCCTCTTTCTGACAAGTTCACTAACATACTGAATTTTGTATCCCTTCCATTTTGGGTCAAGCTCTAGTTTTTTCATAAGTTTCTTTTTCTGTTAATCATACTTGTACGTTCAACAAATTCTTGGGGTTTTGGCACAGTATCATATACTACTTGTATAGGGGCACCTTGGTGTGACGTAATGGTTAGGAAGCTTGTTTGGCTAGAACAATTACGACCAAGTAGTGAGTTTGATCCTCACTGGGTGCCCCATACATTCGGCCTTGTGCCACATCTAAGCTACGCTTGGAAAATCACTATACTACTTGTATAGGTTCTTCCTTTCTTGTGGACCTTTTTTCATTAAACCTTTTCTTTAACTGATTCCAATGCCTTTTGTGTTACCATTATTTTTCCTTTTATCATATATCATTTTTCCAATTCATGACCTTATTACACTGTCTTCCCTCATTTCTTTTCCATTTTTATATACTCTGAAAAACAATTTTTCACCAATTTTGAAAACTTTTGTGTCTTTTTTGTTATCCATTCTTATTCTTTTTTGAACTGGTAACAACTTAAACACTGACTTAATTTTTCTTTTCCCATATTTTTCTTTAGCTTGTATGAATGCACATTCTTTTTCTTCAATTTCTTTTGGATCACATGTCACTGACATTCATCCAATATTTCTTGTACCATTAGTTTTTGATTCTATTCAAGTTTTGCTAGAATTCTAGCATGTATTTCTGCATTTTTTTTGCTATTAACTCTTAAATGAAAATTATCCCTATAAACAAATCCAGAGTCAATTCATTTAATTTGAATCTTTCAAAATCCTTGTTAACAATTTCAGTATATTTAACAAAATCTTTGCCGTCGTTTTTTGTCAGATTAATACACTTCCAATGAGTATTGAATAACAAAATTTTCTTGCTAAAAGTTTTAGTCAGAATATTTACTGTTTTTCCAAAGCAAATTTTTCGTTTTTTTGGTAGTACAAAATTGCATTATTTTTCATGTTCTACCAGCACTTTCACAACAAAAGTCTTGTTTTTTTTTCATTTTTTCCCAGTTGTTGCATTCTTCTCTAAAAATTTGCTAGTATTTTCTAAAATAAGCAGAAAATGTAATTCTATCATCTGAATTGTATGTGAATTCAGTTATAGCATTTGCCACAGTTTCAAGAGTGAAAGAACTTGAAAATTTTTTTGTTTTCTTCCATATTATTTCAATTAAATTTTGTTGTTGTTTCTGGAGTTCCAACAACTGCTGCTGTTGTTGTTGTTTTTGCTGTTGTATTTTTACCACTTCGGCTAATACTTCTTCCAAATTTAAAGAATATCTGGGGTTTTTTCTCTTTCTCTTTTCTTCTTTTTTTACACACACCAAAGAAAAAAATTAAACCAACATGGTTCTAATTTCTTGTCATTCCTGTTGTCATGTGTGCCAAAGCAAAAAAGTACTTTTTCCTACTCTGTATGAGTTTTGATTCCTCATCGTCACAGTTAAAACTCACTCCTAGCAATTATAATATTATGTCTTGCTTAGGCTACTCGCCATGATGTCATCAATTCTTTCCTCGACTGACTCCAATGGACTTCTCCTGACTCACTTTATTTATGGCATCTTACCTAGTTCATTTGTCTTACCGAGGGGAGGGGTCTTATTCATACCACAACTGTATTACTTCCCTTACCACTTCATTTTTTTCGAGGCCTCTCAATAGCATTATTCTTATTGTTAATTTCACTCAAATTGTTTTCTGTTTCCATAGCAGAATATGATAACACAACTATGAAATTCAAACACATTATTGTTCAGAGATCAGAGTCACCTTCGGTGGCAGGATAAACATTTTGTATAGCAAATGAAGTCACATACAGAGTGATAAAGGTTAGTTTAAATGTCATAACACAAATCTTGATGCACAAGAAGTAAATATATGTTGCTTTGAGGTTAAGGGTGTACAACTATAAGCCAAAACCAAATAGGTATATAGGTAACTGTAGATAAGTTTGATAAGTTGATTACACCGTGTAAAACAGCATGATGTAATAATTTAAAAGAAAAGAAAAATAAGACATTTTTTTTAAATAAAAGAAAAATTAAAGCAACACATAGATCGAATTTAAAAGGATGCACATTTGTGTGTATTTTATGTGGGTGCATGTTCATGTATAAACAAAGCAGCATACAAAAACTTTGGTTTCTACTACAGACTGTTTATTCTTTTGCTATATATAAACTGTAGTAATTGTGTCTGTCCATTTTTTTTGCTCAGGAGTTAGGGTAAGTATAAATATTGTATTAATGGCTGAGCTCAAGTCAGCCTTGCGTCAAGTTGGAACAACCAAAGAAGAAACTTGACTTACTTCATAGGTTAAGGTTTTGGAAGACACGTGCAAGTGCCAAGCATTAGAAAGTGAAAACGGAGTTCAGTTGTCAGTGGACTGGGGAAACTAACATTCTCCAGTGGGAACATAATTACCACATGGTTGTATATCTTGGAGCAAAAAGGAGAAAGAAGGGAGGCAGGAAAATGTTTGCCTTTTTATAGAATTAATCAGCGCCACCTAACAGCATTTGACAAAACCAAGTGGGGGTAATTGTATTTATGGTTCCTTTAACATCATAGGAAAATGTAATATCTTTTTTTTATTATTCATTATGATTATTTTATTTATTGTTTTTATTTCATTTTCTCAGAGATGATTATTTCACAGTTAATACAGAACCAAAGATCCAGAGTATCAAAATGAGATGATTTTTGGCATCAAATTGCTATGGATTTATGCCCTAGGGTTTAACATTATTGTTTCTTGAATTAGTATTAAAGTGAAAAGAAATCTTTAATGACTAGTGTCAATTTTCTTCACTGAAAAAAAAGATTAGTCTCCAAACGTTTAATTCAAATGTCACAAAGCAAATTTTAATGCACGGAGAGAAAATATATGGAGCTTTGGGGGTTGGGATGCAAAACTATAATAGTGCCATTATTTAATATTTTTTTTTAAAAACAGATATGCTTGATGGTCAATGATAGTTACCTATCTTAAGATGTGACTGATGATGAACTAGTACTAAACAATATTTTGATGATTTGAAAAGAGTAGTATAGACCTAATAAAAAATATTTAATTTCTTGAAATTTACTAAAAGCGGGAGATAGCAGATGTAAAAAAAATATTTTACCAAGATTTTCTAAAAGGAGACATTTCTAAAATAGTTTCATTCATTTGTGAATTATTCTTGAATCTGAAAGTTTCATTTAAATCTGACAATTTGATTTTTGCAAGAATTTCCAAATTAAAGTGTTTTTCACCTATAAAAAAAACCAAAAAAAAAACACTAAAATTTCCTATACTAATTTTTCCCACCCCTGCTGACACAAAATAAAAACAAAATTTCGAACGTTCTAAAAAGGATAAAAAAATAAAAAAAAACTTTGGTCTTTCTTTCGTCAATGATAAAACTTTGTTTTTATTAAGTTGAGGTATTTTTTCATCATGGTATACTAATTCTTTAGTGAATTAGTGGAGATATTTACTATAAAGTAAAAAAAAAAAAATACTATAATAAAACAATAAAATAGTCTCCTAAAGAAAATTGAATAGAAAAAGAAAATAAAAAGGGATTTTTTAATGCGCTAACGTCGCTACCGAGTGTGAAACAAGGTCGAGGTCGGTTTACCGGCAGTATCATGGAAAAATTGATTAAGCTCTCTCGGCGGCACTTCCCCTTTTGGGGATGCCTCAGGCAGCGGATAATGACCCCAGATCTCTCCCAAAAGAGAGATAGTACCCTGGGTGGGGTGCTTGAGCTAATATTAATTTTAACCTATCCCCTATTGTTACCGAAAAGAGACAAAAAAAAAATTGTCACTCTTTCTCGTCCATGCCAGAAAATGGAAGAGCATGAGAATACTAGTAAGTTACAAAACATACCAAACTTCACACATGTTTAACATTATCCAATATTTCGAAATAAGTTTATACATATCATAAAAGTTTATGCTTTTTACATAAAACTGATTATTCATTAATGATTTATATAAAAACTTACCCCGTAACCTTCCTAAGGCCGCCATGATTGTAAAGGGAAGTAATTTGAAACAAGGGAGATTACTCTAAGCATCTTAATTCCTTTTCATCGAAGAAATAATTTCTAAGCATAATCGTTCTTTGTTAATGTAACTAAAGGAACCGCCACCGACGAGCTAAAAAAAATTAATTTAAAATAATTTAATAAAAATGTCTTCTTTAAAGTTAAATTTAGTTTTATATACAAATCCGTATTAAAAGAAAAATATTTTTAGGTATTTTTAAAACATTGGTACGTTCATTCGTCAATAGAGAATAGCCATTTAAAGACGAAAAATAACTAAACAACAAATAAAAATTTCTTAAAAACCCAATACTTGTTCGAGAGATATTTTTTGAAGTCATTTAGTAAAATTATGGTTTCATTAACTAGACTATGTAAAAGTAATGCTTTCTTTCAATTGAAACATAATGAAAATAATGTTTATTTACGCACGGTATCTGTGATGTCGTAGGTTAAAAATAGAAACTGTACAATTTTACCCTTGACTTAAAAAAGCGCGCGAAAAATTTAAGAATTACGGAACACGAGCAGGACAATAATCAAGAAATTGGTATTTATGTTCAAAGATAAATTATCATTAATCTTATGTAATCAATAGTTTAATAATATAATTGTTTAATTTATAACAGTTTGTTAAACTTAGTTGAATGAATATCTTTATTTTTTATATTACATTAGACGTATTAAAAAAAGAATTTAATTAAAAATAAGTGAAATGATACTTTTGAGTTTAATTCATTGCTTTTTTCTATTTTTTCTAATCTTTTTGCTGTCATAAAATATTCATTTGCATCCAATAAGTTCTTTTTCTTAATTATTTTGAATTTAAGATTTACTAAACTATTGTATATTATATTATTCTCCTGTTATGAAAGTGTAATCAAAAGAAGTAATTTAGAATTATTTCCTTTTTGAACATCCATACCGAAAATAAGTTAGCAGTTGCTAAAATGAAAACAAAATTAAATATTTTAAAAAAAGCATTAAAGTTTACATTTTTCGATTCTTCGAACATATCTTTACTTACTTAAAAATGAAAGAAAGAAAAAAAATCTCTTGTTACGCAGAGCAATGGGATGAATTTCGAAATCGCACTGACAAATTAGAAGTAATTTTTTAAAAATAAGTATTAAGTGTAATTTTTTTCTGTCCAATTTGAAAGAAAATAACGTTTTTAAATTATGCAAGCAGCTGCTGCCAGAATTGGGGTGGTGTGCGCGTGGTGGTTATTGAATTGTCTTTGCGAATATTCGGGACGAATTTTTAGTACATTGACATTTGATATTGTTACATTGTATAATATTATTTTTACTGAAATAACATCTCCACGGATCTTTCTTTAATATGACTGTAAAAAGAAATTCCGCGGACAATCCTTACTTAAAAAATACACGCGAGATATCGAAAACGGAAGTGAAAACTCCCCCCTCTGTAATAATATTTCCACAAAGTTTTCTATTAAAATAACCTAATGAATAACTACTGAAAATTTCATTTAAATCGAATAATTCCTTCATTTTTAACAAATTCTTAAAACGAGGGTCAACGATTTTTTTTTGCTTTCACTTTGGGAAAAATGCAACCATTTTGGTGATACCTAGCTAACAAAAAAGTTTTTATTTCTATGACTAGTATCGTCATTTTGGTTATTTTCAAAGCTTTTCGGCTTTCTTCTGATGTTAACCACTTGAGAATTTCGACCTGAACTCTTTATTGGCACAGAATGTTTCTTTTATTTATTTATTTATTTTTGTTTTAATCAATTCACGAATGAGAATGAAAACGACTTTAGAAGGAACAAGAAACCCAATCCTAAACAGAAAACAAGGGATAAACCTCTACTCCTGTTCAAAAGACCTGATAGGAGTCTGAATCGGACTACTCCTATAATTTTACATTCGAACGTTGTTTTGAAAGTTTTATTTCCTTTTTTGTAAATACAAATTCTGTCCTTCTTGTGAGTCATAGTTACTAGCTCGAGGTACATTGGAACAGAGAGAGAGCTAGACTCCTTCATTGTAGCAGGCAGTCGTCTTGATAAGTTCATTGGTGGTTAGAGTGGAGTGGAACAGCCTGTCCTTCCTGACGAGAGAGAGAGAAAAACCGTCACTAGAGGACGCTTTCTGAAACTGTAAATACACTAATATCTTCTATCATTCTGTAGTATCACACCACCACCATTACATACACACAGTATATAGAAATCATGCGACAAGCATTCATTGGTTAATCTACTCAAAACTAGCTCGCTGATTGGTCAGTTCTGACCAATCAAACCGCCTGCACGCGACAAATCTGTTTTCCCGCGCATAAGCTTCCTAGCCTCTCACGTGATACACAGCCATATATAAACAAAACACGAATAAGCTCCCTCGTGTTCTCTTCGTTTTTTCATTCATCTCTCTCCTTGCTGCCAAGATGTAATCTTCAAGAGCTCTCGTCTTAACCTTGCGGTCAGACGTTAAAGAACATTACCATTTCACGCAAGTACGAACTCTAAAATCTCTTCTGAACTCTTACCAATCCACAATTCCTAACATGCTAAACTACAGTTTAATAATTACTTCATCTTTAGGAGCTCAGGTACAAATATTTCCAAATCTAAGAGATATAACTCTATCAAACCTTCAGCTTATATCCATGTACACCAAACACTAATAAATTCAATTGTTATGTTTTGCTTTTGAATCATTACGTTCTGTCTTGTATTTTATACTATGTGCTATTTTACGTCAAATATAAATTGCATTGCGTCCACGCATTGTCCTTAATCCCGCCTTTCCTAGCCAAAGTCAAATATATGTATCACCCGCTACAATTCTCTTTTTCCTATTTCACTCATAGACGGTAAGATGTAGATCAAAAATGTAGGTTATAAAATTTTTATTTTTATTATTTGTAAAACATGTTAGAAGTCTATGCATAATCGTGCAGATTGTTTTAATGCACATTTTAAGAAAAAATATATTCTTCAGAAGGCCAGACGGTTTGTGTGTTAAATTTTGTGCATTTTTTTTTTTTTTTTGTTTTTTTTTTTTTCGGCCCAAGCGCTGAACCGCCAAAATTGTTTGAAGTGTCCTGGATTTATTTTTTTTGAATACTTGGAAAAGTTTATATATATATATATATATATATATATATATATATATATATATATTAGCCAATGAGTATCAAGTTTTTTGGCTGGAGCCTATATCACGGTCACTTTTTCAATAAAAACGACTCCTATCAGCACCGTAGAGCAGAGGGCTGGAGCAGATGTGTGAATATAGGACCAGACAAGGGACAAGAATGTATCGTTGATGAGAACAGACAGAATAGCACTTACTAAGAACGGTCCAGCCGTAGGTCGTATATCTAACATGACAGATACAAGGCAGATTCCTACACCAGTAAATTTCACACAAAAAATACAAGTGAACTTGTGACAGTAACCCTGGAGAAAACAGGTTGAAACCACACAAAAAAAAACTCCTTCGAGCTGAGACGACATGCTTGTATATACTGTTAAGAGCAGAGGTGGGTGCTATTTGAAAGAGATTTTGTCTTGTGTCATTTTGTTATTCCTTTCTCCAAGTTTTTCCAAGTTTTTATTTCCATTTTTGAAGAGATTAATTTTTGTATATGATTCCATTTCTTATCAAACTAATTGTAAAATATTATTTTTCTTGTTTGTGGGTAATCTTTCTTTTTTGTTACCCCAGGAAAGTGTAATCTTACCCAAAGAGGCGTACAAACGTAAATTTTTGTGCAACCCTTATTTTGTATTTTTCGAATATATAACTTGTAAATAAATGTGATGATCCTTAAAATTTTACGCAGTGGTCATCTTGTTTCTTAAGTTGCACCCATTTTGAAAGTCACGTTTCTACCAACTAAGTTTTTTTGTCTGGCACAAGATCTTCGAGTTGGTAGGAAAGCAAAATTTTTATAGCGTTCCCCATTGGGAAACGCACACACTCACACTAACACTCACACATACATACACAATTTCATTTTAATTCATTTTTTCTAGGACTTCTACACACATTTTACACGAACAATTAGTCTTTGAATATTTTCATGTATGTTCATTGTTTTGTCGCATACATACAATAACATTGTCTTTGTCGCTTGCACCAATGTATTTTGTATTTTTAATAATACATTACCGTTTGTTTGTATATTGGTTTTAGTTGTTTATTTATATTTTATCATCCAGACTCACACATACCGAGTCCGTCATTTTTGTTACTGGATAAACATTCCCGGACACGTCGTGTTTTCTAATTCAAACACCAATGTACATACTACCCGCAATATGGTGAAGAAGACTTTGATCAGAAAGTTATGGAGCATTTCATCAAATTGTACGAGAACCGACGCTGGATCTATATCTCCGGACTTCCCACCTCCTGTTGATCTATAACTCTGGACCCCCCCCCTCTGTTGGTCTATAAATCTGGAATTAATTAGGAGGAAAAAAAGAACGTTATTCTTAAAACTACAAAAAAAAAAATAACATCCGCCACTAGTTCAACTGAAAAACAAACAATCGACATTGTAGGTAAAGTTCTCTGTCTCTATGACCAAATTGGCTTACGAAACGTTATAAACTACAACCGGCACTTGAAGAAGGCCGTAGAGCTCAACGACCGACTCGTTACGACGATAACGAGCAAGATGATAATATCAGTCCGAGCAAATCAATGTAGTAGAATAAAAAAAAATATCAGTTAATTTTATTAGAACCATTTTATATTTATTTCGAACAAGATGACGAGAATTGACTAATGCTGGCATTTACAAAGAAAGTGGGTAAACGAATTAATAATAATAATAATAATAGACACCCATAAAAGTGCAATCACAGTTGTGTAAGAGACTGGATCTATAACTCTAGACCCCCTCTATTCTGTTGATCTATAACTCCGGAACCCCCACTTTTTGATCTATAACTCCTGAACACCCTATCTGTTGATCTATAACTCTGGACCTCCCCACCGTTGATCTGTAACTCCAGGATCTCCTTTTGTTGATCTATAACTCCGGAACCCCTCTCTGTTGGTCTATAACTCTGGAACCCCCTGTCGATCTCTAACTCCGGGCCCCTCTCTGTTGATCTATAGCTCCGGAACCTCTCTGTTGATAAAGGCGAATTATGATTGGATGCTTTCGCTGCATAATCTTCGGTCGTCAATGTTTAACCTTCGTGCCTGCAAAAAAGTGTGTGTCAAAAGGATGATTATTCCCTTGACACCGCTATTACTGTGTGCACTTTCGACTCCCTCCGCAATGTTTATTGTTAGAATTTTAATAAAACCCAAAGTAAATGTATACATTTTCTTTATTCTTGAGAATTGACAACAAAGATATTAAACTCTATTTAATTATTAGTTTGAAGAAAAAAACATGTGTTCATAGTCATTTATAAAATGGTAAATAATAAATATTGTATTGTAGTTAGTTTGCGTATTTTGATAATTTTGCAATTTTTTATAATTTTTTAATTGATTTCTTTTCTAGTTTATTTCTTTATAAAAGGTAAATAATAAATATCACATTTTACTTGGTTCATATATTTTTATAATCTTGTAAATAAACATTGCCAAGAGAGTTCAAAGAGTATACAGTAACAGCGGTGTCAAGGGAATAACCGTCCTTTTGACACAGCGGTTTTCTTGGCGGGCACAAAAGTTAAACATTGCCGCTCGATCTATGGGATTAATAGAGGAGAGTTTGAATTAAGAGCATTGACAAGGAATGAGATTATTTTGGAAAATAAATATTTATTGTGTACAATAAATGCCTTTTCTTTCATAATTTGGCTGCAGATATGTAGATGTATTTATGTATGGGTGGGTTTGTTTATAATACGCGAGGAAAATCTTACACAATAAATAAAACTAAAGACAAAATTTTATATATATATATATATATATATATATATATATATATATATATAAGGTTATCACACATGAATGACGCACTTTATAGAAAATTAATAAAGCGCTTCTGAAATGTTAAATAACTAATTTATTTAGTTGAAATAGGCAAGAATGAATAACCCCCGTTACGAATTTTATATCGACAAAATTCAATCATTTGGGTGTGAACGCGGTTCGCTTAAAAGAAAAAAAAAAGTGAGATTTCTACTCAGTTAGAGACCAATGCAAGTAGAGTTAACGTATAGAAAACAAACACGAGATATAAAGTTATACTTATTTTAATAATATAGATAAAGGGTGGGGGAAGAAGGAAACTATAAACAAGGAATAGGAGCATGGAAAGAAAATATAAAATTGTCCCAAGTGAAATGTTCAATGGTTTACTTATCTGTCGAATGATCGACGATTTTTACCATTATTTCTTTTTTTTGTTCAATGTAGATTTATCTTGTTTTGTCCTTCTTGAGTTGTTTCACTTCATATGGAGGAATATTACGTTTGATTAGTGTTGTTTATTTGTTTCATTATCGCATGAAAGCGATTTGCTTTTCATTCATGGAGGATACAGTCCATCTTGGCTTTTGAGTTCTTGATGATTCCGGAAGCTTCTAACTTTCCGTCTCTGGAAGATTTTACACGGAGAAAAAATGAGTATTTGCATGTCTTCTCGGTGTAACGGCTACGATTCTTCTGACGAGTTAGTGCAGGGACGCACCAAATGTCCAATGATACCTATGAAATCAAATCCAACTGTTGAATGCTACATATGAAATCAAACCTTAAAAAGATTTTCTTAAAAGGGAAAATAGTTTTGCTTTACTGTAACGCTTTTTGTAGCATAAGACCACAAAAGCACACCCCTCGCCAATTTCTTCTTTAGAAATTACTTTGTTTACATTTCGGAGACGAAACTGAGTAGATGTAGGTTCTTCTTTGTTTAAGATGTGTGCTTTCCTTGAATGGATAAATAGAGACTCACTGTGCTGCGACGCTTTGTTTTTTGTATAACGGATCGTATCTCTCTATATATATGTCTTTATTTAATAAAATAAACTTTTTTTATGAACAGCAACGGATGAATTTCAAAATTGCACCGAGAAATTACGAGTTGTTTTTTTGTTTTTTTAAATAAATATTGAGTATAGATTGTTTTTCTGTCCAATCTGAAAGAAATTAACGTGTTTTATTAAATTATGCACGCGTTATCAGAAAAATATTTGTTTGATTTTTATTGAATTATTTTTGATGTTCACATTTCACATAATAATTTTTTAATGAAATACCATCTGTGGAGAAGTGCCAGATTTTCTTAGCAATATTTATGGAAAACTTCGGAAATAAAAGAACAGAATCGAAGCAAAGGAATAATCAAATGGCATATATTTATTTGATTTCGATTGGAGTGAGTCCTTTGAAATTTCGGTTATCGAAAAATAAAATCCATTCAGCTTGGTAATTGATAGTTTACAAGTTGGATTTTATAACAGTCGAGAGTGTTTTTACTTTTTAGAAACTTGTTGCGGGTGTCAATCTGCTGTTTCCCTGATCCTCAGAAGAGCAGGAAGTGTCTTAAACAGACTGCTTAATTTCACGTGACACACTGGACTGGCGGTCCCTCTGCCTCTCAACAGTCTGTTTATATCCATTTTGACAGGGTTCCAGACTACTGGCGTGAAGTTTGGCTTCGGCTAGCATCAAAAGTCTCTTCGTTTGTTTTATGGTTCACCAAAATTCTTTTTTTGGTGGGTGTGCTCCTTTCTTTTTCTTTTTTTACAAAGGAAGTTATGCGAGGAGCCTCTTTTATTTTCGTAGATTCCTAGCCACAATCAATGGCTAAACGCTGATCCAGCAAACTTCCCCCGTTTTTCAGTTGTATTCAGTCTTTTCTTCGTCCTTTTCTATTTGAGGGTTGGATGAGAAAGATAAAAAGACATGGGTAAATAAAGAGAGAGAAAGAGATATGGGTTTTTAAAGTAAAGCAAATGCCTTATTATTTATATATTTTTTAATATTTTATTTTCATTTTTTTTTCTGAGCTCACTACACATCTTTAAGGAATTTTCTTTATATAACGTTAAAAACATTTGACAAACACCTCCCAAATTAAAAAGTACACATGAGATATTGAAAAGAGGGGAGTGAAATAAATACCCCAAAAGTTATTTCTACCAAGTGTTTAAATAGAATAACCATTCAGTAAACAATTCATTCATTAGAGAATAAATATTAAAAATCCCACTGGAATTGGATAATTCCTTGATTTTTGGCAAATATTTTAATACAGAAGGTAGCGAATTTTTGCTTTCATTTCGAAAAAAGTATCCATTTTGGTGATACCTACTTCTTACCGCTTTCAGATACCAGACGAAGTTTTTACCCTCTTTGTACTTGTTTATTTATTTCTGTTCTGACAAATTCGACTTCATTTGCTCTCCTTGACCTCTCATATCTGCTCGTTCGGGTGGCTGTAGTACTGCGTCAGCAATCGCATTTAGCACTTGGTCGTGTCTCCACCGAGGACATCCGTCGGATGAAGACTTAGGTCAGCTACTTAATATATGCTGTAGATAACCTTTCTTTGTGCAGAGTGTACATTTAGGCTGGGGTCTTGCTCTTACCCTATATATGTAAGTTTGCCAGGCTTGGTAAAGTGTCTTATGCAGATTTGGAAGAGGAAACGGAATTAGTTGAAGTTGGCTCACCACAAACCAGACCACATGATCTTTCGAGCTTCTGCTCATTCCCACATCGGCCAGACTCTTTGCTCGCTGAGTCCTACCATTTTGTAGTAGCGTTGTTTCTCCGCTTCCACTCGGAATTCATTCTGTATGAGCTGGCATCTTCCCATGTATTCAGCTTTATTTAACTGGGCAGGAACCCAGCCTAGACCTGCTTTTCCCTTTGCTATCGTCTCCACTAATTTCTTTTTGGCTTATTTTTTCTTTCGTTACCTCTAGTTCCATGCGAGTGCTCTATTTTATTCCAGTCCGGGTTTGTATTCAGGCTGCTTTTACTTTATTGTCTGTTGAGACTCTATGTAGTTGAACGTCTCTTGTCCGAGTTACAACAGATTCTTCTCCCAGGCTGCTGAAAGAGACTTGTAGCGCATTGGTTGTCCCATATCGTGGTCAGCATTTGCACGCGTCTGAGCATCGGGACGTCACCCTCTCCTTTTATTCCATTTCTCTCTTCTCCTGATGTGTTGATGTATTCATTACTTTGAAGGAATTTCGACAGGTCCATGGGTATATACATACTATTAGGTATATTCAATACTTCACTAAAAAAGAGCATACCCTGATGAAAAAAAACCCAAACTTGATTAAATATTTTTTTTATCGTCTAAATGTTTATGCTATTATTAGTCTTGTTTTTTTTTCGAGTCATCAAAAATTTACATAAAATCAATCATGTCAGCCATTTTTGACAGTTTTGTAAACAAAAGTGAAATTCTCCGTTTAAAATTCTTGTAAAATTCAATTATACATTTTTCAAAAGTTATTTTAAGAAAATTAGAAAATTTTAAGTATACTTAATGCAATTTAAAACAAATATTACTTATTTATTTTTTTAGCAGAAAAAAATTAGTTGGAAATGAGAGAAGCATGTTTAACCGTGGTGATTAGTTTTGGAGGTGTGAATTGAGGTTTACGTCAATGTATCGACAAATAACGTAAGGGCAATTTATTGGACGGAAGGACAGAAGTGACAGTATTTTCGAATTTTAAGTGAACCAGCTTATTTAACTGTAAAGTAATTCTTAAAATTTAAATACTTTCAAAAGTTTAATGATTTATTGAATTTTTAGGTACTCTTTAACGAAGATATGTCCAAAGCCTGCACTGTTTCCGTCCCTAAAATTGAATCTAAAAAATGAAAAGAAAATATTTGGTGAAAATATATAAACATAAAAAAATTAAATTTTTGAAAATGCGACGATGATGGTTCAACAGTCAGAGAACTTGATACGAAATCAACGCAATTTATGAGGCCGGATCATCGCTACCAGAAGAAACAACGGGACATTATTTCTGAATTGTGCCTCCGTAGTTTTGCCGTAAACGTTTTTAATACATTCTTTGGCATATTAAAAATTATTGTAAAAATAGGACGCTTCGCAGATGGTAATAAGCTTTCAAATTTATGATCTGTAAAAATAGATCTTTTAATAAGAATATTCCCAGAGATGCTCATATTCGAACTTAATTTTAAAATGTTTAACAGCTTTATCATATTTTTTTTATTTACAATTGAAAAAAAAGAAAACAATTCTTGTAAAAATTCATTTTTCATCAAAAAATATTTGGACTTCAGACAAAAATGTCCTTATTCATAAAAGCCATTAAAACTTTTTTAATTAAATAATATCTTAGTTTTATTGGGATTTATTTTATCATTCAGAGTTAAAGTTTGGGTAGAAACGCCCCTCGATTTACAAATAAAAAAATCAATGATTTTCTTCCTACACATTTAAATTAAAAAAATTCAGCGATGTTCATAGTGTTCAAGTTTTCTCACAACTTAAATAAGGGGTGGGTGTAACAGATGCGAAAAAAACTTTTACTATGACATTCTAAAAACGAACATTTCTAAAATAATTTCATTCATTTTTTAATAAGTTCTGAAAGTTTCATTAAAATCCGTCAATTATGTGATTTTTGCAAGAATTTCCAAATTTCTGATTTAGATAATAAATATGACTATTCAAGGGAGGGCACTCTAAAAATTATAACAGAATTAGCTCCCTTATATAATAATAATCATTCTGCATAAAATTATGTATACTTATTAAGTTTGGATGCGAGCCAAAGAAATAATAGGATGTTTTTTAATCATTTCGTTCCAAACAAGGCAATAAAGCCACTAAGACGCAAGTGGTTACCTACTGTGAAAGAATCTGAGAATTAAATATTAAGGAGGGGGTACATTTAAAAACACTATTTAAATAAAGTAAATAGCAGGACAGACTGAGTTCTATAGCCTTTGATGGCAACGGGGTCTAGAAGAAGGACAGCTCAAAACGGTGCACTTTGCTTTCATTTTAAAAGTATCCATTTTGGTGATACATACTTCTTTAAATCCGCTTTCATATAGCAGACGAAGTTTTTATATTCTTTGTACTTGTTTATTTATTTTTGTTCTGACAAATTCGTCTCTTCCAAAAATTGTGGTTGGTTCACACAAGCCTTCACTACTATAATCAAATGATATGTGCGGTTGTCTTGTGGGGTTAACTCCACGTACTTTCCTTAAAACGCTACTAGGGGACGCTCTCTAAGCTTATAAATAGGGAATGTTGTCATACTCTCTTTCCTATAGGTCGCGCGTAGATACGAACGCCGTCGCTGAAGCGAGTTCGCTTCCCTTGATATTCTGTTGACTTTTGACCTCTCACACACACATGCATATGTCTATCACACACGCTTGTCTCAATTACTTCTACACAAGCACACTTCACATACTTGAACTTTAAATGTTTTCTTCTTTCATTGACACTCGTTGTACAAGATAGTGACCCTGACGTGATCATTATTTTTTTCCTGTAAATAGGAAACAAACAAGTGTGGAATCTTCCACATTAGCCTTTAACTCCTTTCAGAAAGATGTATTCTTCTCTAAAAAGCCTTTAACCAATCATCATCTCGTTTCTGCAAATTCAACATCCTATTGGTTAATAAACACCAAATTGTAGCAAAGTTCCAGTCGAACCCTATTTCCCGCCGAATTCTCTGGAGCCGATTTTGCTACACAAAAGTCTATAAAAATAACCGCATGACTCAATTCAGACAGTCAGTCATCGAGTTTCATGAGATCCTACCAAACTCCACGCGTGTCAATTCACTGACTCACACACCACATTGAAATCTCAACAAACTCAACAAAGCATTCACCAACCATTGTCCGCGTGTTTATTCAACATCTACAATTGACTTAAAAAGTGAACGTTTTCACTACTAAAAAATGTAACTATACACTTCACCAATTTAGCCTATCAGTTAAAGGCAAGCAACTCTTGACAACATTTATCCTTACTTCTAAATTACGCACGTACACACACTGATAAAGGAACGAACACATTTGACATCTTTGTTTGCAGAAATCAAGTCATTTTAATTTTTCTAACAATCAAAAAGCATCAACATATCTTAACCACATTTCTGCATAGACATTCTTTATGACATTATCTTAGTTATTACAATAATAAATATTTTGATTGTCATTATATGTATATTTTATTGTGATATAAAAATTTCTTTATTGTTAGATCTCCAACAACTGTGTTTAGTAATTTCTTGCCATGTAAATTGTCCTTAAATTGTTTGTGTAATCTATATGTTGTGGGATACAGACATGATAAGCACGTATAATCTTCGTCTTATATAAATTTCCCTTCTGATACATTTCACTCCATGTACATCCCGCAACACAAGGCTATATATGTACAGACTCAAATATACATTTACATACCCTTTCAAACTGAGAGCCAGTGAAGTAAAACGTCAACAAACTTCTCTTCCTACCGTACCACGCACGGCGGACACTACATAAACTGATAGCTAAAACAATTTACACAGCTACAAAATTTGTCATTAGACCCCATAAAAGAGCAAAATCACAAATTTCAAGCGCATGATGTTCTCTGACTCGGCAAATAGACTTTTTTTGAACACCTGTCCCCCCCTGTTTAAAAACCTAATCGTCTTTCAATTACTGTTACTGCTTGGTCCGTCAGTAGGAAAACAACATGCTCCTCCATCCCTACTGCCTTTTCGCTTAATCCGTTTCATCTCTCGGGCGCCATTAGGCTCAACTTGACCTCAACCGGCAGACATCACAAAATCTTTTTTTCGACAAAACAAAAATACAACTCCATTTCAACTTTAATTGTTTATTCTGGACTAATCAGATAAAATGTGACATACCTCAAAAGGCAACTCACTGTCCTTCACTCTGCGACGATGTCACTCGAACAAAACTAAGAATTTGTACGTACGATATAAAAATTGACAATAATAGCAAATTTCTTAAAGTTCTCAAACATATATTCGACACTCGGTAGAAATTCTACGGCAGCTCAGTTTTGCTACGATGTTGCTTCTATTAAATTTTGTGCGTCAACATCATTCACGCATAGCAAAATAATGAGGCCTTTCCAAACAAAACCCTTCCAGCGAACAGGAACCAATACGACAGACGACAAAACCAATTACACATGGAGCATTGGACAAAGACAAAATTTTAATAGCAAACGCTGAACAATCTACACTACCGACGTATCTTCCAGGGTGTGCTACGACTCTGATATGCTAGAAAAAATAATACAGCACCCTAATGACAGCACAAGTACATTTTCGTCGACATGTTTAAACACACATCTCAACTACACTTTCGACACCTTTTCTTTTCAGCTCACGGGGACAAAAACAAACCTACACGAACTCTACATATGGACAGAAAAATCTACCCAGCTGAAGGGGAGTCTTGTGGGGTTATGTCCACTTACTTTCATGAAACTGCTACTAAGGGACGCTCTCCGGCGCTATAAATACTCTGCGATAATTTTTCGCGGTCACTTCTTACTTGTTCCGCTTACACGTCAGCATGTAAGTCTCTCGCGGAAAAAAACGCGTTTTCCATTGTGAAACGCATGAGCAAACACACACACAACACACGTACGTACAGACATTCACTCACTTCATATCCTTTGGACAAAAAGGTTTTCAATAAAGCAATATAAAACAAACTGGAAACACACACACACACACACACACACACACATATATATATATATATATATATATATATATATAATCAGTGTGGACATAAGATTCAGTGCTGCATGCTGACTGTCAATTTCAAGCCTCAAGCCATGTCTAGACCTACAAACGCTCTATCACTGATATTCGGATCACATTGTAGTATGTGTTGCTATATCGTCTATAAGATATTATATTCACAAGATTTCTTTCTGTTACCAGTGTACTGATTGGCATATATTTCGTGACATTCTCCGTGATTGATATTTTTAATCTTCCTATTGAAAATTGTGTCATTGTGGTTTCTTCTTCAGGATTTACCTTTTTTCCGGCTGTAGCAACGTGATATTTCTAATTACAACAGACGCCTATGTCGGCTCGAAATAATTGTAAACGTGTTTTCAATGAGTCCATTCACTGATAGAATGAGGCAGCGTATAGTCTCTAACAAGTTTGGTTCTTATGACTACTGGTGCTTCTGTAATAGTGTATTAAATGATGGTAAGTCTTCTGTCCTCCTCTCTTCATTCAATTTAACCATTAAAGCAGAATGTTTTGCTCGTAAATTCTCTCCCAATTCTACTCTTGACTCATCTGTAGATCTTTGCCTGATTTTCCACTGAGAATTGTGGGATATACATATAACTCCATTCATAGCTTCTGCTATCATCTCTAAACAGGATCCCGATAAAATATGTGGGATTGATGATATCCCAGCAATAGACCTTAAGAATTGTGCTACTGAACTCCCTAAACTCTACAATAAATGTTATATAGCTTCTTGCTTTTCTATTTGTTGGACATTCTCTTCTGTAGATCCTGTTTTTAAGAACTCAGACGAACCGTCTGATCCTTCTATCAATTAACCTACCTCGTTTTGGCCATGTCCTATAGCTTCTAATCAACTCTGAATTGGTTAAGCATCTCACAGAGTCTTCTTTTAGACAAGTAATGTGGCTCTCGCTTTTCTAATTGCTGGTTTGTTAACAATTATTGCAGAAAGAGTCTATCAAGTTTTAGATAAGAATGTTGAAGCTCTAGCTTCACCATTCTTGTGTTGCTTTGGATATTTCGAAGACATTTGTCAGGATTTTGGATGCCGGTCTTCTTCACGAGTTGAAAGATTATGGACGAATTTTTGATCTGTTTCAGTCTTTCTTACCAAATAGCGAAATGAAAGTTATCTTGAATGGCCACTCTTCTAGATCTTTTTTGCATTAATGCAGGTGTATTTCAGGACTCTATACTTGGATCTACGTTGTGTCTAATTTTCATCAACGACCTTCCCGATGTCATCAATTCTCAACTCGGTTTCTATGCAGATAACACAACGCAGCTGATCTTTAAAATGACTTACAATCTGTTGTTAATTAGGGAAAGAAGTGGGTTCTTAATTTTAACAACTCCAAAATGAAACTGTTCTCTTTTAATCATCTGAAAGAACCTTTTATTACCTTCCATCGGCATGGCTGAGGTTAACCTCGAGGAATGTGATTCATTGCACCTGCTTGGGATACCGTTTTTCAGCTTACATGAAATGGAAAGATTATACTGAATCAATTGCTAGCACTCCTGTTTGGAAAATTGGTTCACTGTATTGTGTTAGACAATTTTTCTCGTCAGAATCTCTTTTATACATTTATAAATCTACTATCCGCCCATGCATTGAACATTACTGTCACATCTGGTCTGGTCCTTCTGCTATGCATCTATAGATTCTTGATAAATTCTAAAGAAGAATCTGCAATGTTATTGGTCCTTACCTAGCAGCTCGGCTTCGATCACACTCCTACCGCCGTAACGTAGCTTCCATGTAACTTTTTTTTATAAATATTTTCATGGTAATCGTTCTGATGAACTTTATTCTATGGTACCTGGACTTTATGAATTTAAACGTAGTACTAGATTGGCTGCAAGGTCTCATCATTTTACAGTTGAAATGGTTAGATGTAACCGTAAGTTCTATGCTAACAGTTTCTTCTCTCGCACTTCTCGCTTGTAGAACTCTCTTCCGGCTTCTTGCTTCCCAGTTCTTTGATCTTCAAAAATTTAAAATACAGTGTCAATCGTTATCTTCTGTCTAATCCCTATTCTTTATTGTTCTCTCTCCTTAAAATTTTTTTTCTCATATTCTCTCACACATTAGTATTCTTTTACGTTTTAGTGGCTTTATTTCTTTGGTTGGGGTGATTATATATATATATATATATTAGGTGGGTGCAAAAGTTTGCAGCGAAAAAACAAGAGTGATAACCAAGGATAGAGATTCCATTCTTCTCTGATATTTAACCGATAGTTAGAGGCAGGAAGAAGACGTGGATCCATATTTTTGCCAAGGATATTTGTGAGAAAGTGAACGCAAAGAAACTCGGCTGAAATTTGAACACGACACGCCAATTATACTTTTTGCGTCGCTAACCGCTATATTATGGGACAGGAGAAATGCTTCTTATCTATATTCGTTAAAAAAAAAACCTTCTTCCGTTAACAGTAATACTGTGGAGAATTGTCATAATATGAGTGCTGTGGAGTTTTCAGACATCCTAGAAAAAATTATTTTAAATTCTTGATTTTATATCTTTGTTATGCATTAATTTGAGTGTTCTTTCTGGTTTATACGATAAATAAAAATGAATCGAGTTTGCTTTTGAAAAAATTAATTAAATAAAACTAAAAGAACAATATTTAATACATGTTTTTGTAAATTTTTCAAAGTTCAAATATGCAAAAATGAAAATGGGTTTCATTTTATTTTACGGGCTCTTGTTCTGGAAAATATATTGGTAGAGTGTTTTGTTGGTAAACAACAGATATATATATATATATATATATATATATATATATATATATATATATATATATATATAAAATGGGTTTCATTTTATTTTTTACGGGCTCTTGTTCTGGAAAATATATCGAAGTGTAGTTTTGTTTTGTTAGATATATATATATATATATATATATATATATATATATATATATATATATATATATATATATATATAGAGAGAGAGAGAGAGAGAGAGAGAGAGAGATATCAGTGGGTTTGTATGGCTGTAAAAAAATTGTGGTTGTTTTCCAATGCTCCACGTTGTGTTTATTTTTGTTTGGAAGACCCATTGGTAAAATTTCAGATCAGTACAGAGAAACCAATTAAAAAAAAAATGAATAAATAAAAAATTAAAAAAAAGCATCATTTTTTATGTAAAAATAAATGCTTGAATATTCCCAAAAACAGCATTAAAATTTGCGTAAACCTACCGTTTATCGACAATCTTAGTTGGGTCTCGGAAGCCCAGCCGACATTTGGTCTTTCCTAACATAAATATTTTGACTTTAAAACTTTGTTTTTATTAAGTTTGAGACATTTCTTCAGCGTATGAGTGGGATCACATAAATAAGCATGATTATTACAAAAATTTCGGAAAATTCACCGGTTAGGAGGGTATTGACAATCTGGGTCCTGGGTACAGCTTGGCCACCTCAGGAAGTTAGTAGTTGACCTCGTAACTGCTTTTTCACGCGTTACGCATGGCTGGTTTCTACACGGCAGCGTTCTTTTCTTCCATCCTCTGCTTGTCCCTTCTCGTCCCATCTGGCACTACCCCAGAGGTTTATATCCTTTGGACCAGGAACAAGAATTTGTCGCGAACATTGGTTTCGGCTAACATCAAAAGTCTCTTTGTGTCAATTTATTGATTGGCCCAAATTATTCTTTTTCCGGCGTTCCTTCCTTTTTCATATTTTCTTTAAAACGGAAGCTATGCGTGGAGCCTTCCTGATTTTTGTTATTTCTCAGTCACAAATAAGTAGTCTCTGTTCCTGAAAACTTCCGGTGTTTTGGGCCGGGTTCAGTCTTGTCTTCTTCTTTCCCCACTTTTTTTTGAGGGTTGCCTTCTCGCAGGTTGAGAAAAGTAGAGAGAGAGAGAGAGAGAGAGAGAGAGAGAGAGAGGTTTTAAAGAAAGTGCAAATGCCTTAATATAATTTGAATTCTTTATTTTTGTTTATATATTTTATTTTCATATTTTATTTTTATCGGGACTAACGACAAACTTAATAGAAAAAGAATGCGATATAACTCATCATACGTCAACACACACGGACGCGTCAGAGATTAAAGAGAACGACTAAGACATCTGCAAGTACGGTTTAATGATACTGGTGATAGTAACACCTCTGAGAAAAATCGACAATAACACCAGATATCTTCGAAAGTTCTCACAAAAAAACATATTTCGACACGCAGTACCAATTTCCCCAGCATTAGCCTTTTCTGTTATTTTTGTGTCGTCAAGATAAATCCACGAACCGCAAAACAAACCTGCTGATAAAATTGCAGATTAGGACACAGAAACCAATTTAAAAAAGAAGCATCATTTCTGGTGTAAAAAAAAAAAAGTCTGAATTTATATATCGACGATCTTAGTTGGATCTTATTTGTGTTTCGGCTACAGTCCAGCCATTACTAGCCTTGATTATTGCGCGAAAAAATTTGCAGATAACAACCCAGTGAACAATTTAAATAAAAAGCACCATTCCTGGTGTAAAATAAAAGCATCATTCCTAGTGTAAAAAAGCTCGATTATTACAAAAAGAGCATTAAAAATTTGCAGGAATCTATTGCAATCTGACTTGGATCCTGGATACAGCACGACCACTCTTATATTTACTTTTTATGTACATTTTTTAGAAGTCATTTATTTAATTTACATTTTTTATATATAAATGTTTACTATATTCTCCCCCCAAGAAAAAGAGCAATGTATCGCACTATATGTTTAATTATTTTATATATTCACCTTTTAATTATTTTACATTACTTTCTAATAAAATAATGTTTTACTTTCTATTAATTAAAGTGACTTATTCAGTATACAGTTCATTCATCCATGTATAGTAAAAGTACTAAAAATTTCATTTAACTCGTATAATTCCCTGATAGTTTTGCAAATTTTTAACAGGGGATACCGATTTTTGCTTTCATTTCAGAAAAAAAAAAAAACGAACGCATCCATTTTATTTTTGGATTTGGTGTTTCCTATTTTTTTGTCAGTAAATAAATAAAACTATTTTTAATTCCCACAATTATTGACTAAGACCCCAAAACCCATTGTAGTTAATCTAGGGCAGTGGTTTTCAACCTTTTTGCTGCAGCGGAACCACAAGGAAACGTTCTCGAGGAACCCCTGCAATAAATTAATTGTCTTATGCAAAAAAAAAAAAAAGCTTTCAATTATTAAAATAAAATAAAAATACTCATCTTCAGATTTATTTACAAAAACATACAAAGACAAACTGTAAAAATATTGTATACGTCCATATGCAATTTTAATCTTGCTTCTACGGTTATTACACATGTATTAAAAAACTTCAGTTTAAAGTTTATTTTCATTAAAAATTCAATGAGAAACTTGAGCCTGATGTTTCTTGCACAAATCTTTAATATTGGGTCATGTTTTTGACAGATACACACAAAGTTCATCTTCAATACATATTTGCACAGGAGAATTAAAAATTACTGTTCAATGATAGTACTTGTGTAACTTCTTGTGGAAACTCTGGGCTTTACTGGCGGAACGCTAGGGTTCCGCGGAATCCTGGTTGAAAACCACTGCTCTAGGGATTCAGAAAGAAAGCTATTTGACTTACCATTTGCTAAATATTAAACGTAAATGATAAATGACAACGTGGGATAGGGCGGGTCTGAGATCGAAGCAATCTTCATCAATCAGCCGATGTGTTTGAAGTATTGGACGACTAGGGAGGGTGTTGTACGATTACACTTCCGCGTCAGAATGGATAGTCAAACAAATGGGAAGCACAATTCAATTAACATTTTCAGCTGAGAGCAAGGAGTGCTAGATACCCGGAAACGACACATGGCCATAGGATAAGTTGATTTTGCACTTCCTTTCCTCGATGTGAAAGTTGGAGTTTAAAGTGGTACTGATAAATAGTGACCAGCGACATTGTTTATATTTAGGTCCGTAGGCTCACGAAGATAACTTTTCAAATTATCGCGGGTTTCAACTTCTACAGATTGTTGGAAAATAACTCAAAGATGTGTTTCCTCCTTTATCATGTTTTTTTCCAGGACACTCTATTTTTATTGCCCTGAGCCAGACTTTTCAAATTATCGCGAGTTTCAACTTCTGTTCTACAGATTGTCGGAAAATAACCCAAATGTGTGTTTTCCTTTTTTATCCCTTTTTTTTTCAGGACATTGTATTTTTATTGCCCTGAACCAGCAAATCAATGTTTACAAGAAATATCCCGTACGAACATCTGTGGGGTTCAGCGTACCCGGATTAAAGGAGAATTTAATACGGGATACCCTGCCCACAAAATACAACGCAAATTTCAAGAAGAAACAACACGATAAGGAACGTTTATAAAAAATAGAACATTGTATATTTATTATCTTGTGAATAGGGTAAAAAAAGATTAATGTTTTAGTTCGTTTAAGCAAAACTGTGATTTAAATAAAAATGTCTGTGTTCGCTGTCTTTTAACAGAGTAGCAGAATAATGTCTGTTTCTTTTCTTTTGTATTGTTGTAAAATGAAAAAGGGGCGAGAAATTTAAGTTGAAAAAGACAGTGTGAATGAGGAATAAAGATAAAAGGAAAATGTACTTATGAATTGTTTTGAAGTCAGTTGTAAATTTGTTGTTGTTGTTGTTGTTCCTTCCTACTCCACTTTTCGGCTCTTTGTGTAAGTGATGAAATTTACTGTCAATCTTCTGTGATCTTTTGCGCCCTTCTCTGACTGACTGGCGACTGACTTGAAAACTCTGTATTTATTGTTGACTTTTTTTCACACTGGCTCGTTATCTTTTTTTTTTTGGTTTAGCAAATCGCCTCCTTTCGTTGGTCAGAAAATTAATTTGTGAAATCTGTTTTTGGTCGTTTTGATCCGATTTTGCGGGTGTGCAAATCTACTTTGTGTTTTTTTTTTAGTCATTTGTTGGAATATAGGATTTGTATCCTATACACCTCATTGATTAATAATCTTAGGTAGTCAGAAGGGCCATAGTGTTGTCATTTTTCACATAAATTTTTATACATCTGTAGTGTCCACTAGAATATTTAATTAAATATTTCATCATGATTCAGGTAGATACTGCCAAAATATCCTGCGGGCGTAGTAGAAGACATATTACGTGTTTTTTTAGGACCAATTAGGAAGAAATTAATAATATAATTCTACAGTGGATGTTCTTACGAAAAAGTGTATAAAACTCACGAAGTTCGGCCCCAAACATAAGATGCACAGATGTCACTAAGGTCCACGTCACTCTAGCTGCTTATCTTCAAGACCCCATTCACGTCCATACGCAAAAATCTACCACGCTGACAAACTACAAAAAGATCGCTCCACACTACGGCAACACAGTTCGCAGTAAAAACTAAATTCTAACTATCTTTTGTATCCCCCGTTACAACTAAGCACGCACACACGTACTGATTCTTTCACACAAACACACATATAACAACGTTTCACTGTTTCTCACATACGTACACAAATACAATTTATATTCTATTCCAGAATTTTAACCAGAACAAAAAGATATTACTTTCAAATCTATAACCAACTTCTTGTATTCTTATCGTTATATTAAATTTATATTTATTTGTTAATACTACGTTGTCTTTTTCTATTGGATATTATTCTTTCAATGAAAATCGTGGGATTATTCTAAATGGCCGAATTAATAGCAGTCCCACAACAAAAATTTATGTTATTGTATCGAATCCCGAAACTTAATTTTGACAATTAACAAAAAAACAAGACGAAGGATTCCTACACATCTTTTATTCTTGGCAACTTCACTAACCTCAACCCCATTTCATTAGGGACCCTTATAAATATAAACCAAGTCTGACTCAAGGCAAAGTTTAAGGAGTGAAAATTACGAAGAATTAGCATGCGTACAATAAACGACTGATGAGGCGAATAAAAAAACTAGCCACATCACTGACAGTCGCAGTTTAATAATAGCATTTTAAATGTCCTGTGCGTTCTTGAATTCGTTAGATAAAGTCACCAATCATGTTTTCAGTCTTATTTCAACTTCAAATATAAGTGCGATAAGATATATCTCACAATAAAGGTTCTCATTAATTAACTTTTCTTCCCATCCCAACGTTGAGAAACACATATCCACAAAGAGTAAGACGTTAACAGATTTCAACTCGAGTAACCGGTCAGATAACTTCAGCAATCGCATTTATTTAAATGAATAAGGGAACCCACCGAGATAACTACGAGTATATGTAACACTTGAAATTGTACCAAAGTCTGAATCAGATCTATCGTCACAAATGAAGTTAAAATCAACACGACTATTGTCGGAGTTAGCTCCTCCTAGGCTCCTTAAACCGGAAGAGAACAGGTCATTTCGACCTTGACCTTTCGGTTGTGCTCCCTACACGCTGTTAATTATGTGGTAGACTAGCAAGTTACCTTTTCAGTTTAGTTATATTCCGAACCTAGTCGTAATATACTTCTAGGCATTTTTAAGCTTTAGTTTCCTTTTAGCTAATCTCGACTTACTTTTTATAGAGACTTTACTGTGTTAGCCTACCAATTCTCTTGCTAGTCTCCCTTACCACAAGACAGTGACTTCTCGCTAAATTTAGGGTCGGCGACTGAAACGGTCGGTACGCAAGCTCCTGGCCTCCGTGGCCAGGATGTCGACCACCGGGCTGTGTATTAAGTTACGCTCCCATTTCTTTTTGTCTGCCAACTTGACGATAGTTGGAAACTTTCCTTCTCTCTCCCCTTCGCCTCTTACTTCTGGCTTCTTGCCAATGTTCGACTCTCGGCATCCCGTCCCTACTGGCTGCCTGCGCGTCGTCCATAACCTTTCCCGTACACTACGTTTGTAATTATTACGGGAGGTTACTAATATCGGACTCGACCGGCAGACACGCAACGCCTGCACTGGACCTTTAACATGCCCGAACAACATCGCAACGCCAGCTCCTGTTTCCTTCTCAACACGTCAATTTGGCATCCCGGCAACGACCAACATCAACCTCAAACTACAATGACCAGCAGCGATCATCCCGGCAACGACCGACATCAACTTCATCTGCAGCGACCACCTGCATGACCAGCAGCGATCACCTGTAACGACACCTGTAACAACCAACCTCGACCATCAATGCCTGCACCGGAACGTCTGCATCTCTACCGTTCCGACCACCTTTATTTCTTTATTACTTTTCTAGAATAAATTAACTTATATCCTATATATCCTCGTTCTGTCGTCTATGTTGTTTCACCTTGTCAGATTTAACGTATTCGAAAATGCTAGCGGGCCTCTTGTGACCTCATCACCCTTTTGTGATACGGGGGCGCTCGAGGGGTCCGCTACACTATCACTTTAAGACTAATACTAGAAACAATATGATAATGAAGGAGAAATCAAATAATCATAATAATTGTAGAAAAAAATCCAAATAACGCAATAACGCAAGAGCTGACAAGATATCTCGCGAGACATTCCACAGTTCGGGGTAGGCTGACGAGATATCTCGAGATACATTTCTTAGTTCTGGAAAGGCTGATGAGATCTCGTTAGACATTTCTTAGTTCCGAAACGGCTGAGATTCTCGTGAGACATTTAAGAAATGTTCTGGAACGGCTGACAAGATATCTTCCGAGACATTTCGTAGTTCTGGAACGGCCGGGGATATTCTCGCGAGTCATTTCTTAGTACTGGAATAGCTGAGGAGATACCTCATAAGACATTTCTTAGTTCTGGAACGGCTGAGGAGATTCTCGCGAGACATTTCTAAACAACTCAGAATTGGTTAAGAAATTCGCCTCACATGGTCTTCTTTCAGGCGAAATATTGCTTTCGCACCTCAAGATCAGCTGCTGATGTATTAACGATTATGTCTGAGTCTGTTAAGCTTTAGATAATGGTGAAGCTTGGCTCGTTGGTTTAGATATCTCGAAGGCGTTTGGCATGCTGGTTTTCTTCACAGGTTGAAGGGTTATGGTATTTCTGAACCAATTTTTGATCTAATTCTTTCTTCAGATCACGAAATGAAAGTTATCTTGAACTGCCGCTTTTCTAAATCTTTTTGCGAAATTTTTCCGTTTTTGCTATCCCAATGCACCTTCGGATTTCAGTGTCAAATTTTCCGTCTTCTGTTAAAACACGTCTTAGATATTTATTTATTTTTATACTTGCTTGAATTTGTAATTGTGGCCGCCAGTAATCAATCCTGGTAGAACTTCTAATTCTTTCAGAATCACCTCACTGTGAAAGCTGAATATGTCCGGTAAGACGACACATTCTTGTCTTACGCCCTTTCTGTTTTTATATATTTACTGAATTCGTTATCTATCTGTATGTAAGCGGTTTGTTTTCAGTATACAATTATACATTTAAAAATCATAGTAACATAAGATAATAGAATTTGATAACCACTATTACAATATTTTACAAGTTCACGTTCTAGCCTCTTTTTCTGGTTTTTGCCCCGACTTACATCCCTGCTTCCCAAACCGGCTCCCAAAGCCTTGATTCTTATCAGCGATAAGAATATATTTTCTGACGAACGAGGGAGCTGGAAAATATAAAAAGGAAATTGACCACCACTGCTTTGATCATGGACCCTTCCTTCCAAAACCAGATCCCAAACCTTTGATTTATCCCAGCCTTTTGCTACTCTGTTCACATGATCAAGGTCAGGCGTTATATATCTTCATGACCTTAACCTTTTCTTCATTGCGTTACCGCACACCCTTCAATTTAATATAGCAAGTTCATTTAGATTCATAATAAACCTAATGTCTTTTTAGTTTTAGTATTACGAACTTAGTTCTAATACTCTTTATGAACATTTTTATACCTTTTATACTTCGTATTACCTCTGTATTCTATTGATATTTTTAGTACTTTGTAAGCTCTCTTAATGTTACGATACTCCCTTACCATATAACATGGCAACTTCTCGAGGAGGAGAAACGCATGTCCCTGGCCGTTGTGGTCAGGGTACTTGGACGGGTTATGTATTGAGTTATGTGCCCATTTATTTTTGTCTGCCAACTGGACGCTAATTGGGCTTTCCTATCCATTCTTACTGCCGGAACTCTTGTCCCTTATTATAATAAGACTCTTATGTTCCAGCATTCCTGGTCTTTACTACTTCCGGCTACTACGGACCCTAACCTTCCTGTATAGTTGGTCTTAATTACTTCCGGCCTTTACTCCAACCCTACTCGTCTTGTTGATCTGCCTTAATGGACCGGAAGGTTCACCATTGGACTTAACCAGCAACTACTCAACGCCAGCACCGGACATTTAAATTGTACTTTCTTCTCCTTGACTTCAAATAACCAATTCCGTACATCCCCGTTAAAATAATACGGAAGGTTCATAATTGGACTTAATCAGCAACTTTTCAGCAGTTTCGCCGGACATGTGAACTGAACTTTCGAACTGGGGACATACATGCTTAACTTAGATGGGCTCTACTTTTAACATTTAGTCACAGTTATATTATCTAGATCTTCTAGCCAGTCAGTATTTCTTCATTTACTTAATTCTGCCTCATTACTTGATTCATTGTTTCTTCATGTTCCTTTAATCCAAACACGTACTTTTGTATGCGATGTAAATAAATATTGTGTTAATTTTAAGCTTGTCGTTTGTTGTCCTCTTGTTCACCTGTCAGATTTCACGTCATTTACTTTTTTTTTAAATGTTAGTGGGCCTCTTCTGACAAGTATCCCTTATTTAGGCGCACGGGCCATATTATATTGTGGAATCTTCCACAACAAGCCAGTTAATCCCTGCTAGGAAATGCACTATTGTATATAACAAGCATTCATTGGTTAATCACATTCAATCTAGCTTGCTGATTGGTCAATTCCGACCAATCAAACCGCCTGCACGCGACAAATCTGTTTTCCCGCTCAATATGCTCGGAGCCTCCCACGTGATACACGACCTTATAAAAACAGAACACGTGTAAACTCCCTTGTGTTTCTTTTCATTCATCTCTCTCGCGTCTCATTCCTTGCTATCAAGTACCAAAATGTAATCTTCAAGAACTCCCGTCTTAACCTTTTCGGTCAGACGTTAAAGACCATTATCAACATTCACGCAAGTACGAACTCTGAAATCTCTTCTGAACTTTTACCAACTTGTACAATACACAATTCCAAACATGCTAAAGAAACTTTATTCTTCTAAACTACAGTTTAATAATTACTTTCACTTTATGAACTTAGGTACAAATATTACCTAATCTAAGAGACACAACTCTGTCTAACCTTTTCACTCAGTATTCATGCATGTATATCAAACACTAATAAATTCAATTGTTACGTTTTGAAACAAGATGATTTTGAATCTTTATTCTTTATCTTATATTAATTGTTGTGGATGGAAGATTATTGAACACACACAATTTTAAGCCTTCTGATAATTCAAACCATCTATTCCTCTCCAACACACATCACACATCCGCAACAATATCGCACCCCTCTCCAGGGGGTCCTCTACAGATTTTTATCAGAAATAAGAATATTTTTGACGAATGAAAGGGCCTGGAAAGTGTATAGTTTTGGAGAGAAAAGTTCCCGATATTTATGAGCCTTCTAATCTCGATAAATACCGGGAATATACGCCTCTTTGACAGTGAGTATTTGACATCGCCTGTGATAACATCGGGTCGGTGACAGTAACACCAGTCAGCTTCAAAACCTATTTCAAGGAAGATATCTACATTCTGGGCTCTAAAGACAGAACGTCGGCCCTCTATTAAAACTACTCAAGATCTGCTTCCTAGAACCTTCAAATTCCTGTAGTCGGCCTACGAACTCACTCAACTACAAACTACGGTCCGTCCGATAGTTTCCTTCTCAACAAGAGCTCTGAAGAAATCTTTCGTGAGTGTTACCCTTTAAGAACTTAGTTGCTTAGAGAACATTTAGGCGCTCAGTGAAACATTTTAAACAAGCCTTTATGAACACTTTTTCTTCTTTTAAGTTAAAGGATTTTTCTTCTCCCTTTCTTTTTCTCAATTTTGTATAATATCCCTTTACCTTTTTTGTGTATGTAAATAAACATTTTCTTCTTCTACTGTTACACTCCGAACAGGTGTCTGTGTCTTTATTTTTCTGCCTAAAAGAGATAATTGTCCGCTCTAAACTTTCAAGCCGTTGTTGCTTTTATCGATTCTGTCACCTTTTTAACCATAACCCTTTCATGTGGAAAAGTCGGGACAAATTTCCCACAAAGATGGTCGCTGGCAATGAAGCGATGAAGCAGATAAATGCTTTCAAAAACGAAACAGATACCACTTACTTATCAATTAGAAACTCCTCGAATGCTCAGTCGTAAAATTAGGAATATACCTCTTTCATCGCCCGAGTAGCTACATAAATTAATTAATCCTTTAATTTAATTTCATCACAAAAATTTTAAAGTTTTTCGAGCACCATGTGGCTATGACAAAACGTATCCACAATTTTTTTTCGAGCTGCGCGCAAATAAAAACATGCAAGTGATTAATTAAATGAAATACTGCTTCTTGGACTCCATTTACATTCACTTATGTGCTAATACCCTTGGGAAAGGTATGAATCCCACCAGCTACGGGTAAATAGCAGGACAGACCGGGTTCTATAGCCTTGGATGGCAACTGGTCTACCGCAGAAAGAAATGGTAACCTACTGCGGGAAAAAATTTGCCACGTCAGTCATGTATCGAAAGATACATGATTCCCTAAGCGTGTATCACCCATGACGCATAACTGACTGACTGGCGCACCTCGGCGTGGTGTAATGTTTAGCGAGCTTGTCTCGCTAGATCAGTTACGACTGAAAAGTAAGTTCGATCCTCACTAGTTACCCCACACTTCGGCATTGTGCCACATCTAAGCTACGCTTAGAAAATTAGGGCACCTCGGGGCGATGTAATGGTTAGCAAGCATGTCTCGCTAGAACAATTACGACTAAATAGTGAGTTCGATCCACACTGGATGCTCCCTACATTCGGCCTTGTTCCACATCTACGCTTGGAAAATCGCCATAACTGGCTGACTGCTTCTTGGACTGTCTTCTTTTTTCTTTTCTTTTTTTCCGGGCTGTCTGTTCTGTTGTTAACTTTAATATTGTATTTCTTCAATATCATACGGTTTAAAAAAAACTAAAAGTAGATTTTTTTTTTGTAAAATCAAAATTTTAAAAATATGCCTATAGAAATAGCATTGATGAAATAAATTTAAAATAACGGGCGCCAAAGGACAAATGAAATTAATTTTCTGAAAGTTTATTGAAAAACAAAATCAACCACTCGAGAATTCCTTCAACATTTCTTTATTCCCTTAGTAACAGTTGAGACGATGTCCGTTCCGAAAGCCGGTCGCTCGAATTTTGCGGTGAATTGACGCTCTCTAGAAATGGAGGAAAACATGTCGATTCTAGCAGAAGGAAGGAAGTTCTAATGTTCAATTATTGCAGAATTGAATCGTTGTGTACATTTTACCCATTTTCTTGTGTATTTCGAGCGTAGACCGAGTGGTGTCGTGTACGACACACGCATAGAGTGTACTGATCGGTGTACGTTCCCTGCTTTACGGTGAGTATTAAATGACCAGTTGACTTAAAATCAGAAACGTGTGTACACTTTTTTTTCCTTGGTGTTGGTTGCTTTCGAAGTAAGTCTTCAACTTTGTGTCGGGTAGAATTAATAATGTGATTTCGAGTACTATGATGTGTATTTATTTCGTGCAGTGTTCATATTTGTAGTGTAATACTAGTGATAATTCATAAGTTCAAGATTCTTTTATTTTTTTCGCTTTAAACTTGAAAAAAGAACTAAAGTGCCTTTTCTTTGGAAGTGATGTTTAGTTTACGAGTGAGCGTCATCCGCTTTTAAAGCTTTTTGGATTAAAATAAATAATCGGCTCTTAACAGTAAGCTTTACGTGGGTGTTAATCATTATTACTTAGGTGTGCTTTTTTTGAGAAAAATAAGCTCTACGAAAAGTTTACTTATTTTTTTTTTTAGGGTCAGTCATTACAACAGAACTGTTGCTGTCAAGAGAAACATATGAGCCGAGTATTGTTTTTGTTGGTAATTTTTTTTCCCACGCCTCATATAACAAACAACCCACGTTAGTTTGTTTTATTATTTATTTCGTCCACCTTACTGCACAAATTTGGTTATCGAACGAAAATCAAAGAATATGAAAGGAAAGAAAAATAAATAAAAACAAACTTTACATGATAACAGAAAAAATAATTAAATTGAAAGATTACTGAACATGGTCATGTTTCAAGTTTCACATGACTACTTTTAGGCAAAGCAAGAAATAGATTTTAAAATTTCCTGTTGATTACCAAATACTTTTTTCCTAAAAGATAACAGTAACACTAACTAACAGGGTGTGGTCTTATTAAGAAGAAAAACATATTAAAATTTGTTGTGCTTTATCGTCCCTAAAATAAAATTTAAAATAAAATAATTTAAAAAATACCATGTTATGGAAGGTAAATGCAAGAAATGTATGGAAACTGACTAAAAAATGACCTTTTCTAAATGTCTATTTATTTTATTTATTTTGTTTCTGTCGTTTCTAGTTACTAAATGTCTCTAAACGCGTGGGTGGATAATGGCCACTTAACCAAAAATCATCTACAAAGGAATATAAAAAGACAAGTAGTACTTTGTTATTGTTGTTGTATCTAAGAAAAAAGAAACCATTGCTATCATACCGAAATTGATTCTATAGTACTTTTTTTAGTCAATCTTCAAAGTTAATATTCGCGTCATACATTTTCTTTTCAGTTATTGTACAACTGAACTATCACCTTTTCTTTCATTTTTTTATTCATTCATTATTGTCATTTTTATTTTAACATTCATAATTCGTGGTTGAATTTAAAATTAAGTTTGCGGTTTGCCGGTTATACTCCATAGTTTTCAAGTACGTGTTTAAAAAGTACTTGTTTGTTTGACTCATTACTGACTGCATCCATAACAATTGGCAAGTAAATCAAGGATGCCCTTTTGGTGCTGTTCCGATTTAAATTAAATAAATTGTTATTTTTTAGGTTCAGCAGCTATGTGCAAAATCACTCGCTTTTTAAGTTTTTTTTTTATGTCTGACACGAAAAGAAAAATTAATAAACAGACCCTTAAAGGTAAGGAGTTTCTTTTTCATAAAATTAATACAAATAAGGGTTCTGCGTTAAGGGTTTTTTTTACTTTTTTATATGAGAAAAGAACTGAATGGCGGGCAATAAAATCAAAAGCACTAATAAACTAAGATTTTACCTGGTACGTACATTCAGTTTACTTTTCTTCAGCCATAATTTCTTGTTTTAATTTTAAATGTCCATAGAGTTCTGTACAACTAAAATTTACAATGTCGCTTGCATCTAAGTTTTAGTTTTTTGCAGTGGTTCGTTAGAGATTCGATTCTTTTAGGAACAGATTCTTTCTTCCTAAATAAACGTATTTGTTTATGAAATTAGACACCAGTTCTCTCTCTCTCTCTAACATACCCCAAACAAAAGGGAATTTAAGAACCAGTTCTGCAGACTTACTAAAAACGCTATTCCATCACTCGATTTTGAAGATACAAATTACAAAAACTTTTTAAAAAATTGGTGAGTTTTCTTCACTCTGCCATTTAATTTCCAGCTGAGTTTCTGATTTCAAAGAAATACATTCAAGTGACTGAAACAGTACACATATATTGCCCTTTGTAAAGTCTGTGGAATTACTACATCAAAATTCTAGTTTTACTCCAACTTTTTTTTTATTTTATAGTTTTTGTACTTTATAAACAAAATTATATTACCGTATCTGATGACATATGTAAACAACCAACTGCCACAATTTTTGTATTTTCATACAAAATAAATATCTGTAAACCACCAGCTTTACTCCACCCCACATTTTTTTAAATATTGTTTATCAATATAAGGCCCCAAAATCACTCATTGTAGAGAAGGTTACTTTTTAATGGAAGGAAATAAGATGTGCATATTATGGTGACTTTGTGACAAAAGATCGAAAGTATGGGGAACCCAGTGAGGGTCGAACTCCCTACTTAGTCATAATTGATCTAACAAAACAAACTTGCTCACCATTACACAACGTCGATATGCCCAGGTTATTTTCTAAGTGTGCTATAGATGTGGCACAAGGCAAAAACTGTGAAGCATCCTATTTAGATTAAACTCATTACTCAGTTGTAATTGATCTAGCAAGACAAATTTGCTATCCATTACACCATGCCGAGATGCATATTTTGAGGATATGTAGGTTAAATAAATTGAAGAGGAAGAGTGTATTAATCAGGGAAGCAGCCTTTCGGAGTCTGTACCACAGTGTAACAGCTCTGGAGAAGAAGCTGAGTAGAACTTCTGCCTTATCAATGTCTAGCCAGCTAATGTTTACCCAGATGTCTTAGGCTACCAGTATTTTTATCTAGCTTAACTCAATATTATATTAATATTGAATGTAAATAGAGATGGTTGAAGTATCTGGTCAGTTAATGTTTACCCAGACACTGTATACTGCCAGTATTTTTATTGTTAAATTTTAAAGTTTTTCAATCATTGTTTAGCACAGGCAAAATTTTCCAACCAGTGGGCTGCATGTGATATGGCTCATTATGAGATGGGCTGCGCTACTAAGAAAAAATTCAAGGTAATTTTTCACCGAAGATACCTCAGCCATTTTCATTACAGAAGGGCATATGTATAAGTGTCAGCCTTAGAAATGGGGAGAAAAGGTAATTTTATTTTATTTTATTTTTTTTTTTATTTTTTTATTTGGGGAGAAAATATTTTTCCATAATTAATTCTTTCTATAATATTAACACAAATGACAAGTGTGATTAGCACATGATGTTTCATGCGATTAATTTCTAATTTATTCATTGAAAATACAAAAGAGTTTTTTTTTCCAATAAAAAAAATATATTTTTGCTCCAGAGGAAAAAAATTATGAATGTTTGCTGTTTCCAAAGCAAAAGATATTTATACATCTGATCTTTAGTGAAAATCAACAATGGTTTAAAACAATGAAAACATTACCTTTACTAAAAGTGTAAAAATTCAAGAAACATTGCATTTAATCATTGTTTATGTATGAGACAGTGTGGGTGAACAAGTGAGAATGAAACAAAACAAACCAAATTTAAAGAAATATTTTCTTTGTAAAATTAGGTGTGCTATTCAGAAAGCCAAATGGGCTACAGTTTGCCCATGACTGGTTTAGCATCTTTCTAAGTAATCAGATTGTATTATGCATGTTAATGCTTTTGAAATAAAATTGATAGTTTGAATCCTTTATTGGCAAAATGAGAAATAGTCAATTCTACAGAAGACAAAAGAGTCTTGCTTTACATGAATTAGCTCTTTAACTTAGAACTTCTTGGTTGTGGTCTGTACCACTCCAAAAATATTTTCACAATAATTCTCTGCTTTTACCTTGACACTATCAACAATTTTCAAGGGACCTATAATTTTACTGTCTATATTCACCCCAACCTTTCCACCTCTACCTATTCCAACTTGTGTTCAATGGCTATTTTTATTTTTTTTATTTTTTTTGTTGACAGCCTCTAAACTAGCCACAAGTCCATCCAAGGTAGTTATACATTCATTACAAACAAATTGTTGAGAAATCACTTTTCATGTACTGCTTCATCTGCTTTACATGTTTCATTTTGATGTTTATTTAAAACTGGTAGTTTGCTTGCTTTCATGTCTTCAGCCAATATGCTTAATTTCATGAATAGGCTTATGGCAACATCATGTTGAAACAGTAGTTCCCATATGATCACCAAAGTTAAACAAGTTTAGTCTGGCCAGCACCTAGATGGGTGACTGCTTGGGAAAACCAGGTGCTGTAAGCTTGGATGTGCAGGTGGTGTAATGGATAATTTGGAATTCTTAGAGTGGTGTTCCAATTCCTGCTGGGTTTATGTTCACTTCTGTGCAAATACCCTGGGGAAAGGTATGAATCCACCTCTTGTCCCTCCAGCAATGTCTTAATTAGTAAGACTTGAATCATTAAAAAATAGAAAAATTATTACAATGTACAAATATTTTCTGGCTTTAAATAAACTGGAAAGGGTTGACTAGCCATAAAAAAATAGGTCAATCAATATTATGAATCTTTTTTCTGTTTACATTTTCAACACCAGCTTCTTCACATATATTTTTACTTTTTGCCCATTTAAATTTTTCTTAAATCTCTTTTTGTCACATTATTAAAGCCAATTTATTTCTTGTTCTTATCTTACCAATGTTTTGAATTTCTTTTTTAATTGTTCCGTGGTCTATGATAAATTCATATGTTCTTGTCATTCAATATCTTTACAAGATTTTTTTTTTGGAGGTTATGTCTTTATTGTGACTGATACTAATATTTGTATATCTGAAATCAAAGAACAAATATAAATAACAAGTAATACTATTATATATGTTTATTTACATGATGGACAACCCTTTAGTTGAATAATAAATTCTCACACCACCAAATATGTTACTGTAAATATTTCTAACAAAAACAGACATTATAAACTGTAATTAACATTCTCACAAGTATATGCTAAGTATTTGACCAAAATTATTTGGTAGATACCAATACAAAATTTAAGTACAATATCAGATTTGTAGGTAGGTCTCATTATTTTAAAGTTGAAATGGCTAGATGTAACCATAAGTTTTATGCTAACAGTTTCTTCTCTCACTTCTGATTCGTGGAATCTTCTGGATTCTTGTTTCCAGGTCAACTTTGATCTTCAAAAATTTAAATGCAATGTCAATCATTGTCTTTTTAATCCCTGTTCTTTTATTGTTCTTGCACCTTAATGTTTTTCATTTTCTCATATTTGATGTCAGATTATTTTCAAATACAGAACATATACATTTACAATGAGAATATAGTGGAAAAAGTGTATGGATTTTGTTCTTGAATGTTGGTTTTAAAAATAGAAAAGTACTCTAAATTGATTTTTTTTTTCCTTTATGGAAAAAATGTCAATAAATAGAATGTCTAAAATTTAATTAAATGTATCTACTGTGGTGGCATAAGAAAATACTTATTGCTTCTTTGCAAGGTGGAAAAATATACTTTATTTATAATTGACCAATTATTTTTTTCTAGATTTTGTTTTGCATATTTGTATTTAATGTATTTTGGTTTCCTCTCTCAAGCAAAAATATTGCAAATGCAAACTTTCAAACAGTTTGAAAGAAATGGCTAGTAACCACAACCATTTTAAATCAATTTTTAACCTCACTCCACTTTAAATCACTTTTACTGCAATTACTACTACATTTTGTTTTCTTTATGTTTGTTATTTTATGAATGCAATATTGCAAAAATATTTTAACATGGACTTGGAGAATAAATCAATTTCCAGTCCATTGAAGTCACTTGACAGAACAAAATGTTTTAAGGGAGATAACCCCAAATCTACTAACTGCTAATTACAGAATCATTTCCCTTGATCTGACTGCACATTTTTTTTGTCAGCCATAGTAATACTCTAATAATAATTAATGATAATTATGTTCATTGATAATTAGAGCTTGCAAATCTTTATTGTAAAATAGCTGATTCTCTGTCACACATTGTCTGCATGTAAATTTTCATGCACATATGTAATGCATATCTATATATATGTGTTGTACAGAAGTGATTTACATGTTCCTGTGCCATTTAATGTATGTACACACACACACACACACACACACGTATGCATATACACAACCTGACAGAGAATGAAATAAGATATTGAAATATATTCAACTCCAATTCAGTCTGGGTAATCCCTACCCAGGGCTGAGCAATAAAATCATGGATTTGGAGATTTAAGTTTTAAAAAATGATAAAATTAAAAAAATTTTGAACTTTTTGGAAATTATTCAGTAATAAATAGTTAATTTTAAAGATTTATTTTTTTTTTTAAATTTTGTAAAAATAATGTACATCTTTATCTTGAGGGATAATTTCCCTTTCTGTCTGGCAACAACCCTTGGGTAACATGAAATGTGTATAAGCTGAAATGGACAAATAATTTTGATGCAAAATTTGATCATCTTACCATCAGCAAAGTAACAGGGACCAAACTAGTAATAATATAAACTAGCTGAAAACCTGTTTTGCAAACATTTTTATTAATAAATTTTTTTGTAAGTAGGGGTGCACAAATTAAAACGTTTGAAATTGACAACTTTTTCCATTTATCTGAAACAGACATTAAACACGTTTATCGCCCCTTACTTTTTTTCTCTTTCATTTTCTCACAGAAACTTAAGTAACCGCTTTGATATATTAGTTCTATTTTTCACAGCTCAAAATGAAATAGTCCATTATTTATGGGATATTGGCAGGGCGTAACGGTTGTGCAAACTAAGGAACTTATTAACTAACGAAGAGAGGGAGGGACAAGTAGAATTATAATAGATTCTGTACATTGAAAGTGACTTCATATTATGTGGAAGCTGTCAAATGCAGTATTTAAGTGCATTAAAAGTGTTTAAATTTGTTTATTCTTCTTTCTGATGGAACCAAGTTTGTGTAGGTATTTATAAAACTTGAGTTTTATCTGACCAGAATAAAGGGCACTCAGTAAGTATCAAAATCACAAAACTCTTACTAAATAAATTTCATAACAAGCTTATGAATTACTTTCCTGTGGATGCCCAAACCAAAATTATGAATGTACAATCCAAACTTGAATTCCAGTTGAAACTGCATATATCACTTCTGCACTAATATCTTTGGAAAAGGCATGAAATTAACTCTTTCTGCATTCTGTCCCATTGCCAGTCATCTTGATTATGGCTGTCACTAATGCTTATAATGATAGGCATGAGTGTGAGAGTATCTCGGTAATCAGCTGAATGCTAAAAAAATAGCTGCTTTGTTAGTATTAACAAACAAGAACCTGTACAAAGCAAGCCTATCACTACAAACTTAAACAGGATAACAGAAATTACCTGCTAACAATATAACATTTCCCCATTACAAAGTTCATCCTCCTCCTTTTTATTATACCATCTCACACAGAGAATCTGATCTTCCTTTAGTTTGATTATTGGAATACTGTGTTGTGATCTCTCATATTTTATACACAGTGATTCCAATTTTGGGGGCTACTAGTGGGATCATCTTTCTTCTGCCAATGTGATGATGAGGGAATTAATGTAACTGGAGATACCTCTCTCCTACTTATCCTTACTTTTTTCTTTCTTGTTGCAAAGAAAACACTTACCTTTGCATAGTTGAATCAACAAAGAAAAATATGTTCTACATACAAGTTCTTAAGAATTTTTTGTTATTTTTCAGAGCATTTTCCCAGTTTCCAGTACATATCTAAATATAAATTGTCTAGTGTAAATGATAAAACAGAATCTTGATCAATAAACTGAGTGACAGCACTTCACCAGACAATAGAAATATACTCGGTGAGGAGAAATTTCAGTAAATTTAAGTAATGCCTAAAGACTAAATCCACTTTGGCAGGAAGGGAGACAAGCCTGCTACTGCCACTGCATAGAACACATCCATTAAGCCGAGAAGTGGGAATTAAATATCTTCAAAAATTTGTTAGCCAAGTATGATGGGTTCAGTCCAAGGTAGGACCACAAGAGTTAGCATAGTTCACAGTAAAAGATTTTTGTTTTTTGTGCTATGTCAGTTTCATTTTTTTTTTTTTTTTTTTTTTTCAGATATCATGTCTTCACGTGTCATGTCATTTTGCATTTTTATTTTTATTTATGAAATGTATTTAGTATATTTTGTTCCTATTTGATAAAATGTTATTGATGTCAGATGGTTTATCTGTTATGCTCAATTTTTCTAGTACTTGTAATCATTTTATGCAATATAAATTACCATATTAAATACCAAATTAAATAATATAAGTTACCACCGTAATTTAGCTTCCCTATAAATACTTTTATGGCAATTGTTCTGTCCAAATTTTAACTTTTTGTTAAAATGAACAAAATTTAAAGAGTATTTTATAATGTCTAATGGAGCTGAACATTATTTTTATGTTTAGATGCATTTAAACTGATCAAATTTTATTTCAGAGAACAATAAAAGTAAATTTTGTTTGATTAAAACCCTGCTAACATGGAAGTACCCAAGAATCATTTGAGGCACATAATGCTTTGAGTTCAAGAAAGGAAACTCAGCAGCCAAAGCGGCTAGAAACATTCACTCAGTTTATGGAGAGGAATGTGTGAATGAAAGAACTTGCAGAAGATGGTTTGCAAAATTCAGAGGTGGAGATTTCACCCTTGAAGATGAAGATCGAACCGGACGTTCAGTTGAGTTTGATGAAAAGCTTCTTGAAGCAGCCCTTGAAGAAAATCCTGCTTTATCAGTTGAGGAATTGGCAGTGATTCTTAGTTCAAACAATTAATGCTCAATTATACTGTCAGCAATTAGAGTGTTTGAACCAAGCTTTGAGGGGGAAAAAAGACCTGCTCTAGTGAATCGAAAAGAGGTGATGTTTCATCAGGACAATGCGCGACCACACACAGCAAGAATCACGTCACAAAAAATCGAAGAACTTGGTTGGGAGAAAATTCCTCATCCACCTTATTCTCCTGATCTTGCTCCTTCAGACTACCATTTGTTTTGTAGCTTACAGAATCATTTGGAAGAAACAGCTTTTGTAACACAGGAAGAGGTTAAAACTGACATTTGTAAGTTCTTCGAATCGAAGCCAAAAGAATTTTACAGTAATGGAATTAGTAAGCTTGTTAATAGATGGAAGGAAGTCATAGATAATGAGGGAAAATACATTGTTGATTGAATCTGTAATTAAATGTAACATTTGGTCACATGTTTTCTTTATTCAAAATTCAGACAGAACTTATGGGATGACCTGATAGATTGCGACAAGGTCTCCTCATTTTACAGTTGAAATAGTTAGATGTAACCATAAATTCTATGATAACAGTTTCCTCTCACACTCCTCACTAATGAAAGTCTCTTCTGGTTTCTTGCTTCCCAGTCAACTTTGATCTTCAAAAATTTAAATGCAATGTCAATTGTTATTTTCTTTCTTAATTCTTGTTCACTTATTGTTCTCTCTCCTTAATAGTATTTTTTTCTCATATTCTCTAACACTCCATAACCTCTTGCATCTTAGTGGCTTTATTGCCTTGATTGGAGTGAAATGATTAAAAATAATAGTATTTTTGTGTTATTGGTACAGATTACTTAGATTTCTTGTGTTTTGTTGTTGTGTCAGTGATATTGAAATTAATGATTATTGGATGAATAGCAAGTTAATCTGTGTGATAATGTAGTGATTGTGTAACCAATATATATGTTGTTGGAATTATTTTTGGGACATTCTCCAAATGGGTTAGCGAATTCATAGACATTATTGGTTTATTGAAGATTCTTTTTTCGTTAGTAATGAGTTTAATCTATTTTTGTCAATATAATGATAAAAACATTATATAATGCTTTATAAAGATATAAGCAATAAAAATAGTTTAATAAAGAGCTTTTGTTGGTCTCTAACCAAACTTGTATAAAGTCAAAATGTGCTGTTCAAATACACCCAATTTCTCCTGCTAATATATATGGCCTGAAGATTGTGTTTAAGCAGGAAATAGACTGTGGCCACTCAGTGTTGACATCAGAGCTCTTTTATATTTACGTATACTCTATCCCAGCACTTTTACCTATAAATATAGCACATCTTAAAACTATATTTTTGAGATATATATGTGTGTGTGTGTGTTTGTATAAGGTGGTGATGAAAATTCTCAGCCCGACTCATTTTCAAAAATTTTCTGAAACATTGGAGTTTTGGGGGAAGGCTTTTTATGATTGAGCCAAGGAAATTTTCATATCTCTATCACACATGCACAGGGGAAGTCTCCCATTTATTTCCATACAGAGTACGACAGATATAGTCAGCATGGTATACAATGAAATTTTCAGAAACAAATCTATTTTTCCACATAGTCACTCACCACCACTGGCTCTGCCTTTTACCAGCCTGTCTTGCTCATAAGTGTGGCTTGTCACACAGATCACTGTCATCACTGTTGAAATGTTTTGCCCATCGCCTAACTTTGCTCAGAATCATTGTTTGTTCTCCATAAAGTTCAGCAAGTGTCACTGAGTGTGCTTTTCTGCAGTGACACACCTGCTTCGGATTCACTTTCATTTCAGATGCCATTTTGCCAGACTAAGGCGTGTGAGTTTATATATATATATATATATATATATATATATATATATATAATATATATATAAAAAAAAACTAAACATTCCATGGTCATAATTTATTCCATTGGAATCATAAATACGATCAATTCATCAGACCTACAAATTCAAAAGAAAACAGAAAAAAAACCAACTCCGGAAATAAAAACAGAATTTAGAGAGTGTAAGTATGAGGAGGAGGGAGATTAAACCTTAACAGAGAGAATTTTAGGAGAGGTGAGGGAAGGGGTTTAAATAAGAGAAAAGAAAGAATGTTGACGGATGTCTAATGCATAAAGATACATTTCGTGGTGACATACACACACCAAAGACAATTTAATGTTAGAATAAGAGGGAGGGAAAGACGAGGTGGGGGAGAGAGATGGGACGAAGGAAAGTAAAATTGCGTTTACTTAAAGGGCTGCTTTGTAATTGAGAAAATTTGACAAATTTAATATCGACTACAGGTTACAAATCAAATATAAATATATGAAGATAAATATAACGATTATCTAATCCAGCAATCTCCCTCCTCCTCATATTTACATTCTCTCTAAATTTTGTTTTTATTTCTGGAGTTGGTTTTTTTTCTGTTTTCTTTTTGAATTTGTAGGTCTGATGAATTGGATCGTATTTACGATTCCAATGGAATATTAGTGTTTAAAGCCTTTTATTATATCCTTACTCTGTCCTAGACATTGATATATTTTCCACTAATATTATCAATATATATATATATATATATATATATATATATATATATATATATATATATTTATTTATTTTTCATTTAATACAACTGACAAGGTGCTTTTATTTCGTTTTTTATACAATTTCTCACGTGTCCTAATTTTTTTCTTTTATCCGAGCGCTTTCGTCTATACATTTAGCCATTTTCAAGGATTAAATATTTTAACTGTTAAATAAGAAATAGTTTGTTGCATGTATGTCTTATAAAATGTTTTCATTTTTCAGAACACGGTTAAGATATTGTGTCCATGTTCATAGTTAATATTATTAAGTGTTGTTTTTTTTGTTTTTATTAATAAGGCTTCCTTTATTTTTAGCCTTTTTTTGCATGTAGATGATGCTATTATATTAGTGTTGTCAACAAGTATGTTACGAATTGTCTGGTAGGTATCCATGAATATTTAAATGAGATCTAATTGAGCTATTGTCAGAAAGGTGTAGAGTGAGTCTGCATGTCAAACATGTTGTAGTGTGGCCTATATAATTATTTACGAATTTTGATTGATCAAGAATACAATTCCTTAATAGGCATTTAAATTCGGAAATAATATTTTCCCTGTTTAAATTTGTTCTAAGAGGTGAATTATTATTTTTAACTATAAGGTTAGAGGTTTTAAATTTTTTGTAATAAATAATCAATCTAATTTTTTTGCTATTGTCAACTGGTGTTATGCATTTTTTTATAATGTTCTTAATTCTACTTTCGTCTTGTTTATAATTTTCATTCATTTGATTTTTCTAAAAAAATATTAATGTTATTGTTTATGTTTCTATTCTTGTCATTGCTATTAGTTACCTTAGACAGAAAATGCCTAATGTGGAAATCCAACAATTGATTAGAAAATCCATTATTAATCAGTGTTTGTTTTACATTGTTTAATTCTTTAAAGAAAAGTGTGCGAGAGGATGAATTCTTGCATGCTCTCATGAGGAAATTTTTAATAACACCTATTTTATATCTCAGAGGGCATTCACTAGAGAAATTAAGATGGCAAGAGTCTTTACTAGTTGTTTTTTTATAAACAGAAGTTTTAAAAGTATTATTACTAAAATCAACGAGAACTTCTAAGAAAGTCATTTTTTTTTTTTCACTAAGTTCATAAGTAAAAGGACGGAATTTTGCTGAAATGTAGCTTTCAGATTTTCTATTTATTTCTTGTTTTCAGCTAAAATAAATATATCATCTACATAACAAACATATATTTTAGGTTTAATAACTTAGTAAAAACCTTGTTTTCAAGATAGGACATACAATATATTCTATTGGAGAAGCATGGCCCGAGAGGGTTTCCCATACTTACTCCATCAGTTTGTGTGTAAAAGATAGTATTTTTCTGGCTATAAAAATGAACTCTAGTGGTGCAAATGAGCAATAGTTTTCTTAAAATATTGGGTTGGATTGATGGAAGTGGAATTAACTTATTTTTATACACCAAATTAATGATAATATCAATAGTTTTGGAGACTAGAATGTTAGTAAATAAATTCTCTTTGTCAAGTGACGCAAGAATGCCTTGATTTGTTTTTACTTTTGTGCTTTTAAGTATTTGAAGGAATTCATGGGTAGATTTAATGCTATAGTTAGTAGGGAGATATGGGGTAATAATATCATTGAGAAATCTTGATGGATGTTGGAATCTGAGAAATGATAGGTCGTAATTGGTATCCCGGTTTGTGTATTTTAACATTACTGTATAAGTAGCCAGGTTGGTAATCTCCAATAATTTTGTTTATTTTTAGGGATCCTGCAACAGCATTGTTGAATCTTGAGTTTATTAACATATTCAGTGGTGTTCTTATTCAATTTAGTAAATTTTAAACAATCATCAATGAGGTGCTGAAGTTTTTGTGATAATCCAATTTATCTAAAATTATGTAAATATTGGATTTATCAGCTTTTTTGATAACTATATTAGGGTTGTTTTTTAATTCTTTAGCAGTAATTTTGAGTTTTGTTGGAATGTTCATGTTTCTATTACGTTGAATATAATCTTTTAAACCATTTACCTTGAGAAGGTCTTTGAGGCTTGGATGGAGTACAGTGTAACTCGGATATAAGAGAGTTGTCGGGACCGGAGAAGAAGTCTCTTATATCCGGGTTTGGTCTATTTTATATACATTAACACAGGCTCTAATTTGGGACCAGAGAAAATCTCTCTTATATCCGGGTTTCTCTTATATCCGGGTCACACTGTATTATTAATTTGTCCTTTTCCAGTTGACATAAATGATTGATGTAAGATTTCAATTTTAGTCTTCTTTGTGAGAAGGTAGAATTTAGGTTGGAGATGGAAATTTGGTCCTAGATTTAGAAATTCCTTTTGATCATCCTTTAATATGTGAGTGGATAAGTTTATGTATTTATCATTGGTTGTTGGGAAGTAGGATATTTCCTTGGTATAAGTTGCGCAACTTTTCTGCAATTATTTGTCTATGGTCTATATTGAACTACAATTTTAAAATATTATTTTTACTCTTAATTACTAATAGACTATATTTCTTTTTAAAACAAATGTAATAGAATTACTTAAATTACAAAGATTACATCCACTAGTCATAGATTCCCAATTTTGCATATGGAAAATAAATTCAATTTTACAATCAAGTCCTCTAAGAAGTATGTGATCTCCATGAAACTCAGAGTAGGAATAAGCTAAGTGAACATTTAATGTTATATATTTTAACTTTAATGGGAAATTTTGTTACATTCACTTACATACAAATACCCCTGAGGAAAGGTATCAATCCATCTCCCCTCACCCATAGGTTAAATAATGTGATTTGTATTTGGAAAAATTGTTGTTCCTAAAAAGATATCAATGCAGTGTCAAATCGATTAGAATTTTGCAGAAATATTAGGCTTAGCAGAAAGACTTTGGACCAGTGAGGTGGGTACAAAGAGATTTCTGTTAAAGAACAAATGGGGATACATTTGTAATTAAAGAACAAACATTTGAACTAATAAAATTAGTATGTATCAGTTTATTTTTCCTTTAAGATAAATAATCGTTAATCTCAAATGTTTATGTATGTGATTTCTGAAGTCTATCCCATTAAAAAAAAAAAAAAAAATGTTTCTCAAAAAGGTTAAAAATTCAGTAAACTAAAATTATGCAGATCAATGACCACACTTTCAAACTTGACATTTGTAAATGACAGCCAAGTCAAAATAACTTTGTAAAAGTCAGAGATCGATTTTACCTAGAATGAACAGAACGCCCCGTTCCTAAAATGATATAAAAAAAAAATCAATATTTTTCGATTCCGACAATTGTCACGTCCGAAGGAAGACCTCTCATGAATGTTACTACAAAAATTTTTATTAAATTTTTACTTGTATATATATTTTTTTTTCACGATGGGATTTAGAACTTTAAGACGTCAGAAAAAAAAGATTTCCTCTCTATGATGATTTAAAAAAAAAAAAAAAAATAATGCATATCAACTAATTTTTGAGCATTTAAGGATGTAATTTATACTTCACTCTTTTTCTCTTCACCTGTTATTTTCGATTTTACACATGGAAATAGCATAGATTTATTTCGCAACTTGTAGAAAGTTACCTCCCTTAGTCGGGTTTTTCTTTCCAATATTTAAGACAGGAAGTTGTAATGTTCTTGCTTCAAGGGAGGTAATTAAGAGAGTATAATAATAATCCTATAACAGGTGACTTTTCTTCTTTTTTTTTTCTTTTTTTTTTTTACATAGAGTTTTTAAGCGAAGCTTAGATGTGACACAAGGCTGAAAGTATGGAGCACCTAGTGAGGATCTAAGGTGACTTTTTACATAATAAGAGATCTATTGAAAGACTAGTAACGATATCCATATTATTACAAAACTATTTTGTATCAAGTGGTTGATACAGCTCCTTCATGAAAGATCAACCTAAAAGGCGAAGGAAGGAATAAAAAGAATTTTAAATTGTTCTGAGACAGATTTTTCATTAATATTAATTTTTTCAAATTTAATAGGGTTCATTTTTTTCTGTTTAAAAAAAAAAAAAAGAGAGTTAATGAAAATTTCAAGGTTGAAAGATTTCTTTCACTTTTGTTGATTTTACTTTGGCAATTTTCACACAACCGAAATTTCCTCCCCCCAACCTTTTTTTTTTTTTTTGTGACTTTGTCTTTGATCAAAGAAAACATTTTTTTTATTTTTGTTTTTTTTCGCTAATTATTCTACGTGTCGTGTTAAATTCTATCACCTTGAAGATCTTCCGGTGAATTAAATGAAAATATTTTTTTGATTTATTTTCTTTTTAGGCGAGATAGCACGTTCACTTTTTAGTTGTAAAGAAAGATATATTGTAATTAGAGATTTTTTATTCCCAGAATAACGCGCGCCATTTTCAGGCATAAAATTACGTTAGTGAAAGGAAAATACTTGAAAATGTTTAATTTGCCAGGTATTTGTTGTTCAAAATTGAATTATTAAATGTTATCTATATTTTAAAACTATTTTTCTTGAATAGGGAAGTAGGCAACGTTTTGGAAATAGTAATTCCAAATCCTAAGAGTGTTATTAAGATAGAAAAACTTCGAGAAACAAAAAAGAGTAATGAACTGTTATATCTGTTCTGCTGTATGGCAGTGAATGGTGGACTGGAAAGTCTCTCCAAAGATGAAGACACATGACTTGAAGCAACAGAAATGTGGTTCTACAGAAAAATGCTGAGGCAGGGACCGAACAGGTGAGCAATGACAAGGTTTTGGAGAAAATGGAAACGAAAAAGAAACAGGAAGAAACAATTGAAATTTCAGGGACACATAATGAGGAAGGATGGCTTAGAAAATTTGTTACTCACAGGACCGGAAAACATCACATAACATAATGAACTTGAGAAAATAGATGTTGGAACAGTTTATTAGTGAGTGAGTCAACGAAAAGATGGAATTTATTTAGAGCTGCAAGGAACAGGAAACTGTGGAGAGCCATGTGAGGAGACATGGCACACAAAGTCAAAGTAAATAAATAAAAATTTTCTTTTAAGATTCAAATTGTGTGTATATATATATATATATATATATATATAAATGTACACCTGTGTAAACAAAAGGACAAAATATTACTTACTCGGTTCATAACCTGCGTTTTTGGAGCAGCAACCTCTACCACCTACATTGTGAATACACCATTATGTGTGCACACATGCATGCCTGCTGAAAAGTTCTTTCATCTGGCTTATTTCCTAAAATATGAACAAGCATCACAATTTGGAGTGTCAGCCTCAAGCATTTTGGTGGGGGTTAGGGTTGGAACAACCAGAAATCCTGTTTGTAACAAAAATACAAAATCTAAAATAAAAGGCTTTTTCACTTAAAAATGAAACTAGATTTAAATGAAATGTTAAAAAACCTAAATGGATAAAATTTTAAACTGCACCTTTTATTCATAAGAGTTTTATATTCTTTCAAATTTGTTGACACAAAAGAATTGTTGAATCCAACTTCAAACTCTGATTGAAACACTAGTTTACACTAATGTTCTTGAAAAAGCCATAAATATGTTTCTACATACAGTCATTGGTAAACTGCAGAGTAGTTGAAGGCCTTGATTAAACCCTCTAAAACAGCCTATCTTGGACATTGGCCTAGCACTCTGGCACCTTAAAAATTCACTTGCAACTGAAACCACAGCAGCATAAATTTGAGGGTTGTTGCAGCTCTTGGATCCATAAAGTTTTACAAAGAAATATTTTTGTGGCTTAAGGAAATCATTTTGTCAAATATGTACAGAAATATTTTTAATTCTTAGAAATCAAAGTTCTTTTCATATTGACTGAGTAAATATGAAAAGATCTTTGATTTCTAAGAATTAAAACCATTTCTGTACATATTGACTGAGTAAATAGAAAATAAAAATTGTTTATTTTATGTATGTGTAATTTAGATTTCTTTAGTTTTGACTATGTGTAAATTAGAATTAAAGTTTTTATTTTGACTTGTCTGTAATTTATTTATGCCTCTGTATTTGTGTACAGTTATTATTTTGGATCTATTTACATTATTCGAACTATTGTCCTCATCTTTGTTGCCATGTTTATCACAACGTTTTGACTGTTGTACGCTCTGGCCTTCTTCAGGTGGTTGGAATGTCGAACTAAACCCTTTTATTTTGCTCACTGGGGTACTGTTCTAATGGATGTCAGTTCCCCTGTTAATTCCCCTCTCAAAGTTCTCCACCGCCTTAACCAGTTATTGAACTCACACTGTCACTGGACCTAACTAACGCCTTTATCCACTGTGTCCTTGAGGACATCTGTGTATGAATTTCTGGGCATTATAAACCTAATGTCTACAGCATCATTTTTTACCAGTGCTCATATTGCAATTTTTGTTGTTATTATCAACATTCCAACCACCTGAAGGTCCGAGCATACAATGGCCGAAACGTTGTGATAAACATAGCGACAAAGATGAAGACAATAGTCCGAATAATGTAAATAGTGTACATAATACCTTATCTCAGAAATATAGACAGATATTTTGGATCTGTGTGTAGATACGTTTATTTTGACTTTGTATATATGTAAATTAGAATAAGATGACTGTTGATATGGATATAGTTTTAAAAACATCAGTATGTTTAAAAGGAAAACACACACATCTGGATTCCTTTCATATGTTTCTGTCATTTCCATTTACTTATTCTGATATAACAATGTCTTGGTAAATACATGTGGTGCTGACCAAATCCTCCCTGGTCTTTTAAACAGTAGAGGTTTATCCCTTGTTTACTGATTATGATTGCATTTCCGGTTCCTTCTAAAGTCTACTTCAGCTCTATACTCCTAACACTATGCTAATATAACTCCACACAGTAACTCTATACCTTGAGTGGCACTTAGGTCTTGTATTGGATGAATATTAGTAAAAAATGACCTAATATCAGATTTAAAAATTTTTTTTTTTTTTTTTATAGCTTCTTGGTCAAACTGAAAACTTTTCAGCACTTCCTTATATTTAAATAAAATTTTAAATATCTTCATGTTATTTGCAATTTTTAAATTGGTATATGGCATTTGTCTTTTTTTTATCCTCTGTGTGTGGAGATGTATAATATATTTGAAAAGTATACATACATCTACACATGCACATCAATAAGTCTGTAGTCTAATGATAGAAAAAATAATTTATTTTGCACAAATATATATTTTTCAACATGATCTCCCTTTTTGTCAAAGCATTTCCAATGTTTCTCCATTAACCACGAAGATTTAACATTATACACTGTAAATTTCTGATCAAAATTTGTCTGTCAAAGTATTAACTTATTGATATAAACATGCATAGAAAATTTTATTAAAAATACATTTTGTTTGATATACATGAAGATAAATTCTTTCAGTTGTTCCTATTCCTGAAAGATGCTACATGAACTGAACTTTGACCTTTAAAATATTCGTCACCAGTTTTATAGACTGAAACTTTCCAATATAAAGAAGTCATTATCAAAGTTAATGTTGGAACATACTTATGGATGATAATGGGTATGTCCTCATTCACATAAATATAGCAGTAAATACTGTATGTGGTCTGCAGTTGGAGATTTGTTTCCTGCTGTGCTGGTCAAACTCTCTGGCCCCTGGCAGAGAGGATCCTCAGACAAAGCCATGTTGAAGGACCACAGTCTTGTCTCGGGGAAACAGCTACCTGACCCTGTTTTATACAGGGTCTATGGGGAATTTTGGCCGTGCCTATGAGAATTGCATACCTCACATTAAATTTGGCCTTGTGCCACATCTGACCACGTGGGGTGGTTGGTAGATATGCTGCAGTTGGAGATTCATTGTGGAATTCACTTGACTCACTTCTAGCAGTTGACTACTAATTATATATATATATATATATATATATATATGGTAGAGTTATGGTACCTTAAAGTGTCTGTTTTTCATTAAATTTATTTATATTTATTATATATATATATATATATATATATATATATATATATATATATATATATATATATGGTAGAGTTATGGTACCTTAAAGTGTCTGTTTTTTTTATTAAATTTATTTATATATATATATATATATATATATATACACACACACACTTCTTATATATTGTTTGTGTCCTGAGTATTATTGTTTCATTACCAACCTTCGTGTGATTATTCTATTTAGTAACCTTCCCTAGGTTACAACAGTTAATAAATGAGAAGTTTGTGTGTATAACTGCATATTTTTTTTAATGTTTAGGTTCATTTGTATTTGCTACTTGATAAGTCTGAATTCAATCAAGGAACATAAGATTAAAATAATTGTTAATACATTTTTAAAGAACATTTGCATTTTTTTTTTTTTTTTTTTTTTTTCAACTACTGTACATGATAAACAGAATATAACTGGACTCTCAAAAATAAAATGTAACAATAATAATAAAAAGAAAAAATACAGGATATTTTTCTTTATTTAATTTAAAAAAAAATCTTTTGACGGCACTTTATAGCTTACCTTCATGGAAAACATATTTTTAAAATAAATACATAATCATCTTTTTATGCACATTTGTAACAAAAAAAAACTTATCTTTAAACATTGGCAAAGAAGTACATTTGTAGATAAGTCTGAAATTGCTGTTTACTTTATTTGTTAGAATTTGTCAAAATAATTTTTTTTTTTTTTTTCAAATATTTGTTATGACTAAATATAATCACTTAACATGAGTAAATTTGGCAAAGCAATGTTTAAACAAAAATTTACATTGAATAATTTAAATGTAAAAAATTTGAATTTAAAAAATTAACCAAGAATAAGTACCTTATTTAGTTGATATTGAAATATTGCTGAAAAATTCACTTTTGTTAAAAAAAAAATACAAATTTAATTCAGTGTTGTGTTGAGATTAAGTTTTTAAAATGTAAATTGTCAATCTTCAGTTCAAATTTTGTTAATGCATATTTTTTATTTTTCTGTATAACATTTTATCAGGAATATTTCGTAGAATTACCCCTAATTTTTTACTAGATGGCTGTGGAGGGGTGGGGGGTATTTACAATATTGCAGAAACTAGAAAGTGTCTCCCAAAAATGAAATTTTAGAATTCATTCCCCCCGCCCCCAATTGGTGTTTTGATTATTAATCTCAAATCCTCTGTAAGTAATTTGAAAGATAAGATATGAAATGACTATATTTATTAAGTGATTTATTTATTCACTTATTTGTTGTAAGGTGCATTCCAGCAAGTTTTATAGTAGGAAAATGTTTATTTACTTACAACAGGTTTATACTACTTGTGTTAATTAAATAATTTGCAGATAATCAGTTTTCTAAAATTTAATCATCACAGAGTGACCGCTATGAGGCCTCTAATAAGATTTTCAAAAGGAAAAAGTTAAAAAAATATTAAATTTCTGTTTACAAAATTAGGAGTGGCTAAAATTAAAATATTTGCTTTTTGGAAACAAATTTCTATTATTATTAAAAATAATAATTTATTTATTAGTTGAAATATTAATTTACTTTCATTATCAATTTATTGGGTTTTTATGATTTAAAATACTCATTTTATGAATTAAAATATTTTATTTAAAATATCATGTATTGATATATTTAACATGAATTCTGTTGTCTTGCTAATGCATATTTTGTTGGAATAAAATTCTTTTTTCTACTGCAGTTGATCCATTATTGAAACAAGTCAAAATAGTTATTCAAATTATCTTACCATTCTTTCAGATTCTCATCTAAACTTTACTCTTTCTCATATATATATATATATATATATATATATATATATATAGGTAACTATACTTGTTTCGAAAAACCTTCGAATTTCCTGACTATCCGCTTACGTGAAACCTGGGTAGGTTTGTCTGGCTCACTAGGTTTATCTATATATATATATATATATATATATATAATTTATCTTCCCAAGAAGATAAAATCCACGTAGGGCTCTATGTACAAGACAGAGCAAGAATATAATATAAACACTAACATTTCATGGCTATAATTTATTACATTGGAATTGTAATCACAATCCAATTCATCAGATCTACAAATTCAAAAAGAAAACTGAAAATATATCTCTGATATATAAACAAAAAAAACAACATTCAGTGAGAGGGAAATGTATGAAAGCTCTAGAGAGAGAGGTGTAACTGAAGAAGAGGAAAGGCCTTAAGGTGAGGGTGAGAAATAAAATTTAAAAGAGAAGTTAAATAATGCTTTAAATGAGTGAGATATAGATAAATATGGGTTATTATCAATTGCATAAATTGACTATCTGTTGACTTAAATTAAAAAAACAGACACTAGAAATATATATATATATATATATATATATATATAATATGATTCAAATATGGTACATAATATTAAAATTATGTTTTGAAAATAGAATGGAATTTATCTTTTAGAATATATCATTAATAAATAAATAATATTTTAGTTTTAGATCAGTGAAGCTGGTTTGTGTAAATGGTTGGTGGAACAGGGATTAGGTGATATAGCAAAAAAACTTTTCTAAGGGCTAAAAAGGATAGGAAGTTGTAGAGAGCCATGATCACCAATGTCATGAAGAGACATGGCACATTGAAGCTTGAGCTTGTGAAATTGATTGGTAGAACCAGGATTAGGAAATGTAGCAAAAAAAAAAAAAGACAAACTTTACTAAGGTGTACGAAGGATAGGAAGTTGTGGAGAACCATGATCGTTCACGTCCTGGAGGGACACTGTACATAGAAGAGCTGTTTATTAATTTTGTCTTATAAAAATTTGAAAAAATTCTTTTGAGGAAATAGTCTTAAAAAATTAAATAATGAATTTCTTTGTATTTTTTAATCTGAATTTTTCTTAGACTTTAAATCCAGCTTTGATTTAGATCTTGTACAAGATATTATTTGGGAACAAAAACTTAAAAGTAAAAGAAAGAAAAAAAAAAAAATACTTATCTACTTCTCATGTCTCGAATGATCTTCCTAAATTTCTAAAAACCTAGTTTAGACAAAAAGATTTAAGATAATGAAATCACTTCAACCTGTAGTAATTTCATTATTAGACATCTTAAAGCTTCATCAGCATTAATTTGCTTAAAATGTAAAATATTAAAAAGCATAAATTAATTTAAATCATACTTAATCGTAAAAATTTCTTTTGAAACAGACACACTGAAATATTACTAACAACAATAGAAATAATAGTATCATCATCAGCAACAAAAAAAATAAAAATAAAGGGTGATTCAAAAAAAAAAAAAATGTAGTGCCTAGATTCATAGAAGTCATGTCGCTAATACTTGTTTTGCAGATTATTTTATTAAAAAAAAAAAAAAATGGCACCATTTTTGATTCTCCCTTGTATATCTAATATCTAGCATTTAGATGTAAATTTATTTAGATTATTTAAAAATATGCTCTTGTTTTATTTTCTTAAGATATATTTTCGAAATAGAAAAATTAATAACTCCAAAGACATTAACATTATTTATATCGTGATTTACAAACAATTTGTTGTTTTATTTTATTTTTATTTTTTTTCTTCATTGTCAAAATGAACTCTTCCTCAAAAATTTCAATTCCGGTGAACATTTTAAAATTTTTTTTTTTTTTTTTTTTTTTTTTTTTAAAGACATGAAAATACAACTTCACTCTCTTCAAAATTTGACCAGATGAGAATAAAGGAATGAAAAAAAACTGAAAATTTTTTTTTTTTTTTTTTTTTTTTACAACTACAAGTCATCCCCCCCTCTTATTCTACCATCAGATTAAAGTATAATTTTTACATTGTTGTCCTACCTGTGATAACTGCTTCCTCAACTGGACAACATTTAAGTATCAATCACTCTAGCAAGAGAAATAGGACAATTGCTGATTTTCTCTTTCCTTCTTTTTACAGTGATAAGTCTGACCACTGAGACAAAACTTAGACTTGCCATACTGACCCCCTCCATGTAGTAGCCATCTCCTATAGCTGGGTGTGGACAACTTGGCTTTATACTGGGAGGATTATTGAATATCAACAAAAACAATGCCAGTAGATAATTGGGTTTTGGTTTCTCTTTTTTTTCTTTTTTTTTTTTTAATTGAGCCGCCAGGTTTGTGTCTTTAGTATACCTAGACTGGATAGGATAGAAAACAAAAACCAAAAAGAAAGCTGTCAGATTATTTAGTAGCTGAAATAGGCAAATATCACACCATATTATTAACCTTATATGGTGCTTAAAGTATTATTAGTCCAGGCTGGTTAATACCAGTGAAAATGTCTTATTACAATTTAGTTGTGTTATGATAATATTAATGCTGATGTAGAGGTTATGAAAATTCCATTGTGTTTATGTTTCTTTTAATAAAATAACTTTGGGTTAGCTTTGTTGGCAATTCATTACAAGAGTTTTGTCATAAAAGGTGTCATAATGTACTTGGCTAACAAATAAATATAAGATGGGCATGAATAACCTTTTATGACTAGTGGGTTGTATGAATAAGGCTCATCAAAAAGAGAGCTGTACTAAAAAAATTTAAGGTAATTTTTCTTTGAAGGTACTGCATCTATTTTCACTACAGAAAGCCATGAAAAGTGGGGGAAAAATTGCTTTTTTTTTTTTTTCTTTGGAGAAAATATTTTTTTCCTATAATTAAAAAAAATTAAAGTTTTGATTTAATATTATCACTGATTGTGTGATTTGTTTCTAAATGTTTAATTTGACTTTCTACTATTGTACCTAGGCTTCATGAATTTAAGTGCAATACTAGATTGGCAGTAAGGTCCCATCATTTTACAGATGAAATGGTTAGATCTTCTATTCTAATAGTTCTATTGCACTTGTTGCTTGTAGAACTCTCTTCCAGATTCTTACTTAGTCAACTTTCATCTTCAAAAATATAAATGCAATGTCAATTATCTTCTGTCTTCTTGTTCTTTTATTGTTCTCTCTCCTTAATAGAATTTTTTTCTAAAATTCTCTAACACTCAGCAACCCCGTTGTGTCTTGCCTTGTTTGGGATGAAATAATTAAAAGAAAAAAAAACTATACAAAATATATATTTTAAAAGAAAAAAAAATATTCCTTCTCCAGAGAAAACTTTATCCAGAAAAAGCAAAACATTATTCTTAATGTTTATTTTTTTCTTGTATTCTTACACTCAGTAAACCCTTTCATCTTAGTGGCTTTATTGCCTTAGTGTGAAATTAAAAAAAAGCTTGGAGGAAAGAGAAAAATTATAAATGTTGTTCTTAATGCAAAAGGTATTTACATGTATAATCTTAGGGAAAATTGCCAATGAATTAAAATAATGAAACCATTATCGCCAATGATAGGTTATAAAATTCAAGGCAGAAATTATTGTACTTAATTATTATGCATGTGGTTATGTACAAGAGAGTGGGAGTGAACAAGTGATAAGGAAATGAAATCAAAGTGGACTATGGTCTACAGGCTACTGTTTACCCATGACTGGTGTAAGATAACAATGTGGAAGCATTTAAGTGTGGAGACAAGAGTCAAACATTTCATCAGAAATAGTTGGATGATACCACAGGCATAAGGCAAATACAGCATGAAGACATTACTTGTAACCAAATTTATTCCTCTCACAGGATTAAACTGAATTTTTCTAAATGAACTGTAAGTAAATAGAATGAAAAATTATTGAAAAACGAGCCTTAGGTTTCACCTATTGCCTATTTCACACACATTCCTCATCTGTTGAACAGGAGTAGCGCTTTATCACTTGTTTTCTTGTTAGGATGAGGTTTTTGATTCCTTCTGAGACCTTAAGAGTAACCATCTTTACTTTGGTGATATGAGTGGCTGGTAGCTATAACACTTCATATTGAGGGTACCGTGTTAGCAGTTTTCTGCTTGTTGCATCTCAGCTGGTGGCAAGGAGCCTGAACTCTGGTAGTGCTAAGAGAGGCTGCTCTAATCAACACTCGCATAATATCAGGGTTTTTGCAGTGCCATATCACACATACTTATGGGGCATGTTGCTCAACTGCTTTCTCGAGAGCCTGTAATTTATAATGCTCCATAAGTTTTCTATGGGGTTGAGGTCAGTAGATTGGGGCGCCTATGTCATAACACTCACCTGCTTCTCATCAAAGTATTCCTTCATCAATTTTGATTTGTGACAGGGAGCATTATCCTGCATAAAAATGAACTTGGTGGGGTCGATTTGCACCCTTTCAGCAGAAGGGAGCAGACAAGACTCTAAAATTCTCTTGTACTGCTCTCTCCTGAGGGTCTTTTCAATAGGTTTTAAGAAACTAGTTCCATGAAAAGAAAAGCATCCCCAGAACATTATACTGAACGGATGCTTGACAGTACTTACTGCTAAATTCAAAGAGCTTTCAAAGCTTCTTCGGGTTTTAGATCGCTTATCCTTTGAATTTAGCTCAACTTTCGTTTCATCGGAGAAGAGAACATTTAGTAAAAAAAAATCAGGTGAGTCACTTTTATTGAACATATTCATGGCATGGCATGTGAACTTGACAGTATCCCTGCAATTATTCTAAGGAAATCTGCTCCTGAACTGGCTTCTGTTCTCTCCAAACTCTATAATGAATATCTTGCTGCTCTTTGCTATCCAGCTTGTTGGAAATCTTCTATAGTTTCTGTCTTTAAGAATTTAAGAACTCTGTTGAACCTTCTGATTCTTTGAATTATCACCCACTAAGTCTTTTATTTACCTTTTTTTTTTTTTTTTTTTTTTTTTTTTTTTGCAAAGGGCTAGAGACTATAATCAACTTTGAATTGACTAAACATCTCACTTTACACAGCCTTCTTTCAGATAATGACTTTCACTTGTCTAGGTCAACTGCCGATGTGTTAACGGTTATTGTTGAATTTGTCTGTCAAGCTTTAGATAAGAATGCCATGGCTTGGGCTGTGGCTTTAGATATCTCAAAGACGTAGACAGGATTTGGCATGCTGGCCTTCTTCACAAGCTGAAGGGCTATAGTGTATCTGGTCAAATATTTGACTTGATTTAATCTTTCTTAACAAATCATGTAATGAAAGTTGTGTTAAAAGACCTAAATCCTTTCACATGAATGTCCTGATGTCATCAGTTCCCAACTAACTATGCTGATGATGCAACTATTTATTATTGTTTTAATAGTAACTCCACTAGACCTGATAAAGTAAAACTGGCAGCTGATGCCAAAAATGACCTCCAATCAGTTGTTAACTGGGGCAAGAAATGGCTTGTAAATTTTAATACCTCCAAAATTAAACTGCTATCTTTCAGTCATTGTAGAGAACCATTTTTACCTTCCATCAGCCTGGCCAATGCTAACCTCCAAGAGCATCTTGGTCTCCTGCTTTTCACTGACATGCAGTGGAAGAATTATAATGAATCAGTTGCAATGTCTGCTGCTAAGAAAGTTGGTTTGCTGTTTTGTGCCACTTTTTCGTGACAGAATCCATTTTGCATGTTTATAAATCTGCCACTTGTCCATGGCTTGAATATTACTGTAATATCTGGTCTTGTTCTCCTGCTATATATCTTGAGATTCTAGACAAAAACCAAAGGGTTTGTAATTTTATTAGTCTTGACATGGCATCTTGGCGCCAATTACTTTCTCACTACTGTGACCTGGCTTCCCTGTCTTTTTTTTAATTTTTTTATTTTTTATTTTTTTTAACAAATATCTTCAGGGTAGTTCTTCTAATGATCTTTCGACTTCATGAAATTAAGTGTACTACTAGATTGGCAACTAGATCTTTTCATTTTACTGTTGAAATAGTTAGATATGACCGTAAATTCTATTCTAATAATTTCTTTTCTTTCATTACTCTCCTATGGTATTTTCTCTTTCAGTTTCTTGCTTCCCTGCTACCAATAATCTTCAGAAATTTAAATGCATTGTAAATTGTCATCTTCTGTCTCCATAATTCCTGTTCTTTTATTGTCCTTTCTCTTCATTGATGTCCTCTCATTTCTTTCCCCCTCAGTATCCCCTTGCATCTTTGTGGCATTGTCACCTTGCCTGGAGGGGAAATTATTAAAATAAATAAAGATTATAAATACACTTTACCTTTACTTCTTATTTTGATGTTTTTTTTTTTTTGTTTATTGATTGTTATGGGATGTCAGGGAGAGGTAGTACCCTTTAGCATGGGAATTCACCATGTCATTTTCAGAGCAGCTCATCTGCCACTGGTTCTTACCTGCCACCCAGCTTTCACCTGTGGCTCCTAGAAGCTGTTGCATGCAACAGCGGCCACTCCTGGGCAATGGCTTTGGCAGGCTGGCCAAAGCAGGTGAGGGTAACCGACATGCCTGAAACTCCCGGTGAGTTAGGCATGCGAAGACTGACTCCTGGCAGAACAAGCAGAAGAGATCACCTGTGGATCCAACGATTGTGAAAGCAGTGTTGTGGAGTGCCCTAGAGCATGGAAATGACACTTAAAGAAGTCCTGGTCATCCACTGCAGCCTGGTAGTCTTCTGTCATAACGGCCCCCTGTGCCACTGGATCAAAACTTCCCAGACCGAGAGAGTGGGATTGTTCCCATGCAACAGTCTTCTCATTATGAAATCCCTATGCACATATCCATTATGCAACTCATGTTGCTGCTATCACTGTCGAGGATGCTCGACAGCAGAAGCTCACTGCTGCCAGAGATTAATGCCACAGGGCATCGTCAGCATTGATTACAACAATAGACTTTCAGTTCCCCCACTGTTCCAGACTCTGCACCTTTAGCTTGGGGTTGCATGTCCTTCCTTTTTATTTGTCCTTTTTAAATACTACTTGCATTCAGTTGGCCTCGTACCCCTGTTATTTACCTTGAGCTCCTTGATGAAATCTAAAGAAGAATCAGCAATATTATTGATCCTGTGGTGGTGACTCAGCTTCAGTCACTTTCCCACCATTGTAAGGTTGCCTCTGAATACTTTCATTCTAATTGTACCTAGACTTTTTTAATTTAAGCATAGTACTATACTGGTGTCAAGATCTCAACAATTTAAGTTTGATCTGGCTAGATGTAGTCATAAGTTCTATGCTAAGTTTCATTTTTTGCACCTCTTGCTTGTTGAACTGCCTTCCTGCTCCATGCTTTTCAGACAACGTTAATCTGCAAAAATTTAAATGTAATGTCAATCGCTATCTACAGTCCTGATTACTCTCTTCACTTTCCTGCTCATTGTTAATGTTTCTGTTTCTAATTCTTCCACACCCAGTAACCATTTGTGTCTTAGTGGTTTTACTGCCTTTCTTGGGGTGAAACCAATTTAAAAAAAAAAAAAAAAAAAAATTTGTTGTTGTTAGATTCCAAAGTCATCTGGAGGCCATGGATAAAGCCAATGTCAATTTTATTAATTAAATTTACTCTTTAGTATTTCAAGATATTTTTGTCTAATTTTGGTAAATATATCAGTGAAAATGAGATGTCGGTGTTAATTTCATTATTGTGTAATTTAGATGGCAATTTATCCATCACACTCTATACATGGTTCATCAAAACCTTTGTCAATGATGGTATATATGTATTAAATAATCTTCAGAAATTTGTGGGTACCAATGCATTTGGAGTAAATTTATCAAAATGTTGACTTTTTATTTACCATGTTAAAATTTAATTATACACAAAATCTACTTTTTATTGAACTGTGCCAATAATTTTTATGATCACTGTCTGAATATTTTTGTTACAATGACATTAACTTGCGTATACTGTATGTTTAGCATATAAAATGTTTTCGTTCATTTCTCTGTCTTTTTGCCCATCCTTTTGTCTCATCAAGGTGTTAGTATATCACAGATATACTAATGCATATGTCGGGCCTTGGAGAGTAGAGTTTTCTTTCTCTTTCTAAACACTTAAATACATATAACCCAACACATGTGCCTCAAAAAGGAAGTTAGCACAGGTTATATGGTAGCATATATACTGGTCAAACTAACCTATTCATGGTCATGTATGTAATGCAAGCTATTCTATATTGATCAGACCAACCCATTCACAGTAGCCTGTGTAATACAGATTATTCTATAATTTTTAATATACTTTGATGCTCTCCAATTCTTTCTTGGTTAGGCAGTAAAATACACCATGGCTTATCTTGTACATCTAACTGTATAGCTTGCTTCAATTTTCTGACTCTGTACTGATGATTCCTATCTTGGATCATATTCCATATTGGTGTGGTCTCTTCTTTCACATACAGCCTAACATGGGTACCTTGACATGGTGTAATGGTTAGCAAGCTCATCTCACTAGAGCAATTACAACTGAGTAGTGAGTTCAATCCTTACTGGGTGCCCCGTGTTTTTGGCCTTGTGCCATATCTAAGTTGCACTTAGAAAATCACCTAACATACTAAATACTTATATTCTAACTCTGACAGTGGCTTTCATATATTCTTTTGAGTGGCTTGGGGTGGAGGGTTTCAATTGAAATTTTACAGCAAAATGTTCAGTCAACCAAACAACTTTTGGTATCTTGTTTCATTATGTCTTCCCAAATGTATTAGTGTTTGTTTACATGTCCATAGTAACTTCTATCATTGGAATAATCAATAATTATTCTATTTCCACATTTGATAAAAAATTTATAATAATAAAAACTGTCGATACAATTACTGTCTGAAATTTGTTATTTGTAAAACATTAGCCTTTGTTTCCACTTAATGAGTAATCTTGCGGAGTACATGTTAGCGCAAATAATATATGTATACCTACTGTCATTCACATTTATATTGTATACTTTGTACACATTCAGATACTCCCATCTGTTTGCTGGTCCTTTGTAAAACTGGCAGGGTAAACTGGTGTCGCTCAGTGACCTGTCTCCTTTGTAAGCCTTGCAGGATTAACTGATATTGCCCGGTGTAATGTTTTTGTTGCATGACTGGCAGGTTTAATTGATGTTGCTTGGTGTAAAGTCACTGTTACATAACTGTCATGTTTAACAAAAGATGTCCACTGTAACCAGGTTTATTATTATACCTCACTTCTTTCGGGCTGGACCTCTGTTTTTATATTCTGTCTGTTTGTTTTGAAACAGATACTTGTATATTTTATTACTTCCTTTTTGCTTGCTGCATGTTAAATTAATTTTGACAGTTTACTTTCACTTTATTGCTAAAGATTTGATTGTTTGAAAAAGAAGAAAATGTTAATAAAACTAAACATCTCGTTCTCTCTCTCTCTCATTCCTCTCTTCCTCTCCTCTCTCTCTCTCTCCCCTCCCTCTCTCTCTCTCTCTCCCTTCCTCCCTCTCTCTCCTTCCTCCCCCCTCTCTCTCCCCTTCCCTCCCTCTCTCTGTCCTTCCCCTCCTCTCTCTCTCCGCCCTCCTCTCTCTCTCTCCCTTCCTCCCTCTCTCTCTCTCCCTTCCTCCCTCTCTCTCTCCTTCCCTCCCTCTCTCTCCCCTTCCCTCTCTCCCTCTCCTCCCTCCTTCCTCTCTCCTCTCCTCCTTCCCTCTCTCCCTCTCCTTTTGTCTCCCCCTTCCTCCCCCTCTGTCTTCCTCCCTCTCTCCCTCCATCTAATATATATATATATATATATATTCTGTCTCTCCTTTTTGAGCCAATTCTTTGGTCATAGGAATTCAGAATAAAGTAGCTTTGGGCTCAACCAACTCTCATTCTTTATGTTGAAAGATTGTCATGTATGTTGCATTGATCAGTTAAGCAACTCAAGCTATTATTAGACACAGTTCTCAGATGTATTGTCCATTTTTTTTCTTTTTTTATATAACTCCATTTCATGCTGTATTGTTGACAAACTAGTAATAGTAATACTGTTATTTTTTTTTTGAGAATTACATTATGATTAAAGAATATTTTAATTAGTTTTCCTTCATTTAATTTTGTTGCTTTGTAATCTTTCTAACCTACATCCAGCATCAAGGCCTCTGATTAGGATATTAGAGGTTTTGAAGAGCATGAAACCACCTCTTAATTGCTATTGTTCCCAAGTCCATCCTGACCCAGAGTGGTAGCACTATTTAGGGTCCCAGCTATGGATAAATAGTAGACCCCCCCCAAACAAAAATTAAACCCTGGGAAAGTTTTCATAGTAAAAATACTAACAATGCATTTTTGTAGTGAAATTACCAGCAATACATTTTTATAGTAAAATGACCACTAGTAGTAGTAGAACTTCATTTATCATGTGAGATAAAGGTAGCACCTTGCTTGGTCAAAAATCAATCCTTTTGTGGTGAAACTGGAGTGAACTCCCCAGGTTACAGGCCTGATCGATGGTATATGGAGGCTGTGTGCTGTACAGACTACATGCCCCCACCATTTGGCTGTACCGAGGTTCCTCTGTGGGTTTTGTGTGTGGATATGACCACAAGGCAGCAGAGGTTTAAAATCAGGGTTTTCCTTCTTCTAGATGGATTGTCTTCCTGGGCTGTCAAGTTCCATCTACCCAAAGCAACTGGTTATGAGGCACTAGGTTTCTGCCACATTCTCTGGCTTGGAGCTGGATTTAGTTGTCTGAGGCTATTTGAGACACATACCGTGAAAGTATTTCATAGACAGTATGAGTTTGTCTACTAACACACCAATCTATGACAACCTTTGGAACATAATGCATCATTATATACATTACATGTTTTAGAAGCTCAAAAAAAATAACGTTTTTTTTTTTTTTTTTTTTTTTTTAAATATAGAAAACATTAAGTAAACAATAACACTAGAAAGTGAGACAACTTACGAAATAGTACAGAAATAAATAAATATCAAAAAGTTTGTTAATTTTTGGAAAAGAAAGCAGAAACAAAATATGAAAAATTTTATGAGCTTTTCAAATTTTGATTTGTGAATGTATTTTTCACTTAACGATACCATGAAACCTCTGTCTTGAAGCAATAAAGAATTTTAAATGATTTTTTAACTATTATTATTATAATTAAAATTTTTAAAAGAATGAAAAAATTCTTGTAAAAATTCATTATTCACCAAAAAAATTTTATTGTGTCAGACAATAGTGTCTGTAATATAACTTATTTACAAAAGCGATTAAAAGCTTTTCTAATTAAATAATGTCATTTTAAGTTTTATTACACTTCTACAATTCAGGGCAGATTTTTGATGAAACGGGTAACCGTTTTACTTTTACAAAAAAAAAAAAAAGAAAAATTGATGATTTACTTTCTCCAAAGAGCCTGTTTTTAACTAATAAAAAAATCCTCTTTAAAAATTTAATATCTCAATTATTATTAAATTTGAAGATATCTTATACATTGTTAAAAATAACTTAATAAAAAAAAATGATCAAAAATACATTTTTGTAGTGAAATTATCAGCAATACATTTTTGTAGCAAATGACTATCTGTACATTTTATAGTAAAATTGAAGACATGGCATACATTGTCAAAAAAAAGTTTTAAAAATCAATTTATTATGATTAATCTCATTTCAATTCTTTAATTTTGTAAGATTATTTGGTGAAAAAAGCATGCAGCTAAGTAATTATAATTTATTCATAAAATGTCATTCTCTTGGAATGTCTCAAAGTCTGAATATTCATATTCAGATTTTGGCATTAAATAGCCTATGAAGGTGTTGATATAGCACTGAACAAAACCAACAAACCAACTTCTAATCTTAAGAATCGATAGTATTATTCTACTTGTATGTATGACAGACTTTTTGTACCTAAAATCAAAGTGTAGTATTTGACTCTTGGTTTTCTTGAGCTGAACCCAATTACATTTTCTGAACAAGAAACTTACATAATAATATAAAGGAAGAAAGAATGTTGGAAAAATATTAAAAAAAATATGTTGAAAAGAAATATATAAGTTAATGCCGACTGACAAGGTCTGTTTAATTTTTTATTGTAATTTTCCAATAAGTTATAGATTTACTTTCATTTATCTATTAACTATATAAAGGCTTTTGGTTGGATATCAAGAAAATAAGCAAAAGAATAAAAAACAGGAAGGGATAAAAAAATTTTGCAAATAACTCTATATTAAAAAAATTTATGGAGAGAGCAGTGCTAAAGATGGGAGAGGATACAGAAAAAAGTATTTGTATATTCCATAAACTTTTTTCATATATGAAAATAATTCTTATTTCTATAAGATTTAGATTGGAAGGGATAAGGGAAAGAATGGGAAGATACAGGTGGACGAAGAGCAGGGATAATGTATAATCTTAGATGTCTATATTTGTGGAATTTCTGTTACTTTGGCAAGCTGGGAATATTAATATTTAGTGTTCAACACCATAACTGGGAATAATTATTTACACTGTTTACATTCTATTATCCCTATCTTTGTTGTTGTTATCACTCATATCAATTTTGATAATTTCTGTCTGAATTTCTGAGATGACAAGTTATCATTATTTACACTAACAACAACAAAGATAGTCCAAATGTAAATAGTATAAATAATAAGTCCTTATCCCAGAAATTCAGACAGGAATTATCAAATCGGTAGAGGTGATAGTAACAACAAATCGTGTAAATAATAAATCCTTATGTCAGAAATTCAGACAGAAACAGGGAATACCATTGTAAGATGACTGGTGAAGACCCTTAGTTAATCCTAAGAGCTTTGATGGCCTAATTGATTAAGGTATCATCCATGAAAGATGTGCTCATGTGAGTGTAGGTGTTTATATCTTGCAGGAAACTACCATATTTGACGGCATATAAGACGCATGGGTGTATAAGATGCACTGCAATTTCAGCAGGGCAAATCAAGAAAAAATTAGAAATTAGTAAAATTATTAGTAAATAGTACAGCCTAGACTATATTTATGAGGTATTATTTTGGTTAAAAAAGCCATAATTACAATTAAACAAAAAAATAATAGGGGAAAAAAGAAGCCTATAAATTGTATCCAAAGGTAAGAAAACAAAATAAAAATCAAGCAATTACAATTGATTAAAACAATACAGTTACCATTAAAATTTTATTCATCTTCAAATTCGTAAAATTTGTTGTCTTCGTTATCAAAACTCTGATACTCATTTTCAATACTACTATCATTGTCGTTAAATAATGTGTCATCTTCCGTTCCATTGAGAGCATTCTAATTCCACACTTTTTTAAGTTTTCACAATTTCTGGTCTAATATTATCCCAAGCTTGCTTCACCCATTCGCAGACTTATGCAATGCTGGGTCTTTTTATTCTTCCTGTAAGTGTGAGGTTGGGATGAGGCATTGCCATCCACGTGTTCTATTGCTCCTTCATGTTTAAGCTTAAGATAATAGATGTCAGGTAGCTAATTTTGACCGACTATTGCAAATTTTAAACCTACATTTGGTATATAAGACGCAGGGTAATTTTAAAAGATATTTTTAGTAAAAACAAGTTCACCTTATATGCCATCAAATACCTTAATTCTTATTCTGATTTTCATTGGTGAAGAACTTCTAAAAACATGTTGCAGTCCATCCTGGGTAAGACGATAAACTACATCCAGCATCAAGGCGTCTGATCAAGAGGTTTCGAGGAGCATGGAACCACCTCTTAATTATTGGCGTTCCCCAGGTCCACTCTGACCTGGGGTGGTAGCACCTGTTAGGGTCCCAGCTATGGGCAAATAATTAACCCCGAAACTGGGGTAAAAAACATATGAAAGTGTAAAAATGGGTTTAATACCAAAAATGCTTTGTAAAAAAAATTATTACCAACAATAAATTTTTGAAGGAGAAAAATATTTCCAACTATACATTTTGAGGAAAAATACTTGCAACAATGAATTTTTAACAAAACAAAATATATAACAATAAAAATTTTCGGCATTAAATAACCCATTGATTGATATACTGTAAAAACAAAACAAGCCATGTGCATTACTAAAGCAAAACAATATATGAATAAAATCTATTACACATTGATTTTATTGAAAGGGGTCATCTCTCATTTTGTTTTAATTGTCACAATATTTCAGTAATTGTACTCTTGACCATATTGCAGCTACCTGTTGGTCACTTTTTAGGAATTTCAAATCAAATCCTTTATTTATGTGACTAGCATATCCTTATTGTACAGGTGAAAAAATATATAATACTCTATGCCTTTTTCCATGGAAAGTATTCAACTGAACTACATTTCTTAGTTCCATCAGTACTAACCTTTATGGTTAAGAGACTCCATGTTATGTACATTGTAGCAAGTTACCCATATTCCCATTGTATTCCAGTGGTTAGATGTAAGTTCTACTCGAAGAATATCTTCTCATGAACTACTATTTTGTGGTGCCAACTCTCAAGTGGATGCTTCCCCCAAAAAAGAAACCAATCAAGATATTTATTGTGAAAATAGTTAACTGAAAAAACAAAGATATCAATCTTCTTACTCACCTAATACAAACTGAGGTTTTGTCCTTAGTATTTATCTTAACATCTGATCTTTATTTCTGTTGTTTGTGTGGCTCCATGCCTGTATGGGGTGGATAAGCAGCAATTATATCAAGAGTAAAATATCTATGAAGTCCTTTTAGATAAAGCATTTTTACTATTATGAGTTTTAATCCATTTTATTTTTTATTGAAAAACACTGGAATAAACTCTTCAATAATGAGATCAAACAACATTAACCTAAAACAATGAAGTAGCTTTTGCTGAAACTTGAATTCATATCTCATATCTTGGAAGTCCATCTTTTGTGGGCATTGTCTTAATTATTGTGATGAAAGCTTTGGTAATTAAGTCAAGTATAGTCCATTATTATTTTGTCATCTCCTCTTTAATTCTCTACATTGTGTACATTATTTAAATCATCTACATTGTGTACATTAGTTAAATTATTGCCTTGTCAGATAGTTTCCTATGGTTAAAAATTAACCTGGCTTATTTGTATTTGGAATTAAATATATTTACATTTGAAATTCATTAATGAAATGAATATACCCCTTTGAAATTCAAAATTTTTTTTAAATTAGTAAAATTAAAATTTTTAAATAAAATTAAATAAATAAAAATATTCTTTTTACATTAGTCTGTTACATTTTTACATTACTCAGACTATCACTTTGTAATTTTTTTCTTAATATGCCCAGATGAGAAAAGAAATAAGCTTATTTCTAATAGAAGACTTAATAATACACATAAAATTTAGTGGAAACTGGCCAAGTAGATATTGAAGACTTTATTCATACAGATACAAGGATAGGAAACACCTTGAGAGTTAGTCTTTATCTAATGAAGGACATATTTTTCAGGTGCAAACCTTAGAGTGTATTTAGCTTGTGTGTGTGAGTTATGGTGTGGAATACAGGTAAATCTTGATGTAATGGTCCTGTGAAAATTGACAGCTGTAGAATGGGTTATACCTGCCAGATATCAACAGTGTAAATAAAAGAAGATGAGTTCCATAATTACATGTGTGTGAGTGATCTTTCTCTCTCTCCATCTCTCATATGTAGTGAATTTATGTACAAAGGGTCTTCATAATCAGGATAGTAAGGAGTGTGAATATTTTTGAATGTATGGGTGTGTGTATGTGTATATATGAATGTTGCTGTATTTTGACCAGTTGCTGTCTACATGAAGGTATGTATTTCATCTATTTGATATCAATATGTGTTTATTCATATTCAATGTTTTGAAGAGTTCATAAATTATTTTATTATTTTTAAGTTTCGTCTGGTACAAGGCTTCAAAATTTAGAAGGGGACAAACTTTATAATGGCTTCTGTAATGAGATTATTAACCATTGTCAGGGTCCGTATAAAATACTAATATGTATATATATGATGATACACAGACTGGTTGTGTGTGTATATATAATATAAATACATATATATATGTATATATATATATATATATATATATGTATATATATATATATATATATATATCTATATATATATATATATATATATATATATATATATATATATATATATATATATATATATTATGTGTGTATATATATATATATATATATATATATATCTATATATATATATATATATATATATATATATATATATATATATATATATATATATATTAGCAGTAGAACCCGGGCGTTGCCGGGGATATAACAGTAAGAAATAGATCAAGTATCCACCATCATAAAGACTGAAAAATAAAATTGACAAAGATTATTGTTTAGGTTGACGGACATGCATGTCTTAATTAGTTTTTTTTTTTTTTTACAAATTGGTCAAACCCAAACTCAATCAAAAACATTGGTTTCAAAATCAAAATGAGTCTCCCCAATTGAGACAATAAACAATACAATAAGAAATACCACATTCCAAAAAAAAAGTGATTTGTGTTGAAATCAGTTTGAAAATGTAGGTAACCTTTCTGTAATCTTTAGTTTACAATTTATGATTTTTACTATTGAATACAGCAAAACAAATTGCATATTTTGCTTGTGGTGATTCATAATCAAATTCTGATTTGAATATATTTTCTACTCGTTGTTTCTAATACAAAAATATTAACTTTATTTGGGTTTATTAATTATGACCAACAAATCTTATTCATTGGTAGCCTTCTCTGTATTATATAATAATCTTTTATAATTTATAGATTTTTTACTTGCTGAATACTATAAAAAAATTGGACACGATGGGTATTTAAAGTAGTTCCCGTTCGGTTATTATTTTTTAGTTAGGACTTGTATGTTTTTAGATTTCATTATCTTTCCCTAAGATAAAGAATTTATCTGATGTTTGTATTCGTACAATCAGTATAGATCGTTAGATTATTGTTTAAGGTTGACGGACACGCATGTCTTAATTAGTTTTTTTTTTTTACTTTTTACGAATTGGTCAAACCAAACTTGAAAAATTGTTGTTTTCAATCGTTATGAGTCTCGATTGAATTTTATTATAAATAATAGTCTTGTAAATGTAATTTTAAAGTATTTGAATGTAAAAATAAAGAAAAAAGTGTGCAAGACAATAAAAACACCACCTGCCAAACAAAAAAAATAAAAAAAGTGAACTTTTTGTTTTATCGGCTGAAAATATTTTAAAGGAAATCCGATGTGAGATGCACTTCCATTTTCACGATGTCTCTTAATCGTGTTTTCAAATTGATTTTGTGCAAAAACAATTATATTTTGTCAAGGAGGGAGAACCTACAAGGTAATTTGTGTGTAGTCAAAGAGTTTTGTTGTAATGGGACATCATCATCAATAATAAAAATAATAATTATAATAAAAACAAAAATAATAAAAAAAAATAAAAATAATAATATTAGTAGTAATAATAGTAATATAGTATATAATAATAATAAAAAAAATAATGAATATTATAAATAAAACAAATATATATTAAAATGTTTTTAAAATAAATAAAATAAATATATTCTCCCATAATAAATAACATGAAACATTTCCTGCCTGAAAAACACTATATTTACTTTTCACTAAATAACATTAGATATATCAAACATCCATCTTTTCTCTCCATAACATTTCTTGTAATAATAATAAATGTATATATATATTTTATCACATACAACCTTAAACACTTGTATATAAAAAATACCCCACAAGTACAAAATAAATAAATTATGTGAAGTTTTAATTTACAATTTAATATACTTTTATATATTATTTCTGTATATGTTTTTTTTTTTTTTTTTATTTTTGTATTCATATGTAAAGGCTATTTCTGCTGCTATGATGTAAGCGACCTTACAAAATTAAAAATATAAAAACTAAAAGGCAGGAGGTGGCATACTGAATTTACACAAAAGCTCTTTATCTAAATTCATTGCCAAGGTAAACATACAATTAACTTGCGCTGACAATGCTTCATAGAGAAACTATCACACTCGTTTAGAAGGATTTTCATGAACAAGTCAGAATTACATTGCTAAGGTATTTATTCAGTCTTATTTAAAATTAAATATCCGGATAGTGCAACACTGAAATTCAAAAGGCGCATTGGAACAGCAAAAGATGCCTTTCAAAAGCTAAGTAAAGTATTAGGAAGCAGGAAAATTTTGTTATAAACAAAAAAAAAGAAAAAAAAGAGTACTGAACTGTTATGTAATATCAGTCATACTACATGGCAGTGAATGCTAGACAATCTCATCACATGAAGAAGAGACTTGAAGCCACAGAAATGTGGTTTTACAGAAGGATGCTGAGAATACTATAGACAGAACATGGGAGCAGCAAGCAAGTTCTAGAGAAAATGGAAACAGAACGACCTGTAAACTTATGGGCTAGTTGAAATTTCTTGGGGATATTATGAAGAAAGAGGGCTTGGAAAATTTGACACTTACAGGATATATTGAAGGGAAGAAGAAAACTGTGCATAAAGAGTTTGTGTAAATGAATGGTAGAACAGGGTTTCAGAGAGATAGCAAAAAACAATTTACAAAGAGCTTTAAAGGACAGGAAATTGTGGAGAGCCATGATGGCCATCATCCTGAAGGGACACAGCATCTAGAAAAAGAATTAAATGCAATTAAAACTAATCTCTCTTTAAAAAAAAAAAAAAAAACAGGTCAGTGGTGGAGAAAAGAAATTGAAATAATTATGCAAGCTTTTTATTTCCTTATTTTTATTATTTTCACTTTGGCTTTTATTTTAGGCCCATTTTTCTGAGCATTTTCAGAAACTTTTTGTCACACTTTAATGTAACAGCACATCCTGCCACTTCCATAATGTCGAATCAGCCTCATTTCTTCCATGTTTCAAACATAAGAAAGTGTCACTCAGTTTGTTTTTTTTTTTTTTTTTTTTTTTGGTTTTTTTTTGGTTTTTTTTTTCTTTTTTCATAATCTCTCTCTCCCCAACACCCAAACAAGAACTACTACTATATGGAACATACAGCAGCATGGATGCTACTTTGAACACTTTGACCTTTGACTTGAAGAGATGAAGATTAATCTTTATCTATCCTCCTTATCCTCATGATCTTTGCTTCCTAACACCTTTTTTTTTTTTCATTTATTTCACGAACCTCATTTTGACAGTAATCATCGACATTACAATCTTAACCTCTTCAAGTCAATCGTTACTATCCTCCTTATCTCCATCATTTCCATTTTTCTACTGCTTTCTCTTCCACTTGTAATTCACACCTCATTCAAAGTTACCGATATGACAATATTTCTCAAGCTTTGTATTGGGTAAAATTTAATTAAAGAAAAAATTAAAACATGATCATAAAGAACAAGTTAAAAATAGTATGTTATATATGTCGTTCAAATAGAATGTGTTTATGCATGAAAAGATTAGTGTCTGTATGTATCTACACATACCATAAACATATGGAAAAGTAGTTTTGAGCATGCACACATGTGAACTAAACATGTATATCTTTATGCATATGTGTACACCCTCATATACACATGCATGAGATATATATACGTGTTTTTATATGATATAACCATTTTGTTCATATATCATCTATAAAGTCCTATGTTTGTGTGTACATTATGCTTATTTGTGTGTCTGCACTTACATTTTTAATGTAGTCATGAGCTTATATATATGTAAATCATGTGCACATGCAATATAAAAACTAGTTATATGTATATTTATTTACACCCCAAGAAGTTTTTGATTATGGAAATAAGACAAAAGAAATTTTCAGCTTCCCATAGAACTGAAAAAGGGAAAGCAGAGAGTAAGTGAATAAAGATATGATTGGTTTGGGGGGGTAAAGGAAGAGAAAGGGAATTAGAGGGTTATATACAGAACAAGGAAATAGGAATTGGTTTGGACACTAAGAAATGAAAGCAAATTGAAGAAGCAAACTAGACAGAAAATATCAAATAAAAGATTTTTCTATACACACATCTCTTTCTCTTTCTTTCTCTTTTTCTCTTTCTTTCTTTCTTTCTTTTCTTTTCTCTTTCTCTTTCTCTTTTCTTTCTTTTTCTTTCTCTCTTTCTCTTTCTCTTTTCTCTCTTTTCTTTCTCTCTTTCTCTTTCTCTTTTCTTTTCTCTTTCTTTCTTTCTCTTTCTCTTTCTTTTCTCTCTTTCTCTTTCTCTCTTTTCTCTTTCTTTCTTTCTTTTCTCTTCTTTCTTTCTCTTTTCTCTTTTTTTTCTTTTCTCTTTCTTTTCTTTTTTTCTCTTTTCTCTTTTTTTCTTTTCTTTTTTTCTTTCTCTTTTCTTTCTTTTTCTTTCTTTTTTTTTCTTTTTTCTTTTCTTTCTTTTCTTTCTCTTTTTTCTTTTTTTCTCTTTTCTTTCTTTTTCTCTTTCTTTCTTTTTTCTCTTTCTTTCTTTTCTCTTTTCTTTCTTTTTTCTTTTTTCTTTTTCTCTTTCTTTCTTTCTCTTTCTTTTTTCTTTTCTTTCTTTTTTCTCTTTCTTTCTTTCTCTTTCTTTCTTTTTCTTTTTCTTTTCTTTTCTCTTTCTTTCTCTTTTCTTTTCTTTCTTTTTCTTTCTTTTCTTTCTTTCTCTTTTCTCTTTCTCTTTTTCTTTTCTGTCTCTCTATCTATATATATATATATATATATATATATATATATTAATGTAGTGAATACCTACAAATTTTAGATACTAAGGAAAATGGAAAAGAAACATTTAATTGGCAGCTTGAAATAGCTTGATTGTTTTTTACAGCTTATTTAAACTTAAAACATATTTGGGATTGTAAGAATTATTCTTTGTTTGTGAGTGACTATTGCATTAATAATTTTTTTTTTTTTTTTTTTTTTTTTTTTTTTTACCAATGAGTTTTTTTTTCAAGATACAAGTCCTACTATTTAAACCATAACTGGAGAGTGAAGATAGATTCATACCTCTCCTGAGGCGATGTGGACATAAGTGAATCTAACAAAATCAATTAGAATTGAAACTTAGCTCTCTGATTTCTCATTTGGCATCACTGTCTGGCAGAAATAGAAAAAGAATTTGAATGAAAGAGAGTAGAAAGAAGGAACATGCTGATTGATCAACAAATTTTATAGTTTGACAAAATTATTAGCTTAATTTTGATCTGAAATTTTCATTGTATAATGTTTAATGCATGTGATTGAGATTTATCACTAAATTAAGTGCACTGACAAAGGATGAAATTATGTTGAAAAATGTAAAATAAGTATTTTCATCATTACTGACTTATTGACTTATTTGTAGGATTTATATTCATCACATAATTAAGGGCATTGACAAAGATTACATTTTTTTTGTATAAAGTAGTTTTTCCTTCATTAGGATATGGATTTATTGATTTTACCTATCACAAAAGATTGAAGAGGAAATGTAGAAAGAGAAGGAAAGGATAGTCAAAAAAAAAGGAAACGTTAAATATGAGAACGATAGGATAATATAAAAGAAAGAAGAGGAAAAAGAAACAGTGTAAGGAAAAGATTTAAAGAGAAGAGAAATACACTAGACAAATGGGATAAGCAGAAGGAAGAAAGAAGAAAAAGAAACTGAAATGAAAAAAAAAGAAGTATGGTTGGAGATGGTAAAAAAGAAAGAATTATGTGAAGGAAAGCAACAGTGGAAAACAGAGACCTTCAGACATTGGAAATCATGACATAACTAGAAGTAGAGAAGAATGCTTCAAAACTTATGGCAAGAAATGAAAATAGATGAAGAAAGAGAAATGATTGAAAATGTCATGAAAAGGGAATAGTTTAGAAATGAATATGAGATGGTCAAGACAAAGAAAATGGGGGGGAATTATGTACTGTTTAAGCATTTAGTAAAAGAGAAGGGTTTAGAAGTGTAGAGAGAGAGAAGGTTTTAGAAGTGTAGAGAGAGAGAAGGTTTTAGAAGTGTAGAGAGAGAGAAGGTTTTAGAAGTGTAGAGAGAGAGAGAAGGGTTTAGAAGTGTAGAGAGAGAGAGAAGGGTTTAGAAGTGTAGAGAGAGAGAGAGAGAAGAGTTTAGAGGTGTGCAGAGAGATGTAGGGAGAATGGTTCAGATGTAAATAGACAATGGTTTAGATGTGGAGAAATGAAGAGAGAAGTGTCTTGATGTAGTAAGTGTTTACATGTGTAGAGATAGGTTTAGATATGAAAAGATAGAGAAGGGTTTAGATGTAAGTAGATAGAAGACTTGATATAGAGAGAAAGGTTTACATATAAATGTAGAGGGAGAGAGAGAAGGGTTTTGGCATAGAAAAAATTAGAATGTTTAGACTTGAAAAAAAGGGTTTAGATGTGAATTCATAGAAGGGTTTAGATGCGGAGAGCGAGAGAGAAGGGTTTAGATGCGGAGAGCGAGAGAGAAGGGTTTAGATGCGGAGAGCTAGAGAGATGTGTATGTAAACGTGAGGAGATAGAGGGATTTATCTGTAGAGAGAGAGAGGAAGTGATGGATTTATATGTGGGAAGAGAGAGAGAGAGAGAGATAAAAGGCGGGGTTCATTTATGAAGAGATTGGTGGTTCAGACATAGATGGAATTCCTATATGGAGAGGTAGGGGTTGAGAGATGGCACAAAAAGTGTTGAAAGAAATGAGACAAAAAAAAAAAAAGAAAAAATCAATTTGTTCTGATTTGAGTCATTTGTATTTTATTTTGTTTCAGTCTGGTGCTAAGGTGTAAGTAGCTTTGAATAGCCATCAGTGGGAGATTAGAGTTCTGCCTACATAATCGCCTTGCAACCTGGTAGTCTACCAGAGTCAAGGGGGAGGAAAATAAACCTGTTGGTGATATTAGCAGTCTCTGCCTTTACCCACCATCCTTTGCTGTCTTTATTTTGCATCCCCTCTCACTCACTCACTTACCCCCCAAACACATTTACACACACACACACAACCAGAGCATCATTGTCATTTAAAAAAAAATTAGATGAGTTTGATGAGTATAGGAAATCCTTTTTATTAATACACTTTCTTCACACTACATATATGTACTTTGGTAGGCACATATTACTTTGGTTTCAGTAGTTTTTAGTCCAAAATTGCTTGAGTCTTGTCTGAGAATAACATACGTTAGTATGCTTTGATGTACATATGTGTATACCTGTCTTTCTCATTCATATATAATGTTTTGAGAAAGAGCTTCAGCTCTACTTGAATTAACTGGTCCTCTCATAAAACAAATAGGTACTTTTGGGGGTGGGGAGAGATAATTTTTGTAGATTAGAATTCATTAGATCTTCCTCATGTTATGGCTTTTGTCAAAATCAAAATTTTTGTTTTATCAGGAGTCCTGTTCATAATGTAAAATTTAACAAAATTATGAACAGAGGTAAAGCAGCTGTACCCACAATTATAAATAACCCCAAGGTTATATTTTCCTCGACAGATAAGACAAACCTCATCACCTCCATCTTTGCCTCTAACATTAGATGTCAAAGACCATGCCCTCTTCAAATTCCCACATGTCACTGAGCACAATTTCAGTAATATTATTACCATCACAGCACAAGAAGTCTCTAGACTTATCAAAGGCCTTGACTCTAAGAAAGCCACCAGTCCATACAAAATTCCAGTGGTTGTCCTTGAGAACATGAACCTGGAATTATCCCCAATCTTAGCAAAATTATTCAACTGCTGCTTGGACAAATCCTTCCCAAGCTTGTTGAAATTGTCATGTATATGCCTGGTTTTTGAGAACGAAGGTGTGCAATCTTCCCCCTTCCAGTACAGACCCATCAGTCTCCTCATTATCATTTGCAAGCTTTTTGAGGCCATAATCAATCCAGTTATTGAGCACCTAGAAAAGAATAAACACTTCAGTGATGAGCAGTATGACCTGATCAACTGCTAAAGTCTTAATTATCATCAGTGAGGCTCTTGATGACAAACACATCTTGAGAACCATAGCACTAGATATATCTCAAAGGCCTTCAACACAGGTGTGGAATAAAGGCTTACTACACAAGCTTTCCAGTTATGAAATCACCAGAAGGGTCTTATGATCATAAAATTCTTTCTGACAGGTAGGCCCCAGAGCCATAGAAGTCAATACAGCCAAGGGTCACTCATTGGACCAACCCTTTTTTTTTTATCTCCATAAATGATCTGCTTGAGAATATACTTAGATCATTTGTCAACATCTATGCATATGATACAACTATATACAAGCACACCTCTAAAACTCTCAATTGTCAGAAATTGGCAATTAGTCTCTCTTCCAATCTTCTGAACTACCACCAATCAGGATGAATGGAAGTCCTCTCAGAGAAGCCTCATGCCTTGAAAGACTGTTGGGCCTACAAATCACATCTGACTTCAAGTAGAACAAGAGCCATAGAAAATTCTATGCAATTCCAAGCAGTTGGCTAAGCCAATTACTTTGACTATATTGTTGCTTTTAGCTACGGGTACACACCCACATCCCATCCTGCATTTGGAAAGTTAACATTGCATTTATGTAAGCCTTATACACATTTCTCCTGTTTAAAATGGCATATTACAAAGGAGTAATTATGAAACATTTTTGCTCCTTCCAAGCCAGTCAAAATAATCTTTTTTGTGTCTGCATGCCTCACAGTTGAAAGGCTAGGTTTGTCATGTGCAGTGGCTGATGTGGTGGAGGGCTTGAAACATTGCAGGTACTTGATTGCTTAGCATCAAATATTTCTTTTTTTTTTTCTATCATACATTTCTTTGTAGGCAGCTTGCAAACCTACCCTAAACTTAAATCTTGTTTCTAAATTAAAGACTTTCTGCAATTATTGCAAAAAAGCACATTTATTATTTTTGCTTCTTCACTTTACATTATCTTCACATTTTCAGTTTTTGGATAGTGGAGGAAATGTGTATGTAATTCAATTAAAATTACATACTGCAGTTGGCTAATAAATTTGTCTTACATATATGAACTAATCAGTTAGGTAGCCAGTGTTATTTTAGGGTATTCAGTCGTCCAGGGTTTTTATATTAAAAATCTGAATTTCAAACAATAATAAAATAAAGAAAACATGGTTATGCCTGTTAAATAAATCATTTGTATTTGCAAACATATGTACGTGAATTCAAGAGGCAAAAAATTGTCTTTAAAGTTTTTGGGTAGTTGGTTCACAGAAAAATCTGTAGTTTAGAAAAGATGTTAGTGAAAATTCACTGTTTTTGTTGTTGGAAATGATTAGTTTGAAGTCAGCAACATGTTTCTTTTAACACATGTTGGGAGAAAAGGAAAAATCTATGAAGCCACATCTCTCTTCTACTTGGAGACAATTGTATCTCTGCTCCTTGAAAAGTGAAATTTTTCCTAAAAGTAGGGCCAAGAAAATAGGTTTTTAGTTTTCTCTGATTGGTTATATATTTTATATAGTGATGTTAATTTCTAACCAATAGACACTTTGATTTAAATGTATTGTGGGATCTTTTTGGCATGTTTGTAAATATTGTCAGTTATTAGGCAGAAAACAAAGTTTAGGCATGTTTTAATATGGTTGGTAATTGTGTTTATTTACTATAGTATCAAAAAATATTTTTTCTGCAAGATTTTTCTATAATGCATTTTTTCTTTTTAAAATCATTTCACCCCCAAGCAAGACAATAAAGCCACTAAGATGCAAGAGGTTACTGAGTGTGAGAGAATATGAGTGGAAACTTGATTTGATTTTTACAGCTTATCAACCCTTTGAGTTATTTAAAGCCGAAATATATCTTGGATTGTAACACTAATTTTTTGGTGACAACTAGCTTTCCACAGGGTACCATTGGTTTAATTATCTTGGGTATGTTATTTAAGTACACATATCCAAAATTCTAGATTACCAGTGCATGGTAGTTGATCTTTCAAGGCTCAATGTGTGAAGGACAGGCTTGTAACATTCAATACCTCCAAAATCAAGCTAGTAACATTTCACTGTCACTGAAAAAACCCAGAGTCAAAATGAATGATTGGAATACAAAGGGAATTAGGAAAATTCATCCCTCTGTGTGTGTGTGTGTGTGTGTGTGCCCTATCTGTGAAGGTCAGGACTGATGAAACCAAGGTCCTATCTGTGAAGGTCAGGACTGATGAAACCAAGGAATATAACCTGTCTGAATATTTGCCATGAAAATAGTGATAGAATAGGAAGAGGTGTGCGATGTTTCATCTGTGGAAAATGGATGTTAACTTTCTTGGGTCCTTCATTTGAAACTTTAAGGGGATGGCTGGTTTCTTCCACTATATAACTTGTGATATATTCAAAAACATAGATGACCAGAGCGTAGCAGCTGATCTCTCTGCTGATCTAGCTCTTACAGATCAATGGCACTAAAGCTCACTCCAGACCTCAAGTGAAACGTGAATATTCATACCATCACTAAAGATGCTAGAAAAATAATCATTTCATTTTACTACTTCAAAGAGTACCTGACTCCTAAATAGAAAACATGGGATGAACCTCTACTCCCATTCAAAAGACTGGGGAGGATTGTGATCTGGACGATAGGTAAATCTATCTACTCCTATTGGGAGAGGAAAAAAATTTTAATAAAATTTCAGATTTCAGGCAGAGACGTCAGAAGTACGGAGTTGAAGAAATTGGAAACCAATCCTAAACAGAAAACAGTGGACAAACCTCTGCCCTGTTTAAAAAATTAGAGAGAAGTATGAACCAGATGATAGGTGAGCCTATCTATTCCTATTGGAGGAGGAGAAAAAAAATTAGTTGAAGTAGATTTTTGAAGGAACCGGAAACCCACTCCTAAACAAGGAACAAGAGTTAAACCTCTATTCCTGTTCAAAGGACCAGGTTGGAGTGTGAACCAAATGATAGGTGAGAAATTTTTCATAGCAAATGTTCAGACAAGCTTCGTTCCTTAGTTCTACCTGTCTGAACCTTCTCAGTCATGACTTATCACGTCATGTACACAGGTTCAAATCATCCCCATTTCTTTTCTATTTTATTGTTAGTGTGGAACTTCCACTAAGGCAGCTTCTTCCCCAGAACTGTTACTTTGTTGAACAGGCTCCCAAAAGGATGCTTCCCCAATCACTATAATCTTAACTTCTTGAAGTCTAGGGTTAACAGTTATCTATCTTACATATCTCCATAATATAAACTGCTTGCTTACTTCTTATATGCCCTTACAACAATGTTATTCAGTAAATCTACTTTGAATGGCTCTTGGGTCTTGTATTCAGTGAACAGTAGTATTAAAAAAATGAAATTCTTTGTCAGACCAAACTCTGGATTGTTTTAAGGAGTAGGTTTACTGTTAATTTCCACCCTCATTTTGTGATGTTTTGTAGTTGATAGTTGCAACAAGCTCATTCCAGCACAGGTCAAGTTCTGTCAATCCTTCTTCCTGTTTGTCTGTACAATTCATCTTTTATTTAGGTTGTTGACTATGCATGCAAATTAGCAATAGTTTTAAAAGCACTAGCATCACATATGCACTTTACCTAAATTACAAATGGTGGCTCTGACTGGGCAGGCAAGACATCATGGCTTCTTAGTCAAAGGTATGTTAGAATTCCTTGGTTCGGTTTCATCATACTTTTACAAATTTGTTTTTGCTCTGTTCTTCTGTCTAGCAGAAAATGAATGTTATCTTTTGTTTTTAAGAACTAACAAGCATTGTTTCATCAATTTCATGCACTTTAAATATTATTACCTTTTATTTAAGCACTCACAACACCATACTTGCTTCCACAAGCTTTCATGAAGCAATGGCTTGCTTATATTGTAATTTCTAATGAAAAGATGTAAATCTTTCCAATTTCTAACTTGAAATACATGGTCTTAGATATCTCAACTAACCTTTCTGCATTATCAATCCGTTTGAGGGATGTTGTAAAAATACCCTGATATGAATTAGATTTATTCTGAATCAGAAACGGACTTTTTTTCTATCACTCAATTTCATCAAACCTCATTCTAAATATCAGGCAAACTTCCTTATTTGGACATTTGTCTAATATAATATTGTTTCTTACTTATTTTACCTATCTTTCTCTCTTTGAAATTAGAGAACCAAGTTCAGATTCCAGTCAGGTTTGTTATATTCACTTAGACACAGATACCTTTGGAAAAGTTATAAATCAGTCTTCTCCCCCAGCTATAGGTTAAATAGTAGATTTTGTATCTGGTAAAAATCACTGTTATTCTTTAAAAAAATCATTAATGCACTACTTACTCACAAAAATGAAGTCTTCTTACAATCCAAAATGTTTTGGCTTTAAATAACCTGCAAAAGGTTGATAAGCCATAAAAAATAAGTCAGTCAATCGATTCCCTCTCCCTTTTCCTTCCAACTTTTATTTCTTGAACCAATCTGTATTGTTTTTAATGTTATTATGATTGGTCATCATATTGGTCAGCATGCTCCTCCTTTATATATCAACCAAACATATCCCTTGCAAATTGTTGGGATGTAGGGAAACACATTTGACACTTATACTGAATAGACATAAAACTCTTAATTCCTTGATGAACTTAACCATGATTACTGACATGAGCTTGTAAAATCTTATACTAGTGATGTTCATATCACCTTTTTCTGATATTTATTCGTTAATACCGACTATAAAATTGAGTATTACAAAATAAAAATACAGCATTAGTTATCAGTCAGTCAGTGTGATAAACAAGGCGATCATGTATTTTTCGATACATGACTGACGAGGCAGATATTTTACCGCAGTAGGTTGCCATTTCTTTCTGCAGTAGGTCAGTTGCCATCCAAGGCTATAGAACCTGGTCTGTTCTTCTATTTGCCCATAACTGGGGGGAAAAGAAGAGGATTCATACCTTTCCCAAGGGTATTAGCACGTAAGTGAATGCAATGGATTTGATTGGAATTTGAACTCGGCTCTCCGATTCCACAATCTGAGTCGTTATCTATTACTCCACTGAGCCTCCATTAGTTATAGGCTTTAAATAACCTGTAAAGTGTTGATAGGCGATAAAAAAAAAAATAAAAATCAATCGATCAAAAACATCTCCTCATTCTCCTGAAATCCCAAATGAATTCCTTGATCTTGTGATTTCACACAAGTCAAAGTGTTTGTCAGCAATTCAAAGAAACAAATGTTACAATGTTCTATTTGATTCATAATCTATCTAGCCCATTATGAGCAATTGGCCCAAGTGATTTAGTCTGTTGATATTAACTTTCAGGTAAAATAAAGGTTAAGGAACTATCTAAAAAGACGCTGTTGGTATTGAGAAAACAATAAGCACAAAATTAGAAAAGGATGCACTTTGATTGAGTGATTGTTATTCACAATGTCATGATGATGATGCTCCTGTGTCGTGTCATCTGTCACACGCTCAGTACATTTAACAAATATCAAAAGCTGTTATCTAAACTTTGACAACCATAGTTTTTCTGGTATAATTGAAGTCCTTTATATTTGCTTTGCTTATTCAACAATTCTATGAGACAAATTTCAATGGGAGTTTAAAATTTCTGTAAATAATCTGAAATATTCAATGCAAGAGAAAAGGCAGTAAAAATGTATATGAAAAAGAAAAAAAATGAATTGCTGAAATTTTTTTTTTTAATGCTAATATTCACCTAATACAAGGCTCAAGAGCCACTCAAGGTAGAGGGTTCCTGAGTGGTGTTTTATGAGCATAAAGAAAAAGTGAGAAGTGATGTTCATTGTGTTATGCTGGAAAGATAAAGATTAACATTAGACTTGAAAAGGTAAAGATTGGGAAATCATCCTCTTGGGAGTCTATTCTAAGAAGCAGCAGTTCTTGAGAAGATGCCCAAGTGGGACTTACTCCTTACTAATGGATTATGAATGAGGATGATTCACTCTTGTGTACATAGCATGGTGGGTCCCAGTTGCAAAGATCAGGGGTGATGGGACTGACGAATGTAGCTTGTCAGAACACATGCCATGGAAGTAGTAATAGATTAGAAAGGGGCTCACGACGTTTCATCTATGGGAAAAGGGGGGGGGATAATTCATCACCTTTTGAACTCTATCAAAACAAGCAACTGAGTACCTGGCAGCTCCAGCCCAGATATGGCAGCAATACTCCATTTTTTTTGGTCTAATTTGGTTCTTGTGAAAATAGAGTATAGGGGGGGGGCAGATATTTACTGGGGTGATATGATGAACCAACCATTTTCCCAGCATTTTAAGCAATAGATTGCATATATGTGTTTCATTTGAGGTCTGAAGAGGGCATCTTAATAGACATTCAAGACTGGGAATCTGTTTGAGAGAAACCCATCTTTCATGATAGGTGAAAGTTCAAGGTTTGCTCAACGGTTGTGAAACATTACTAGTTTAGTTTTGGCTGTACTAAATGTTACAAGCCTGTCCTTTCTACATTAAATCACCTGCATGCTCAAAGGAGAAATGAGATACTCTCCTTATCCAGATTTTTGGGTGGTGCGCCTACAATCTGGTGTATTATCTGCACAGTTAGTCACCAAGTATCTGAGTATGCTCTTAGGTGGATCATTAATATAAAGTAGAAAGAGGATAGAACTGAGGAAAGAACCTTGAGGGATACTAGCATTGGTTTTAGGGGATTCCAATGACTGGCTGTTAACAACAATCTTAAGGGACCTATCTGTTAGGAAGGACTTGATAACTGAGAAAGCTCTTCTAGAGATTCCATAGCTGGAGAGTTTATGTAGTGAGTAATTAAATAAGAACAGCCCTATAGGCAAAACAAAACTTCATAATATTACCATTTTTCTCACTAATTCTGTGAGTAAGAACAGTTAGGACACCGCCAGTGGACCGAGCATAGTGAAATCCATGTTGGTTTTGCATTTTGACATGTTTAACAGACTTCTTATTGCATATAAACTCGAAGAAAACTGATGGCACAAAAGGGGCTTATGGGTCAATATTCCAACAGGGATGTTCGCTGATCCACATCCTTAATACCTTTTATAGACTTGGGAAGTATCTCTTATGGTGGAGTAAAGGATAGCAGTTCAGACTGAGGAAGCTGAGAGCTGAGTTTGAATTTCAGTCAAAGCCATTACATTCACATATGGGGAAAAGTATGAATCCTTGTCTCTCCACCCCAGCTATGTGTAAATAGCAGGACAGGTTCTCTAGCCTTGGATGGTAACTGGTCTACCACAGAAAGAAATGGCAACCTACTGTGGGAAAAACTCTGCTTTGTCAGTCATGTATTGAAAGATACATGATTGCCTAAGCACATATCATGTATGGCACATGACTGAAGATTGGAGATAACTCTGGGGGTGATGTTCTGAAGAAGACCCACTGGGATTATAGTAATGTACTAAGTGTAGCTTAGATGTGGCACAAGGTGAGTGTTAAGGGTCAGCCTGGTGATGGTGGAATGATACTTATTTGATTTTGGAGGTATTGAATGTTACATGCCAGTCCTTCTGCCATTCAACCGCCAGGGCTAAAGTCAGAGCTGAGATTATCCATCTGAGTCTGGTCATCTAGATTTTTGGAGATGTACCTATACACTGTTGTATCTTCTGCACATATATTCAATAAAGATCTGAGTATGTTCTTAGATCATTAATATAAAGCAGAAATTGGATAGGACTGAGAAGAGAGCCCTGAGGAATGCTGGCATTGATCTCCTGGGCTTCAGATGTCTGGTCATTAGCATCCTTCATGGACCTACCTGTTAGGAAGAACTTGATAATTGAAAAAACACTTTGAGATTCTTTAACTGAAGAGTTTATATTTGAATTTCTTTTACTGTTGCATTTTTGCAGAAATCTTATATCATCCATCAATTGAGTGTAGAAATGTCTTCAAAACCCAAAAATGAATTTTAGAGAAGCAGTTGCTGGTTGTGATGCTTTAAAAGAGAAGAATAAAAAAAAAATGTTTACTCATAATTGTTAGTAAGTTTGGTATTTTTTTAACTATAGTTATTTACTTATAATTATTAGCATGTTTTTTGTTTTTTTTTATTATTGTTTACTTATAATTATTAATTGTTACAACTGTGTAACTATGGTCATCAAAAAGAAATTTGTTAGAATTACATAAAGTTTTGCCAAGAAACATGTAGGATAATTTTATTGTTGAACATCAGGATTGGCCATTTAAAAGATGGAAAACTACATCATAAATGAATGCAGAATGAAAATGCAGCTGCTGGCTGAACAAGAAAGCTGTCACATTATGAAAAATATTTTTTGATTGTTTGAAATAGCCGAAAGATTTTCTCTCATGATTTTGTTTTGCATTTTCTAGTTCTGCAAAATATTGTTTCTGGAGATTCTGAAAACAGAAAACTGAAAGAAAAAAATCTTCTGGCTTTGCAAATATCCACATGATATTGGTATAATTTACACTATTTACATTGTTTGGACTATCATCCTCATCTTTGTTGCCATGTTTATCACAATGCTTCGGCCATTGTATGCTCCAGCTTTCTTCAGGTGGTTGGAATATTGAACTGAACCCTTTATTTCACTCGCTGGGGTAGACTTTTCTAGTTCCATGTGCCATGTCTAATGGATGCCAGTTATCTCTTTTATCCACTGTACCATGTGTTCTTGAGGACGTTAGTTAGATCTAGTGACAGGACCCAAAATAGTGTGAGTTCAATACCTGGTTAAGGCGGTGGAGAACTTGGAGTGGGAATTAACAGGAGATAACTGATAACTGACATCCATTAGACATGGCACGTGGAACTAGAACAGTCTACCCCAGTGAGCGAAATAAAGGGTTCAGTTTGACATTCCAACCACCTGAAGAAGTCTGGAGCATACAATGGCCGAAATGTTGTGATAAAATATGGCAACAAAGATGAGGATGATAGTCTGAACAATATAAATAGTATGCATAATACCTCATCTCAGAAATATAGACAGATAGTGATGTAATTTAAATACCATATTTTCTGGCTTACAAGACACTGCGGCTTGGAAGACACACCCAAATATTGGAAAGAAATTTCTAAGAAAAAAAAAATGTCATTCTCACACAACACATTCACTATATGTCCCTCATATACTGGCACTACGTATTGTTTACATTAATCACTTGTCTGATTTTGTTTTTATGGCAATGACATACTAGTCAAGAGCAGAAAGGCTCCTGCCACGGCTAGTAAACGGAGCATGTTTAGGCTTATAGTTTGGCTCCAGGAAGGTTTATAGTCTTGGAAATACAACGAAGTACTGAGGTTACATTATATAAAAGGCTGAATTAGAAGATAGCTAATAGTGTAATAACTCAACATACAAATCCACGTCATGCCAATTAGTTGACCATCCATGCTTACTTGAGCCTGGGCGTTGCCTTACAATTGTCTTGGAGGATGCACACATTTTTCAGAGTATTTTCTTAGGAAAAAATGTGCATCTTGTAAGCTGGAAAATATGGTATATTGAGTACTTTGTAAGGTTATAAGAATGTTGTCAAGTAAAAGAATATAGATGAATATAAAAGAATATGAATGGATATTTCTGATTCAAGAGTTGCAACTGTTCTGTTAACATTTATAATTTCATCTGATGGAATATTTGATTTGATCCAATCTTTTTTTAACAAATCATGTAAAGAAAGTCATATTAAATAGCCACTCTTCTAGATCCTTCCAAGTTAATGCAGGTGTCTCCCAGGGCTCAATCTTTTGAACCTACTTTGTTTATCTTTAGCAATGATCTTTATGAGGTCATCAGTTCTGAACTCTGTATTTATGCTGATAACACAACTATTTCTTTTTTCTCTGTGCCGTGTCCCTTCAGGACATAGGCAATCCTGGCTCACTACAATTTCCTCTTTTGTAACTCTTAATAAATTTTGTCTTTGTGTCATCTCTCCAAAACCCTGTTCCGCCATTCATTTCTTCAAGTTTATTAAGTAGGTTATGTGCCGTTTTTCTCTGTCCCTCTTGCCGTCAATCTGTCCTGTGAGTATAACATTTTCCAAGCCATCTTCCCTCATTATGTGCCCTAGAAATTTCAAATGTCTCTTCCAGATGTTAAGTATATGTTTCCTTGGATTTTTTGTTTCCATTTTCACTAAAACTTTGTTGTTGCTCTCATCTTCGGTCTGTGGTATCTTCAGCATTCTTCTGTAGAACCACATTTCAGTTGCTTAAAGTCTCTTCATCTATTTGTAAACTTAAGTACCATTTTTTTTTTTTTTGTTTTTTTTTTTTTTTTTTTTTTTTTTTTTTTTTGTTTTTTTTTTTTTTTTTTTTTTGTTTGTTTTTTTTGTTTGTTTTTTTTTTTGTTTGTTTTTTTTTGTTTGTTTTTTTTTTTTTTTTGTTTTTTTTTTTTGTTTGTTTTTTTTTTGTTTGTTTTTTTTTTTTTTGTTTGTTTTTTTTGTTTGTTTGTTTTTTTTTTTGTTTGTTTTTTTTTTGTTTGTTTTTTTTTTTTTTTTTTTTTTTTGTTTGTTTTTTTTTTGTTTGTTTGTTTTTTGTTTGTTTTTTTTTTTTTTGTTTTTTTTTTGTTTGTTTGTTTTTTTTTTTGTTTTTTTTTATTAATAAGCATTTCATTTATAAGCAACTGCACAGAAATGTGACTAAATCTTAAGTAAGAAAAGAAAACTGCAAAATGAGTTACTAAATCCATTATTTTATGCTGGAAACAAGAATTCTACCAATTCTACTACTTACATTGAAAAGTTTTTCTTTTCTATTTATTTAGACCCAAGAATGAAAATTTAACAAACTATTTTGGTTCAAATTATGACACAAAAATATCGCAACCCAACCCAAACAATAATTTGCTTATAAAAATAAAATAAATCTGCCATTCATCCGTGCATTGAATATTGCTGCTATATTTGGTCTGATGCTCCTACTATGTATCTTGAGATTCTCTACAAAATCCAAAGATGGGTCTGTAATGTTATCGAGCTTGGTCTGGCATCTTGATTCAGTCACTTTCCCACCACCTTGACGTGACTTCCTACTGTCTTTTCTATAAATATTTTCATAGCAATTGCTCTAATGAGCTCTCCTCCTTGGTATCTCAACCACATGAATTTTAGCATACTACTAGATTGGCAAATAGGTCTCATTGTTTTATTGTTGAAATAGCTAGCTCTAACTTTAAGTTCAATTCTAATAGCTTTTCTCACACGTTTCGCTTGTAGAACTTTCTTCCAGTTTCTTGCTTCTCTGCCATATACGTTCTTCAAAATATAATTGTCAATGTCAAACCTGTTCTTTTATTGTCCTTTTTTTTACTAAAGTTTTTCTGTTCTCTTTCTGAAACCCCTTGTATTTAGTTATTATCTTGTTTGGGCTAAAATGGGAAAATATATATTTTGTATTTTATCAGTCTGCTTCACAATCCATGTCCATAACAAATGACTGGCTTCTCATGTAAAATGGGAATAATCATGAATTTAAAAACCAGGGACAAAACCAAAAATTATTCTGCATACTTGTAACATTACTATAACCATGTGATATCAATATATATTTTCAGTGAATTCCAATAAAATTCAACTGAATGGTTAGTCATAGGTAAAAGAATAACAGATTAAATTTGGGAGATGATCCATGTGTAATATCTCCTCCACTAATGTATTTTTATATATATATATATATATATATATATATATATAACACAATGTCTCAAAAAGTTCTAAATGGATTTCTATGATATGTGATAGAAATGTGTGCTTTTGGCAATAGAAAAAGTAATCAAATTTTGGTGAGGAGCCATCAGTTTTCTATAGTTACCTCCCTTGCATGTAGTTTTATTTACAGTGGTTTGGGCAGAAATATGCACTCTGAATGCTTTTTTTTTTTTTTTTTTTTTTTTTTTTTTATGAAGTGGGTCATGAGTTGCAAAATAAAACATTTCAAAGAGGGGGCACCAAATGTATCAAGCTGCTGAGAACCCTGTGCTATGCTGTGTAATTATTTCATGTAAAACTCATGATATCTTTATTGTTGCTATTATATAAACAAAAATGCTAGTTTAGCTATTTATTCTTCTTTTCAGAGTACAACTATTCAGTGCCTTAGGGTGAATGAATTCGGGACTTTCTTTATCAAAAGATGTCTTCAAAAGTCATCAGAGAATGGCTGGCAGAATACAAGGTAAGTAACTTTTTTTTATTTGAGCATTTTATTTGGTTTTACTGACCCCTCTTACTGTCTTTTAAAAGTTATAAACATTTATATAATTAAAGTACACTGATGGAAAATAAAATTGCAACACTCTGAAGGACAATGTCAATTTACACCTGGATACGGCATGAGCATGTTAGAGGGTAGTAGATACTCTGATAAAGTCTTTAGTCATCTTGTAATATAGTAACACTCATACCAGTGAACCATCTGTGTCTGAGATCGAGTTGATTCATGCTGCAATAAAATTCAGTGTGGTAAGTCCAATGCTATTTGTACTGATTTTTTTTTTCACAACTATGCAAAAATAACAGAATAGACTGGGTTCTTTAGTTTTGGGTGGCAACCAAGCAAAACCTTTGATTTATAAACCATGGAGAAGGCAATAGGAAACCACTCCACTATCTTTCCCAAGTATGCATAGTAGTTTGCAGATAATAAAGAAAAGGAATCTGTATAGTCATGATTGCCTATATCCTGAAGGGATATGGCATTTTTTAAAAAATTTATTTCATTACTTATCATAAATTAAATATGACGCTTAAAATCTATCAGATAATTTAAAATGTTACTGATTTTATTAAAAAATATTGGTTATTTCTGATAGAAATATTATTTCTTTTTTCTACCCTCAAGCAAAAGTTGTGATTTCTTTTCATTCTTAACAAAGATTCTCATATGACTCCTCCATAGTGGGTTGAGTCCAGACATTAGCAATTTTTGAAGTTGCTACTTTTAAGCAAGCTAAGGTCATTTCTAAATTTAAACTCTGGTTTACTAGGGTTTTTTTAAATTTTATTCATAACATTACTTAGTCAAAGGTGAGAGCTTTTAGAAGTCGAGGGTTTTTCAAAAGAAAAGGATCATTGTCCAGATTTTTTATGCTTTTTATCAGCATGTATCAAGGCGGCCATACAAATAGGCCTAAATGAGCAATAAAATTCTTAAATTAAGATAAGAAATCAATTCAGAATTTCTGAAAATGCCACTTTTATTGTTTTGATGCTTCAATCCCTTAAATTTACAGAAATCATCCAGAAAATCATTTTTTTAATGATTTTCTGTAAAAAAAAAAAAAAAACCTGTAAAAAAAATACTGATTTTTAGCCCCCCCTCCCAATAATTTTGAAATTCAATGGAAAATAGGGGAAAATTCCGGATGCATAACCTGCTACACGCACATACACACACACATATATTGTCATCTACAGACAGACTGTTTCACTGTATCACAGCTCTTCAGTGTGGCTAGATGTCCGATTGGTTCAAGCTGGGATCAAAACTCAACTGATTTGGTATCAGTCAGAGATTCTACCTCTAGGTGATGAAGAGAAATTTTAATGTTTTCTATGTGAAAAATATGTCAGTGACCCAGAGTGCTCAATTCAATTCACTTGAAGAGCAATGCATTAATAGCAGTATGAGCCACTGTTTTTAAAATTACCCTTTTCTCAAGAGAGCTCGGCTGGATTTTCTGGGAGCATATATATATATATATATTGTCATCCACAAACTGTTTCACTGTATCACAGCTCTTCAGTGTGGCTAGACATTTGATTGCTTCAAGCTGGGAGATATATATATATATATATATATATATATATATGATTTTTTTTACAGAGAAGTGTGATCCTACTGTTTCTAAGATTCAGAAATCCACAGTGGGCTCACAAGAAGGTATTTGGTATTTTTCAAACATTTCCCAAGGGATATGTGCTATGTCTAGTGTGAAAGACAGTCTCAAGATTTCAGAATTGGTCTAATTTTGTCCTAAATCCAAATATTAGTCAAGATTGAAGTTAATCAAAACTTGCTCATGTTTAATCATTGACTTTTAGATGGTCAGTTCTAGAGAGCTGCTGTGCATTATCAGCAACTATTTTTTAATCAGCAATGTGAAAGTTTTATTCTATTCTTCCTCTTAAGGCTTACAGCCACATATTGAAATACTGACTCCCATACGATCACTGAAGTTAAGCAACATCAAGCTTGGGCAGTACCTAGATGGGTGACTACTTGGGAATACCAGGTGCTGTAAGCTTGGATGTGCAAGTTGTGTAATAGATAACGACTTTGAATTGGAAATCAGAGGCAAGTTCTGATTCCAATTGAGTTTGTTATATTCACTTACATGCAAATACCCTTGGGAAAGGTATGGATCCACCTCTTCCCCCCAACTATGGGTTAATTAGTAAAACTTGTATCACTAAACTATTATCTCAAAAAAAAAGATTTACAATCTGAAAAAATATTTTCTGGCTTTAACTCGCCTGCAATGGGTTGATAAGTCATAAAAAATGAATGAATCAATCTTTCCCATATGTACAAGTAACATTAACACACTTTCATAATCAAACTGAAAATCATTTGGGGAGTCAAAAACAAGAAATGTACTATTGTGTGAGCCCACTGTGAAATACTTGGAAAATGTTGATAGATCCAGATTGAATCTGGGAAGCAGTTCCAGGATTTGTGGAAAAAGTTGACATTTCACAGCTTTTGGGACAGACCAGGTGTAGAGATTAATGAATTACTGATATGAAATTTTAGTCTCAGACACTCAGATTTTAGGAAAATTCCAAACATTTCTCACTTTCAGAGTGGTCTCACTAATATAAATCAAACAATCTACCGAACATTATTTGTACACATTATTTTTTTTTTTTTTTTTTAATCATTTCATCCCAAGCAGGGTGATAAAGCCACTAAAACATAAGGGGTTACTGAGTGTAAAAAGAATATAAAAAAAAGAGAAACATTAATAAAGAGCAAGAACAATAAAAAAAAAAAAACTGGAATTAAGAAGAAAAGATAATGATTGACATTGCATTTAAATTTTTGAAGATCAAACTAGACTGAACTTGAGATTATTCCACTGTTTCTGTTTTGGGACCCAAATATAAAAATTTGGCTCCAGATCCCCAGATTTCCTTGTGCTCCTTTGGAACTTTCCTTTCTTTTTTTTTTTTTTTTTTTTTTTTTTTTTTTTTTAAGTAGTTGTTTCAAGTGCCAGATGATGACCCTGGCACCCTCTCGGAAGAAAGGTAAAGCTTAGGAATATGGCCTCCTAGGACTTGAGCACATAATAGAGTTAAATTTCAACCCACTGACCCGGTTGGGCCATGTTTCCAGTTCCTCACAATAGGTGGTTAAAAAGATGTATATATGTATAGAAACCTACAGAAACACTGGGTTGAGGAAGGCAAAATCAGAGATTCTTCTTAAATAGTCCTGAAAAGAAAAAATAACCTACAACAATTACTGAAAGTCCATGAGACTTGAAGTGATATACATATACTTACAGTGTTAGCGAGGAAGAACGCCACTGTTCAACAGGAGCAAAAAATGGTTTTAACACTTCCAATAAAAAAATAAAAAAAAAACCCAGAAAACTGAGGAATACAAGGAAAACAGTTAGCAAGAATGACAGTAAGATGATGGAATTGTTTTTAGTCAATTTTCAAATTTTAAAGCCTGGCTTTTACTTTGATTTGAACATTGAGTTGTCACTTAGTTGGGAAATACTTATATTTTAATCAGAAAGCAGGTCAGTCATGCATTGTATGAAATAGGTACTTCCACTTTTTAGATGAAAGAACGGCATAGCATGATGTCAAAAGGCCCCAAAGTTAATAAAAACAAAGTTTTATTGTCAAAATGTTTGTTATTATTAAGAGGAAAGAACAAAGTATTATTTTATTAAATTTTTTAATCCTTTTTAGCATGTTCAAAATTTTGGTTAAAAATCTTTTTTGTGTCGATGGTTAACCTTGTGGGGGGGGGTTTCAGTGAAAAACACATTGATTTGGAAATTCTTGCAAAAATCAAATAACTGTCAGATTTTTATGAAACTACTCACAAATGAATGAAATTTTTTTTTTTTTTTTTTTTTTTACTTAATTTCATGAAATTTTGAGAAGTTAAATTTTCATCAAAAAATATTTTTATTAGTTAAAAGCAGAACTCCTTGGAGAATGTCGATCAACAAAAAAAAAATCTGTTCTGAATTGTAAAATAAAAAATGCAATAAAACAGACATTATTTAATTAGAAAAGCTTTTAATTATTTTAAGATTTATTAAGGACATTATGGTCTGAAGAAAAAAATATTTTCGATGAATAATGAATTTTTTATAAGAAATTTTTTTTTTTTTTTTTTTTTTTTTTCAATTATAATAATTTATAATATATAAATCTTAAAATTCTGCACTACTTTCCATCTGGTTAGAGGTGATAAAGCTTAATACAAATTATTTTGCACCAAGATTTTGAAAATAATTTTTAATTTTCTTGTCTATATAAAATATTACATAACGTGCCCTTTTTGAAAGTATGATTGACCATATGTGACATTATCAGAAAATAAAAGCGATAACTATAGCAAAAAGTCAACATTCCTAAAATTAGATTACAGAGAATATTTTCCAACATTTTTGAGATTTACTGAGTACTTAAAAATTATATAAAAAAGGCACTCACCTGTCATTTTCTTAAATTATGTTTTAATAGATAAAGTCTCCATAGAACAGCAATAAAGATGATGGCAGATATATTTGCACTCGTTACATGATTGACGAGTGGTGATAAGCATTTAATCACCACTACTGTTTTAAAAATCCATTTCTTTGTTATTTTATTTAAACTAAATTTCAAATCTGATTAATTACTTTAATCAGCTAATATTTCTTAAATATTCCTCGAAGTATATTTTATTTTTGGAAGATTTTTAAAACCGAGAATTAACTTTTGTTTACAAATGTGTTAAAAATGGCCGATTTTAACGACTTTACTGAAAGTAGCCCTCTAAAAAATCGATTCCAATCGATATAATTTCTATTTAAAACACACCAGTATATTTTGCTTACTGGAAATAGAAAATTTAATCATTTAGCTTTCAATTAAAAGTTAAAAGAAATCTTCAAGAACGCTTTTTCATTTTTAAAAATTCATTTTTTAAACCTTAGGTATCGAAAATTAAACATTTCTCTGAACTTTGCCAACTCACCTTAATTACGGCCAACGGCTTTACCTATTTTTTTTTTTTTTATTACTCTTTCTTTCTTTATCCCAACAACAACACGGTCGAGCGACATTCACCTGGCCGATTACTGTTTTATTGAAAGGCTACAATTGTTTTCTCATTCTTCTTAAATCCCTAATCAATAAATGACTTGTGGCTTGCGATGAAGTGTTCTATATTCGCTTTTTTCTCTTTAATAAATAATAGTAGTTGTTAAGTTTCATTCAGCCACCAAGTTTCCCTACGGGACACGGGGGGCATCCAAAGACGACAGACAGGGAAACAAAAAGAAAAAAAAAGAAAAAAAAAAAAAAAAAAAGAAAGAAAAAACGTATTATTAACTCTCTCTCTCTCTCACACAATGTCTGAGGTTAGTAAATTTATGTATTTTTGAAATCTTAAAGTTGGGAGATGAAAATACAAAGTATGTTTACAAAAAGAGACTTTCTTTTATTTTTTATTTTATTTTTATGAGTAAATCATTTGTTCTTTGTCAAATTTTGTATTTTCTAAATGAAGACCCTTTAACAAATCTTAGTTCTGAATTGTTTGTTGTTATTGTCTAAAAGGACATGTGACTTTCATTGCAGTCTTTCGTTTATTTTCAATATCAGTATTTTAGGTACTTCCACTTTTTTCGCTAAAAAAAGATGAAAACAGCATTGCGATGAAAAAAAGGCCCCAAACTTAATATAGTTTTATCGTCAAAGAGGAAAGATCAAAGTATTTTTTTTTATTATCTTATTAATTTTTATGTTCGAAAATTTGGGTTTAAAAACCTTTTTTTTTTTTTTTTTTCCGTTAGTGGTCGACGTTATTTTTTTTTCCCCGACGTCTTTTTGGGCTTTTTTCGAAAAACACATTGATTTGGAAATTCTTGTAAAAATCAAATAATTGTCGGATATTAATTTAAACTTTCAGGACTTATTCACAAATGAATGAAATTATTTAAAAAAAAATTTCTCTTTAGAAAATCTTGGTTACTCTCTCCCTATTTACTTAATTTAAATTTCGAGAAATTATGTTCATCCGAAATTATTTTTTATAATTCTTTGGAGAACTCGTCCTCTTTTTTTTTTTTTTTTTTTAGACTACTCATTTCCCCAAAATCTGCTCCGAATCGTAAAATAAAAAAATGCTATATAAAAGAAAAACTATTGTTTAATTAGAAATTTTTTTAATTGCTTTTATTAAGGACACTATGGTGCTCAGAAGAAAAAAAATTTCGATGAATAATGAATTTTTACATGAATTGTTTTCATTTTTTTTAATATTAATTAGAATTTATAAAGTTTCAAAATTCAATATTAATTTGTAGCGGTTTAGGGAATATTGTTATTAAAATCTATATTTAGTAATAATCAGAAATATAAGCTTACTACAGTGTAACCCGGATATAAGAGAAACCCTGATATAAGAGACTTCTTATCCGGTCCCGACAACTCTCTTACATCCGGGTTGCACTGTACAATTCAGGGACTCCTCCCTAGTATTTAAAAAAAAAATTGAATTTTTTGGTTTGTGTACAACAAATTTGCCGATTTATTTTTGTAAATCCACACACGACATTGTCTTTATCAAGAGCGGTAGGGTAAGTAAATTTAAAGCCGATGTACCGAAAATTCAATAAAACACTACATTAGAATATTTTCCTAAATTTCTAAGATTACTGAGTAGTTAAAAAAAAAAAAGATATAAAAAAAGGCTCTCAAATATTTATTTTTTTAGCTGATATGTTCCACATAGAAAAAATTTCAAAAGATAAGTTGTCAACTGTTGACAGTCAACAACACCTTCTTACACATATGTTTAAAAAAATTATTCTGTGATATTTTAAAACTTTAATTTGTTTAATATCAGATTAATTAAACTTTAAATCAGCAATTCTCCCTCCAGTAAAGTTTTAGGAAAGTAGTTTTTATTTTTGAAAGATTTTTTTTTTAATAAAGAGAATTAGTTGTGCTTCATAAGTATGGCTAAAATCGGCTATTTTTGCCGATTTAAAAGCACTCATTCCAATCAATTTAACTTCATTTTGAAAGCAAAGTATTTTGCTTATTAAAAATAGTACATTTAATTTATTAGCTTGAGATTTAAAGCCAAAAGCTTAAAGAAAGATTTTTCATTTTTAAAAATTCATTTTTAGTCCTATATATTGCCTTTTACTTTTTTTTAGGTACCTACACACACAACTTCTCTCATAAAGTAATGGATTGTTTATTTATTAATCCAACAGATTTTATCAATTTAAATGTTATTTTTAGTGGATAAGATAAGAAATCTTATTAAAGAAAATTAGAAATTTTATGACAAGAAGGATTTCACTTAAAGGCACTATCCAGTCTTGCTTGATCAGCAAAAGTTCTTTGTAGATGGGTCAGTTAAAGTATGTTGTATCTAATGACGGTTCCCTCTACTCAGGGGCATGCTGAAAAGTTCTTTGTCAATAATATGACCAAACATCAGTGTAGGCCATGGGGTTTCCTTGCTTGTGCTCAAAACATTTTAACATCACTTTGTGTGTATGCACACACACACACACACACACACATATATATATATATATATATATATATATATATATATATATAAAAGTGAACATTGAAGTCAACACTTAGAGGCGACAGGCTGTTTTATGCTAAATACAATCGTCAGGCCTGACAATTGCGTCTAACATGAAACAGCCTGTCACCTCTAAGTGTTGACTTCAATGTTCACTTTTATATTTACACACGCTCTTTGATATTGACCACTTTATCCCATAAATATAGCACATCTTAAGAGTATATTTCTTTTATATATATATATATATATATATATATATATATATTAAATGTTCATCCTCTGTATGTGAATATGACCTTGACTTCATTGCAATTGTCACATGGGATGCTGGGTTCTGAACCAGGCTGGAAGGTGGAGCCCTCTTGATATTTCCTTTTCTGGTGTCTCTGTTCTTTGTCTCTGATTTTTTTTTTCTCTTCAAAATCAGACGCTCTGGACTTTACAGGGAAGCACCAGATGGCACAGTCTGTAGGTCACTTCCTCATCGATGTTGGCAGAGCATGACAGTGCTACTAAGATATATGAACTTGTCTGCAACTGCTAGTCTCTTGCCGTTGATGGTAATGTGAGGTTCAATGTAGGTTTTACAAATTACAAATAATCCTTCTCAGATAAGGAGGAAATTCCATCAGAAATTGTCCAAAGTTTATTTCAGAAGAAATATGGTCCACACTTTTGACTTTAAGTCATCATTGCAACAGGTAGAGAAAAATTATGAATTTCATAGAACTGGTGAATATAGTGACATACACAAGCTGGGACATACATGTTTGTTTTTTTTTTTTTTTTTTTGTTTTGTTTTTTGTTTTTTTTAATATACATCTAAAGATGAAAACTCTTAAAAAAAAACAAAAAAAAACCACTAATGTCACTACACTCTTTGTCTACATCGCTACATTTACTAGTTCTACAAAACTCACCATTTGTCATTACCTACCTTGATGATGATATTAAGAAAGTCAAGCATGAACCACATTTTGTCCAAAATGAATTTTTGAAAATTTCTTTCTTATCTGAGAAAGAACATTTGTAATTTGGAAAAGTTGACCAATAAGATTGACTGAAACAAAATGTCTGTTTTAATTGTGTGTGTGTGTGTGTGTGTGCAAATATATTGATAAAATAGGAAAGAACTGTTACTTCTTTAGTGTTTTTATTTTTAAAAAACAGTGCTCAATACACAAGTAGAGCCTAGATTATAATTATTTTTAAAAAAAATATGATTTCATTGCTACACAGGAATTACCATGTTTCAAAAACGGAAGCTAAACACTTCCAATTCAATTATAGAAATTAAATTAAAGTACTTAGTTCTGTTTAATTTTCAAGCAAATTTTGTAATGTGTGTGTGTGTGTGTATATATATATATATATATATATATACACTGGTAGTAACAGTAAAAATTGTCCAATTGTTAGATTAATCTTTGAACTGTTGTATTTTAGAAATAATTAAAGATATATTATTGGAATTCTCAGAGGTTTTTATAATACTATTGGACTCTACTTTGAATAATAAGGAAGTATTTAGCTCTAAGTTGAAATGATTGATGCCTCTTACTTTTGTGACCTTATGATCCAGTTTTCTTCCCTAGTGTTCCCTCTTTTTTAAACTTATCATTTTCTTGGTTCTTGAATGGACTTTGAAGATGGAAGCCAGAGTATGAATGTCTGTACCATTACTGAAGGCCTGAATGATCTTTTTCCTCTCACCATTGCTCATTTGGGAAGACAGTGGGGCTGACACAAAATGATTTTAACCTGTTCCTTTTCTAGCTGAATAACTCGAAGGGTTTTTCAGTGATTTTTATGACAAATGGTGTCAAGATGGCTAAATGCTTTATCTTAAAACCTGTAAAAAAGAAATTCAATTAGTTTTTTTTTTTTTTTTTTTTTTTTAAGATATTAAATATTTTGTAGGATGGACAGTTATCCCATGCAGTTACATGATTTGGACAATTTTGCTGTTACACCCAGTTTGATGCTTTTGAAAATTATGTTTTGACATTTTCGCTTAGCAAAACTTGTCAAAATAAGTTTTCAAAATTTTTATATATTTACTATTCTGTCAGATTCTCATCCAACTTATATATGGAATACATGACTGGTGTAATGGATAGCCTCTTGGAATGAGAAATCAGAGACCTGAGTTATATTCACTTATATGCAATTACCCTTGGGGAAAGGGATGAATCCATCTCTTTGTTTCCCCTAGGAGGAGAACAACACTAACTTCAAACCTGACAAGGGTCATTTGGAGACCTTGTGGCACACTATATGCAGCTGTTCTCTGTATTCAGTTCTTCTGAAAAGTATGGTTGTAATCAAGTCGTATATGAGGCTAGCTTGGCTGTTCAGTTTTAAGTCTTAAACTGCTGGATCCTCATACACTGAAGACAACAGGAGAGTCCATCATATATGTGATTATAGTATACTTGGGCACCAGCTTTCAATTTATGTAGGTTTGGTTGAAGACCAACAAAAATCATTCTCAATTTTTTGTTTGAAAAATGGATTGTTTACAAAAAAGAGTGGAATGGAAAATGAGCTCCCATTAATCACCTCAAATTTATCTGCATTCGAAGAAGCGGGTCTATGCCTGGTGAATTGGGAAGAGCATTGTGCATTATGAGCTTCTTCCACAAAATGTCTGGTTCACACACCACCACAGTCTTTTGAACAGGAGTAGAGGTTTATTCCTTCTTTCTGGTTTAGGATTGGGTTTCTGGTTCCTTATAAAATCTGTTTCCACACTATATTTATAATGTCTCTGCCTGAACTCTGAAATGTTATTCACTAATTAAATCTTGAGCTTTTCAAGTCTAGAGTTAGCCTTTATCTTTCTTGAACTTGCTCTCCATTATTATACTCATATGACACACACAGTAACCCTCTACCTTTATTGGCTCTTGGGCCTTATATTGGGGAAACATTGGTAAAAAAAAAAAGGGGGAAAAACAAAGACATTGAATTTAAGCAGATATTGTAAACCAATTGGACAGATTAGTGTGTAGTCGATGAAAAGCATCTGGAATTAGCCACTTGGAAGTGTGTCGTCTTCCATCTGAAGAACACCAGATTTCATGTTTCTTTGCAGATCTGTCAGAAATTGGTGCAGCTTGGCATGAAGGTCCTGCTACACCTGCCAAACCCACTTGACCTTGCACCTTCAGAATGCTACTTATTTCGATCCCTACAAAGTTCTCTTAATGAACTTGAATTGTTTGGAAACCTGCAAAAACCACTTAAACCAGTTCATCATGTAGAAAGATGCCAAGTTCAAGCAGGATGAAATCAAAGATGGCAAAAAGGCTTATGGCCACATCATTGAAGTTAAGCAAAGTCAAGCCTAGTCAGTACCTAGATGGGTGACCCCTTGGGAATACCAGGCACTGTAAGAGATAATGGTTCACAGTTGTTAATCAGTGAACCAAGTTCCAATTCCCATTGAGTTCATTATATTCATATACATACAAATATCATTGGGAAATTTATTCTCCCTCCAGTTATGGGTTAATTAGTGTGACTTGTATCCCTAAACCATTATCTCCAAAAACAAACATTCTTAGATTATGAAACTGCTTTTGGCAGAATTATCATTGAATTTTTAAAAGGTAAGCTTAAATATTAATGTAAATACACCGATCAATTTTGAGTTCTTCTGTAGTTTATTGTTGCCTATCGCATCTTCTCCTCCCTACCTATTGTGATGAAGGTCTAATCAAGAGCCCTCTGCAGGAGCTAGCTTAAATGTCACCCGATAGTCCTGCTTTTAAGCTAGTTTGGAATAATTTGAGATCAGCTTTCTTTAGAAATGAACACCAGTTTTCTCTTACTCCTGTTGACAAATTACTCAAGATCACCCCAGCACTGTGGTTGGCTCTGAACTCAGTTTTTGCACTTTCTATAGGATTTAGATCAGGGAACTGATAAGGCCATTTGAAAACCCTTATTTTCTTTACATGGAAACACACATAATTTGATTTTTACTGCAGTATGCTTGGGATTGTTATCCAACTTCTTTATAGTTTGAGAAATTTCACAGATCAAAGTACATTCTCCTGTATTTTTCCTTTGATGATATGTAGTGCTCCTGTATCATTGGAGGTAAAAAGCAGCCCAAATCATTACACTGATCAATAAAATTAAACTTTTTTTTTAATCATCAGAGTTGAAAGATTACTTTTCTTAGTTAATTTTTGGAGGTATCAAATATGACTAATGGAATATTTTGTGAAAAATGCTTAACTAAACCATAAAAATAATAATAATAATTTGTAAAATTACATAATACACACAATTAGTAATAAAATACAAATTGGTAATTCCATTGGTAATATAGTAACTTATGAAGCTTTATTTGACTTCAACTTTAGTGCCGAAAAACGTTTATTTTATTGTGATGGATGGTTACAAGTGAGAGGGGAGATGGGAGGTGCTTATTTTTTTACCACAACCTGTATAAGACTTTTATGGGTGGGGGGCAATGCAGCTGATTGAAGTTTATGCCCTCTTCATCACATCAGAGAAAATGTAACTGATGGAAGAAATCTGATTACATTTTTGAAGTTACATACAACACATAATAATGAAAATTGGTTGATGACTAGTGTTCTACTTCCACTAAAGTGTTTAGCTTTCAGGATGGTATTTTGGGGGATCATATGAAGTGTCCTTCCCATGTGTGGGCTTTAGCAGTGATACCTTTCTAGAAGTTTGAGAATGCAGTCCTACCTTATAAAGTATCCATCCGACTGGTTGTAACCTTGTTCATTTTTGCAGATCTTTTCTCAGGTTGAGATTGACTTGTCCATTACTTTCCAGCAAATGAATATTGTTGCATGTTCATTTACTTTAAGAGGATGTCCTTTTTCCAAGGCAGATTTAGTAGTCCAGCCATGTTCCATCCACTTTCAAATGTTTACAATAATCCTACTGATGAGAACTTTGAGATCATTTCAGATATATTTTGATGTCCACTTTCCATGATTATCACCTTGCAAAAGAGAAATCTCTTTTGTCTTTGCTGTTCTGTTGTGGAAACTTTGACACATATCGGCCAGATAGTCAGTGACTGTTCAAAGTGCATATTGATGTGTGTTGTTGGCCGACAAGTGTTGTATGCTCTGATTGGCCAGTGCAGATTTGCAGATTTCTAATTTTCATTGAGGTCAATACTAAAGTGCAATTGTTATCTTGATTTCTTAATATTTTTGCAAGATGTTCAAAACTTTGTGTATTACTTTCTGTTGTATTTGTCAATAAGTTTAAGTGGAGGCAAATATTTCTTCATTTCTCTTTACACCTTGTATATCCTAAGTATTTACCATACCAATTTATGGTTTAGGTTATAAGAAATTATTTGTTTAAAAGAGCCTGTATATCCAATACTTATATAGGAGTTAAAGATCAAATACAGATCAGAATCTGACAGGATGTTTAAAAAAGAAAAAAAGAGCAAATAGGAAATGTATATCAATCTAAGATGTTTCATTTTTATTAAAGCCTTGTCAGAGATTGAGAGAAAACTGGCAAAAAAACAGAAACACTGGTATTTTCAATTATGTTTGGGTGAGTTCTCATTGATCAGTCACATATCATGTGCATTAAAACTGTAGATAATTCTATAATGTATGTAAGTCTGTGAAGAAGCGAGATATTAGATTGATGTACATTTTATTATATATATATATATATATATATATATATATATATATATATATATATATATATTCTTAAACATTTCACCCCAGCAAGGTAACAGCTCCGCCAAGATGCAAGGGGTTATTGAGTGCAAAAGAATATGAGAAAAAGAAAAACATAATTAAGGAGAGAGAACAATAACAGAACAGGAATTAAGAAGATAGAAGATAATGATTGATATTGCCTTTAAATTTCTGAAAAGCAAGATACTGGAAGAGAGTTCAACAAATGAGAAATGCAAGAGAAGGAACTGTTAGCATAGAACTTATGGTTACATCCATTTTTATTATTTTGATCTTCACTTTCCATGATTATCAGATAATTGTGAAATGATGAAACCTAGCTGCCAATCTAGTACTGCACTTAATATATATTTTATATAGTATGCCATATATATATATATATATATATATATATATATATAATCTTCTATACATATTTCATTGAATGTGATGTACAAGGAAAATTTTAGGAATCTTTTATTCAGCACCTCCAACATGAAATTACCCTTACACCCGTCCAGCACAGCTTAGAATTACTATTACAATATAATTTAGAACCTAAACCAAGGAAAATATAACAAAACAATGGACCACTTGAAAATGGTTAATGAATTGGCAAGAAATGCATGGGATAATAATCAGCATGGACATTGCTAGGTCAACTGCTAAGTAAGTTGGTTCACTGTGTTGTGCTAGACAATTTTTCATACCAGACTCTATCTTACATATTTATAAGTTACCTAACTAGAGCTCCTTGATAAAATCCACAGAAGAATCAGCAATATAATTGGCCCTGTTCTGGTGGCTCAGTTTCAGTCACTTTCCCACTACTGTATTGTAACTTCCCTGTGCCTTTTCTATAAATACCTTCATGGTAACTGTTATATAACATACCTATGAACACTAATATGGGTATGTCCCAATCTTCATAAATACATTGGACACTATTGTAAGTGGGGGGTAATATACTGTCTAAGTAGATCACCACTTGCAGTGGTTTACCTACTTCATGCCGCTGGCGAGTATTGTATTTTGTTGATGTTATAAAGATTACCATTTCATTTCCAACCTCTGTTTTGGTTATTCCTCATTCAGTAACCTTTTCAGATATGTTCTTTGCTATGGTGCCTAGACTTTTTGAATTTAATCACAGTATTAGAATGGTAAAAAGCTCTCATCAATTTACAGTTGACTTGGTTAGACGTAACTGTAAATTCTCTGTTAACGGTTTCTTTTCTTGCCTGTGGAACTCTCTTCTGGCTCCATGGTCTCCAGCCAACTTTAATCTGCAAAAAGTTAAATACAATGTCAATCACTATCTACTGTCCTCTTGATTACTCTTCTTTTGTTCTTGCTCCTTTGCAATACTTTTGTTTCTAACTCTTCAACATCCAGTAACCAATTGTATCTCAGTGACATTACTACCTTGCTTGGGGTGAAATTGATTTAAAAAAAAAAGAAAGAAAAATAAAGAATAACCTCTCTTAGTCCCCATAGAAGTAAAACTGTAAGAACATAAGAAAAACTGAATAAAAAAAACTTGTAAAATTTTCCTTCACATTCAATGAAACATATATTTGTGATGTCAATGAACACTTGCTTGACACTTTTGTAATGTTAACAAATACTCGTCACTTTCATAATGCTCATTGTAGTAGAGACTTTGTAATCACCGATACAACTATAGTATGCCATTGAACAATACTGGTGTCAGATGCCTTCAAATATCACTCACACTAATAGTATTTGCTCAATAATACTTGCTTGAAAAGTAACCTGTATAGTGATCCAAATAGAGAAATAGTATAGTGAATAGTATAGCGGTCCATATAGTAATAGAGGATAGACTAGAAATGGCGATCAATTACACGTCATGCAACTTCCTACTTATGCGTATCCTCTATGGTCACATGATCCACTTAATTCAATAATGGGATCACCCGTGTTTGCTCACTGGCGATCTATGTTCAAACTCAAGTGTCAGCAGCAACACTTTATTCCTATATAACATATATATACATATACGCAATAACATATATATACATACATACTTTTAAAGATTGTTTTGAGGCATAAAACTCGGTCACCATGCAGTGTTGATCCCTATGTCCACACTGTAAATATATCTATAAAGGTTCTCTCCAATATTAAGCATGCTTCACCTATAAATAGCAAATTTTAATGCACACCCACAGGAGTGTGGGTGTGTAGTGGAAACATTGGGCATGAATGTATTAGATCAATTGCGAACACTAGATTTGCTGGTTAGCATCAAAGAGATATCAAATCGGCTTGTGTGTGGTTCGGCAACTGCAGTGATAAAAATCCTCCTTTTATCTTAGGCATATACTTGAATATAACCTCCTTCAAAATAAAAGAGAAAGCTGACCCAAGAAAAGGCGTGAGGCATTACCTGTGGTGAAATCAAATCAAATTCAATGGCAAAGTAAGTCTTGCTGTTTTAAATACAAGGCTTGTAGCCGGTAGAAAAGCTGTTAGTGTGTTTTTGGTTTTTTTTTTTTTTACACTTTTTCTAAATGTTTATTTTTTAGTATCAATACATTCAGATTTTAAAATTGGTGTAGAATGTGGCTCTTCACACACACACTTGGAACAAAGCTTTATGAAGATGAAGTCTAAGTTACAAACAATTTTGATCAATTGGTAAAAGTTTAAGGAAAAATAAAATAGTTTAGAACATGAAACAATATAATTTTATATTAAATCTCAATATTCAGCATTGACACATTTTTGAAAAGATATATGTTTCCTGATAAAATTTTAAAATAAAAATCCATGTCATAGAAGCATTTATTTTTGTTTAGTTTTTTTAATTTATTTTACAATAATGTTTACCCTGTACAAGACCCAAGAACCACTCAGGGCAGAGGGTTATAGAGTAAGAAGTAAGAGGCACAGTTTATGAGGATATGTGGGGAAGATAATGGTTAATCTTAGACTTGAACAGGTTAAGATTATATTGATCAGTGAAGCATCTTCTTGGGAGTCAGTTCCAAAAAAGTAGCAATTTGTGGGAAGAAGCTGCTCAAGTAGAACTTCCTACTTACTAATGGAATACAAAGGGAATGAGCATGTTTCACTACAATATGCATGGCATGGCAGATCTTCTGGAAAGGTTTGAACTGGTGGAACTAAGGAATGTAGTTTGTTTAGATATTTTCCATGGAAATAGCAATAGAAAAGCAAGAGGTTTGCAACATTTCATTTGTGGGGAAAGTGGATGTAGGGTGGAAAATAATTTATCACACACAAGACTGCAGAGACACTTATGGCAGGAGTACTCCATTTTCAGTCTGATCAGGCTCTTGTAAAGGTAGATTTGGTTTGGTTTATTTTGTTTTATGGCATATCAACCTCAATGTGTTATTTAATGCCAACAAGATAAGCCAATGCATTTTTGAGTAATTTTTATTTAATTTTATATTTGTAATTTTATTATACTCATATGGTATATTGTTTGAAAATCCTTAATAATAATAAAGGTTTCAATCTCTTATATTATTTAAAAATTATAATAATAATAATAGGGAATGTATTTTGCAATGTCTATGTGGCATCAGTGTGAAACCACTTTCACTGGTTAGTGGACAGGACCTGTATGTGGTGAATTTATGCATCATTGAGTGACTTACTCAAGTACAGGACACATGCAGTGTTCACATAATATTTTTACTACATGAACTACGATAAAAAATATAAGAGATATAATAATATAATAATTTTTATGCAGGGGTTCCCAGAGACATGAAAATTATTTCAAGGGTGGCACAAGGGTAAAAAGTTTAAGAACCATTAACCCAGATTTTCACTTTCAAACTTTTCATTTTTTATCTTCAGCTGGTGTTTTTTTTTTTTTTTTTTTTTTGCTGTACATACCATTGCAATTCTGACATCTGTGTCATTTTATAAGAAGTTCAACTATGGGTGCAGATATAAAAAAAAAACAACAAAAAGTCCACTTTAATTAGATTATTATCTTTGAATGTTAAAAGCTTTTCTGCGGGATTAAAAGACATGAATTCTGTTTGAATTTTCATTTTTATGCAGTCCAACCTCTACTGCCGCAGATTGAAATCTGTGAAGAAATATTTGTTTTTTTTTGTTTTTTTGTTTTTTTTTTTCCAGAGTGTTGGATACAAGAGGTATAGGCAACATTCTCTGACCAATGGGCTACATGAGATATAGTTCATCACAACATGAACTGCACTACTAAAAATTTCAAGCTGAATTTATTTTATCGTATTGTAGCCATTTTCACTACAGAAGATCATTTGTGTAAGCATCTGCCTTAGAAATGGGGAAAAATTTGATATTTTTTCTTTGGAGAAAAGATTACTTTTATAATTAAAAAGCTGAATGACTAGGAGGTATGGTGAAGTAATGGATAGTGGCTCAGACTGAGAAATCGGAGCCAAGTTCAAATTCCTGTTGAATCTATTACATTCACTTACGTGCTTTTTGAATTTACTTGTTTAGCTTGGGAAAGGTATGAATCCTCTCCCCCAGCTATGTGTAAATAAGAGGACAGACCGGGTTCTATAGCCTTGAATGGTAACTGGTCTACTGTTAAAAGAAATGGCAACCTACTGCAGGAAAAAAAAATCTGATACATGATCGCCTAAGCGTATATAACGTATAGCACCTAACTGACTGACTGAAGTCTTGGTATGATATCACTGATGGCACTTTTGATTAAAACATGCTGATGTATGTGATTTCTTTCCAATTTAATATGCAAGCATATTTTTAATTTTATGAATGTTTCCTGCTTATAACGCAAATGAAGTTTACACATGTGATATTCTTTAGTGAAAATTAGCAATTGTTTAAAATGATGAAAAAGTTATCAACAAAGCGTTGCAAATTTAAAAAAACATTGTACTTAATCATTGTTTATGTATGTAAACTAACCATAAGTTCTATGCTAACAGTTTCATATTTTGCACCTCTTGCTTGTAGCACTCTCTTCTAGCTCATTTAACTTTGATCTTCAAAAATTTAAATGCACTGTCAATTGTCATTTTTCATTTTCTTAATTCCTGTTCTTTTATTGTTCTCGCTACTTAATACTGATTTTTTTTTCTCATATTCTCTAACACTCAGTAACCCCTTGATTTTAGTGGCTTTATTGTCTTGTTTTGGGTGAAATGATTAAAAAAAATGTGGTTTTATATATATATATATATATATAACTAGTTTCGAAAAACCTTCAAATTTTTGATTTGCCAATAATCAAATCAATCTCGAAGGAAAAAAGGTTTTAAAAAATGAAAGAGCTAGAAACATGAAAGTCTGTTGAAAAAAAATCGCACTGATACAGGTTTGAAGCCCAAAGAAAAAAACCCTGACACCAGTAAACAACTAACAAAAGAGCTCAATACAACTGTAGAGCAGACCTAGATAAACCTAGTGAGCCAGACAAACCTACCCAGGTTTCACCTAAGCGGATTGTCAAGGAAAGCTGGCATGTCTGGCTCACTAGGTTTATCTCTCTCTCTCTCTCTCTCATATATATATATATATATATATATATATATATATGAGAGTGTGAGTGAACAAGTTAGAATGAAATGAAATCAACAAGAATTTAATGTTATTTTACTCATGAAATTAAACATGCCACTTAGATAACCAGCCAGGCTGCAGTTTGTCCATGACTAAGCTAGCTGATTGGCAAAATCTGTGTCTCTGGTTATGATATCAGGCTACCAACTATATCTTTGCTGCTTTTTAGGATAAACCTAATTTTAAATATTTTAATTTTCTTTTATCCTTATTTTGTGTTCACACAAGACCCATTTGGTTGCTTTCAATGGAGAGAAAGTGATAGTAAGCTGCCAGGACTTTCACTGTTTTCATTTTCACTCATGGTCTTCTGATTTGGCAACAACCACAATTTGACAGATATTCCTTTTGTTTTCAGTGACTATATTGAACTTCTTAGGGTGAGCTGGACAATCTGTTTGAAATTGTTCTATGATGCCAAATAAATGCTCGTTAAATTTTGTATTTTTTTTTCTACCATTATTTCTTGATCCATGCTTGTTAATTTTTTACTTTTTTATGGATATTTATTGATGCTGTAAAAAGTAGTTACTTTGTGAGTCAATACTTACAGACTCAGCCCCAACCAATGACATACTGTTTGATGCTCATGCAAACTGAATATCTATCTACCTTTCTATCGATTTGTTGTGATTTTTCCCTCTAAGACTTATATTTAGCATTAAAGAATCCCGCAAGGGTTGATCTGTTGTACAAGTAACTAACCAACACTTTCTACTTGTTCTATCTTAGCCTTAATATAGAGTGTTCTAATAGATTTGTTCTTGCCTACAGTTAAGAGTTTCTGTTATCTCTTTTCAAGTGTCCACTGCAAAACCAGCTGCAAGCTGTTTTTTTTTTCTTTTATATATGTCTTCATCCTGTTTGGTTTTCTTAGTAAAGTAAATGTAAACTCCAACTCTGACGCAAAACTCCAACAGTCCACATGTCAAGGGCGCTTCCTCCTGACTGAGAAAAACTGGTGTTAAATAGCTTTCTCAGTCCCAGATACATGCTATTAGCTAATACCTACCCTGTATCATTTGCAAATTTTGTCAGCACCACCTACTGCAAGTAGAATGTCTTATTTCAACAGCCAATTGTGGAAGAGGACATAACTTCTGGTGCTTACTGCACTGCATGCAACCAACTCGAGTCTCTTGTCAGGTTAACTAGATTCTCCGTTAAATATATCTAGGGAAGGTGAAATTGTTTTCATTTTCCTGATTTGTTACTGTAGGCTTTCAGTAGAGCATAGGACAAGCTCTGGTTTCAATAGGTCAGAGTGTAATTACCTACCCTATACTTACAGAGTTTTTTTTTTATCAGTGTGAACTTGTCTTAGTTTGGCTACTATTATATAGGTAAAGAGCTCCAACAGCTGAGAGAAGTAAATTCATGTTCTTCCCAAAGGCAAAAGTACAAATTGAATGTAAGGTATCCTTATCAAAACTCAAACAGTTCTTGGATTACATGCCATCCCACACCTCCATAAGCAATATGCATATATCTGAACCATGTTGGCTCCTGTGGAGCATAAAGAAAATAGAGTTGCTTGCTTGCTCCATGCCCAATCAATTTGAAATTCAGCATTGTACTTCTTCTAGACTGGACACCAAACATAGCTAGAGAGCCCAGTCAGCTTTGTTATTAATCTCTAGCTGGTAGAGAAAAGATGTATTTCTAAGGGAAGTAAATGCAACTTCCTTGGCTGGAATTTGAAGTACATTTCCATGCTGATAATCGCTACACAACACATGCAACTCATAAGTAATATAAGAAAGTAATAATACTAAATGTTCTGTTGTCTTGGATTGTTTATGTCTATCTGAAAAATCTGGTGATATTTATCTCTCTCTATCTCTCTCAAGTATATACTTATGCTACTTGGGCTTTTGTAGGTGTTCAACAGCGCTGTTTCCTCTTGGCAAGCAGTTTAACTCTGAGGCAGAAATGGATGACCAAGGATCTTAGAGGATTCTTGATGATAGGATTAGCGATATTGATTTGTTGAGAAAAGATCAAATACATGTCCCCCTCCCTTTTTGTGTCAGGATGACCATCAAAGAAATAATATTAAATAGAATAACCTGAAAAAAGGCAATAACAGCAGAAAGAATAGGTTCTTTGTTATAATGTAAAATGTTTGTTTATTTCAATCTGCCATATTCCATTCAGATCTACCACTCTTGTTAATTAGTTTACCATATATTGTTTACATGGTCTTGTAAGGGGGGACACTTATTTTCCAACCTACAGCCTCTTTCTCTATGGATGCAACATTACAATCCTATCTCTATTCTCTTGCTATCACCATGACAAATGTTCAGATGAGCTACACTCTGTACAGGGTGCGATGGATGAATTGTCATCTAAATTGTGCAAAAATGAAAATAACACTGACATCTCCTTTTAACAGATATATTTACAAAACTAAAAAAAAATATCTTGAAATACTAAAGAATAAATTTATTCAATAAAATCGCCATTGGCTCCAACCATGTCTTCTGGATGACTTCAAAATCTCCTGAATCTCTTCTGGACAGTCTCCTTGTTTAAGTTGGTGAATGCTGCCATAATATTTGTCTTCAGTTCATTTTTGTTGTTACAAAGAGTTTTGGTGGTCTTTTGCTTAACTGTGCTTTATACATAATAATCAAGGGGTTTTCAGTCTGGGGAGTTAGGTGGCCATATATAATTGGCAATGTGGTCGCAGAAATTGTCTGACGGCCATGACTACTGGTTTCTCCTGCTTGTGTGGCATGGTGCAGAATCCTGTTGCCAGACAGAAGGTTTTCCAACAGCCACCCTCTTGATCCAGGACAGCACTGGCTCCTCAAGTCACTGGATGTAGGCCGCCATGTTGAGTTTGAGGCCCTCACCAACAAATTTGATCATTCTTTTCTTATCAGAACGATCAGAGTGAGTTTTCCAAGCTGCCGTACTTTCATAATCACCATCATCAAACTCTTTCCAAGACCTTTGCACCATCACAAAAACATTTTGAAATGTTCATATTGGAGCTTCTGACATGCATGCCAAATTGTACAGCATGATGTTTCCAAATTTTTTTGTGGAGTGAATTGTGTCATGGTGCTCTTTTTCTTGCAGACAGTGCCCAACTGACCCTACTATACTGAGCAGTTGACAAAATTGAAAACAAACTATGTGCATGCACAAAATTAGAAATATAAAATGGCAGCAATTTACCCATTGCACCCTGTACTTCCATCAGTTTACAGTTATGACTTGCCATGCTATATCCAAGGAGTCAAATTGCCTACATTTTCTCTAATTTCATTTGTAATTCTTATGTGAATATTAATCAGCATTCAAATTTTTAAAGAATATTATTGGGAGATATGAAAATGTTCACACTCAACTCAGTAAAACCCTTGTAGCCCAGGCCACAAAATTTTACCCAACAAAATTTTGTGCATATCCTGTCATAAAGCAGATAAATTTGTTGTCAAACTTAAAAAAAAAAAAATTAAAGATACTCTTTTTGAGAAATTAAAGGGCAAAGTTCAAGGGCAAATTATCTCATTTAAACCTTTAAACAAAAAACAAATAGATCACCTTTTAGATCTATCCAAGTACTTTAAAATGGTATATAATTTAGCTTTGTAGGTAAAAATCAACTAAGATATAAATATTTAAACTTTGGGTCTATTTTCCAAAATTCATCTTTTTGGCAAAGGTCAAAGGGTCATATCTTAGGAACACTTTGACCTAGAGATGTAAAATAGGTAACATTCAAGCTTTATAAGTGTACGAAATTTGTGTTGATGATGGTCAGACCCTTGTTGATTTGATACAGAATGACTCAACTTCTACATGGATACTTCCTTGAATGCTATAATCTTAACCTCTTTAAGTCAAAGGTCAATCACTATCTTTTCTTCTTATCTACATAATCTTCATTTCCTTATACATTCTCTTATGTTCATATCACAGGCCTTATTCAGTAGCATTAAAGAGTTGTGCTCAAAACAATATTAGTGAATATGATCTTTATACCATTCTATTTTGTTCAGTTCATACTGATAGTTTGGTAATTGGTGACATATCTGTAGAATTGCATACTTCTCTTTTAGTTTCTAAGATTTAAACCAATCATACTCATCCTTGCTTAAAGTATAGACTATATTTTATTAACCCAAAGGTCTGAACCAGTTGTTGAATATATTGTAGCTAGGTATTTTAGGTAAATTTTTATATTTTTAGAACAGCCTGTAAAAAGCTGCAAATGGTGAGTGCCTAATTGATCATATGAACAGCTTTATTTGACATCTTTCTATATTTCTGAGATAAGTTACTGTAACTATTTACACCATTTAGACTCTTGTCCTCATCTTTATTGTCATATTCATGATGTTTTGGCCATTGTATGCTCCAGCCTTCTTCAGGTGATATACATTGGAATTTCAAACTGAACTCTTTATTTAGTCCACAGATTGTTCTAATTCGACATGCCATGCCTTTTTTGAATATCTCAGTTTGAGTTAATTCCCTTTAGTAACTCAACACTCCAAGTTTTTGTTCCCTCTGCTGTGGCTAGGTATTGAACTCACAACTTTTTGGATCAAGTCATTTTTTGGATTACTTCAAGTTACATAATTCTTTTCAGAATGTAGATTCTGGTATTACATGAATGTGATAGACCAAATCCACATCTGACAGAATATTTTTTGCCTTCCATCAGCATGGCTGATGCTAACCTTCAGAAAATTAACTCCTTGGTTTGTGCCTTCTTGGTCTAAAATTTTCTGCTTATATGAATTGGAAAGATTATGGAGTCAATTGCTAAGTCTGCTGCTAGGAAAATTGGTACACTGTCAAACTAAAAAATCCAGATTTGTCATGCACTTTTATAAGTCTACCATTCATCTGTGCACTGAATACTGTTGCCACATCTGGCCTGGTGCATCTGCAATGTATCTTTAGATTCTTGACAAAGTTCAAAGAAAAATCTACAACATTATTGGTCTCAATGTGCCATCTTGGCTTCAGTCACTTTCCAACCACTTTAACGTAGGTTCCTTGTGTTTTTCTATAAATATTTTCGTTGCACTTGTTCTAATGAGCTTTACTCTTTGATACCTCAACTTCATAAATTGAAGTGTACTGCTAGATGGACAGCTAGGTCTCATCGTTTTACTGTTAAAATTGGTAGATATAACCTTAAATTCTATTCTAATAGTTTTTTGTCTTTCACTTCTTGCCAATGGAACTCTCTTCCAGCTTCTTGCTTTCCAGTCCTACAAAAATTTAAATGCAACGTTAATTGTCATCTTCTGCTTCCTTTCATTCCACACAATTTATTGCCTTTTCTTCTCAGCAATGTTTTCTTGGTTTTCATTTTCATTAACCCCTTGCATTTTAGTGGCTTTAGTGGCTTGCTTGGGGTAAAAGGATTAAAAAATATCATGGTCAGATATGACATTGGATTTACTCTATTCCTAAAGATACATAAAAGCACTACATTGAACAGAACTACATGAAGCTATTTACAAACACCCAAACTGAGTTAGATTTGCTTACCAGTACTATAGTTATTAGGGTGATTGGTTACCAGATTTATGTTTGGTAACCTTTAGAAGTACCTACTGTCAGTATAATTATTTGCCTAAACATTTATAATGAAACAACAAAGATAAAAACAGAACATGATAACAAAGTATAGAAATGTGTTAGATACCTTCTCTCTGACTCTGAAAAGGAAAACTAGTAGATATTAAAAAAGGCTGTTTTTACCCACAAGTTAGAAAAGAATTTTCTTTCTTTTGTATCTACCAAAAAATATTTCTCTGTAAAGACAGATTCACTATTGATTAAGGGTCACATGACCAGCAAAGCACATACTAGCTGGAGAATGAGGTAAATTACCCTAACATGAGTGTTGTTGCAGTCAATTAGTGCCACAAGTTCAGTAGGTTAATATATTTGTTAGTGTTTTAGCATATGTAATCTTCATACATAACCGTAATAGGGTGTTTGGAAAGAGAGAAGAAATATCTTGATTTTCTCCACTTTCCAAGGCCCATATTAGGTGTTAGCGTATCTGTGCTATAGTAAGACCATAATACAATGGAAGGATGGACTAGAAATTCCAAAGATGACTGAGAAGAATATACATGAAGTACAAGAATGAAAATATATAATCACAATTTGTCCCACATATAGGAACTATAGCAGTTAGAAATAAAACAAGCAGTATGTAAAAGGATTAATATAAAGAAGGCCTTGGAATAATTTTCACAGGGACATGGCCAATGAAAGTGATATCTTTTATGTTTGTTATTTCAGATATATGGCTTTCTTTTAATGTCCAAACTGTTGTTGGCTATCACATCTCTTTTCCTTAAAAATTTGCCTGATGTAAAAATAATGTTGTTTATGAATTTTGATGTCCTTTGGTAGATTGTATCTTCAACACAAACAAACAACATTAGATTCTTATATTGACTACACATGTGAATTTCACTAAATTTTGACAAATGGCAAGTTGACCTACAAGAGTGTAGTGCATGTGTATAAATAAGAGAAGTCACACTATTTGAAGACTTTCAACAGCAGCAACTGATAAAATGGATGGTACATGTAACTTGAGAAAATAATGACATAATTAAAGTGTTGACTTTCCAAACTGCATTAAACAAAAGGTTAGGAAGTATGAGGAAGAGACAGTCAGTTATGTGCCAGGTGTGATACATGCTTAAGCAATCATGTATCTTTCAATACATAACTGACAAGGCAGATTTTTTTTCTGTAGTAGGTTGCCATTTCTTTCTGCAGCAGACCAGTTGCCATCCAAGGCTATAGAACCCAGTCTGTTCTGCTATTTACCCATAGCTGGTGGGGGAGAAGAGGATTCATACCTTTCCCAAGGGTATTAGCACATAAGTGAATTTAATGGATTTGACTTGAATTTGAACTCTGCTCTCCTGATTCCTCAATCCGAGTCGCTATCCATTATTCCATCATCCTGTCAGACCACCCCTGTTTTTTCATAGTGGTTTTGATTGTGTATATCAAACTCAATGGGCAATTCTATGTCCACACAGTTTCCATCTAACTTGGAATAATTAGGTCTCATCCACTGTCCAGTATCTTTTGCATGACCATTACAGTTCAATGCCACAAATCATATCTGTTAGATTGTGCCACTGATCACATTCAACACCCTGCTGCTGATGTCATCATAACCCTGACAGGGATGGTGTCCAGGAGCTATGTCTTGCCATATAGCAATCCATGATTTAGTTCCTGGGTCAAAAACAGGTTTGAATTCAGAGTTGTCCTTCTTCTAGGCTGGTTGCTATCCATGACTAAAGAACCCATTCTGTCCTGCTATTTAACCCATAGCTGGACAGAGAAGAGATGGATTCATACCTTTCCAAAGGGTATTTGTGTGTAAGTGAATGTAAAAGAACTTGACTGGAATTTTAATTCTGCTCCCTAATTTCTCATTCTGAGTCACTATCGATTATAACCCCTATAGTGGACTTGAGAAAACTACCTTCCTGAAATAACTGTTTTAAGTGAAAAATGTCAACTAATAGTAATACTAACTGTTCAGGCAATGAATGTTAAATGTTTCCTCATAAAGAAATGGCTAATCTCACCACTACCATAATAAAATCTGACATTGTATGTATGTGTGGGGTGCATGTATGTATGTGTGCACATATATGTATGTGTGTAATTATCATTTAATTTGTAAGTGTTCTCTTAGTCACATTCATTAATATTCCTACTATTCTTATTCTGCAATTTTTCAGAATTATTTCTATTGAAGATTACCCCTCAAACTACACCCTTTCCAAATTGATTTGTTGAATGTGATAGATTCCCTGACCCGTAAAGAAGACAAGTGCAATATGACCCTTAATCCTTTTGCATTTGGCCTGCACTTTTTTCAATCCAGTCAGACTATGAATGAATAAAAGCAGATCACAGGAAAAAAAAATTAGCTGGAATAGAGGAGAATGTATTCATTGTGTATTTCTTGTTTACCCTTTTCTTTTTTTCTCTATCTTCTTACTGCATATCTATGTATTCGAGAGAAAAATCATGAAAAAAAAAAGAACCTAGTATTTTCACTAGTTATCTTTCCTTGGAACTTCATTAATCATTGCAGGTTCTTGGCTTAATACATACATCAACCATTCATCAATCTGTCTCATGTGATGAAGCGGCTTGGCCCACTAAATACGCTTATGGATTTATTTTTTATTTTTTTTTTTTTTTACAATGAAAATTAGAAGGGATGGCTGATACAGGTTGTTTTCTTAGAGTCAGGTGACAAGGCTATTCAGTGTTGGTCCCACCTAAAACGTTTTTTTTTTTTCTTTTTTTTTTCTTTTTTCAAGCACCTTTGTTGTTTGAGTTCTACATAAAATTTTCACTCAGTTAATAGAATTGAAAAGAGATTGGTAAATAAAATTGAGAGAATAGAAATCCATTGGGACAAATCTTTGTAGATTGAGTGGCCATGGTTAAATGTAAAATAAATGACAGCATTGTCCAACAAACAGAATTGACAAAGTTTGTAATAAGCAAGAAAAAGAAGAGGGGCAAAAAAAAAAAAAGAATATAAAGCAAACAAACAATATATGCAAAACAAATCAACAGTAATATGGCAAAAAGTTCATAGAACTAAGAATTGGGGGTTGACAGACAAGATCAAGTTCAGACAAGCTTCATGATAAGACAGACTGGGACTAAATCAGATGAAACAGAGAATTGGCCTATTTTATTGTCTAGGAAAAAATCTCAACACACATTTGTGTGCTTCTGCCTATAAATTTTTTTTTGGTGGGGGGCAAGTGTTTTGCAGTCATTTCTATTCTTGATTTAAACCAACAACAAATTTAAATTAAAATATTTTCTACATTATTTACATTATTCGGAATATTGTCCTTATCTTTGTCACCATATTTATTACAACGTTTCGGCCGTTGTATGTTCTGGCCTTCTTCAGGTGGTTGAAATGTCAAACTCAACCCTTTATTTTGCTCACTGGGGTAGACTGTTCTAGTTCCATGTGCCATGTTTAATGGCTGTCGGTTATCAGTTATCTCCAGTTAATTTCCCGCGTTGTAATAAATATGGCGACAGAGATGAGGACAATAGTCGGAATAATGTAAATAATGTACATAATACCTCATCTCAGAAATATAGACAGATACTAAAATATTTTCTCTCATTTGCTCAGATAAAAGAAAATTTTTTAATTTCAATTTTCTCCTGATTTCTCAAACAAAAGGATGTACAGTGTGGTCAGAATGTCTTGTCACCCCCTAACAAAAAGTAACGAGAATGATAAAAAAAAAAAAAATAAGTAATACAGTAATAAAAAGCACATGTACTAGATTCAGTTTATTAATTTTCATTAACACTGTCACACATCAAGTAGGTCTGTATGAACACCATCATTCTCATATCAGCCATCTGAAATAGAAAATTATATTATGTAGGGGTGGGGGGACAAAACATTCGGACCACCCTGAACATTGTATGTATCAGTTTGGAAATTGGAAAGGCAAGTTCAAATTCCAGTTGTGTTCATTGTATTCACTTATATGCAAATACCCCCCCCCCTCAGTTATGAATTGAATAGCAGAAAAGACTGGGTCATATAGCCTTGGCTGGCCACCACTCTATCACAGAAAGAAACCTACTGCACAAAAAAAAAAAAAATGAAGTTGGTTTTATCATATTTAAGACCCAGTGACTAACATACTATCCTGTCCCCTACAAACACATACTAATAGTCAATCTCTTTCAAATTTGGTTCACTGTCGTCAATTCTTCTCATCAGAATCCCTCTTGCACATTTATGTCTACATTTTATCTGTGCATTGAATATTGCTGCCATATCTTGTCAGGTGCTCCTATTATATATCTTGAGATTCTTGACAAAATTCAAAGAAGGGTTTGTAATATAATTGATCTTGACCTGGCATCTCAACTTCAGTCACGTTCGCACTGACATAATGTGGCTTCCCTCTGCCTTTTCTACAAATATTTTCATGGCAATTGTTATGATGAATTTTTCTTCTTAGTGCCTTGACTATATGAATTTAAGCATTATACTAGATTGGCAACTAGGTACCACCATTTTATTGTTGGACTAGCGAGATACAACCGTCATGTCTATTCTAATAGTTTCTTTTTTTGTACTTACTGCCTGTGGAACTCCCTTCCAATTTCTTGCTTCCCTGCCACCTACAATCTTCAAAAATTTAAATGCAATGCCAATCACTATTTTCCTGAAACCTATGCCTTTATTGTCCTTTCCTCACTTCTCACTAAAATATTTTTCACTCCTTGTAACATCCTGCATCTTAGTGGCATTGTCATCTTGATTGGGTTGAAATGATTAAAAAAAAAAATTCTTTCTTCATTAGAATATTTGTGTACAAAAAGAGTAATGTAATAAAATATAAAAAGATAATGAATGATATTGCATTAAAATTTTTGAAAATCAAACTTTACTGGGAAGCAAGACGCCAGAAAAGTGTTCTACAAGTAAAAAGTGTGAGAGAAGAAATTGCTACCATAGAACTTATGGTTACATTTGTTTCCACTGTAAAATGATGAGACCACCAATCTAGATTTGCACTTAAATTCATAGAGTTTAGGAAAGTTCATCGGAATAATTATCATAAAAGTATTTCTAGAAAAGGTACAGGGGAAGCTAAATAAAGGCAGTGTGAAAGTGAATGAAAATAAGACACAAATTCAGGAACAATAGCAGATTGTTCTTTGTATTTATTTTTAATAAAGCAGATATGGAATTATTCAGAAGTTAACTACTGCTTGGAACTATGATATGAAGTATATTTATTATTTCTTTTGTTATATAGACTCCTCATATTTTTTTGTTGATTTTTTAGTAGACAATATTTTTTCAGACTATTAATGAGTATTTTTTATTTTTTCATTTATTTCCTGACAATGAACATCGCACTTCACTCTTCTGAGGAAACTCTCAAGGAGAAAAAAAAATCCTGTCTATTTTCATCTGATCTGACAAAGCAAATTCCAATAATTGAATTCGTTTTGTCTTTCTTTACTTTACTTGACTGTAGATATCTACTTCTGTTTTATTTATCAATATGGTTAACCACATTCATTACAAATATTGTTGTCCTTGTTGTTCTTTCAGGCATTGTCAGATTCAGAGGTGCATACATACGCAAACACTTTACGACACAACGATGAACTGGTGACTTCCCTCTATGAGGTACTTGAACAACGACCGGGTGTTGAGGTAAGAGAAATTGGAGCACGTGATAATCTCCCTTAGATTCTTTTTTTTCTATGATTATCTCCCTTTCTTTGGCACCGTGCCAGACGCTTATTAAAATTGTAACAACTTTCACTACTAAACTGAAGTTATGAAAAAATAAATAAATAGAAGATTCAACGTTTTTATCAGATGAGCTTTAACCTTTTCTTCAAAATTTGTAATAAACAGTTACATTTTAAATCCATTATATGCTTATTGCATGTTCCTGGCTCAGCAGATTTTGTTGAAATGTTTGTTGTGTTTGTGAAGAAAAACTTTAAAAAATCTATTATAATATAAACTAAAGTAAGATTTGGTAAAACAAATCGGACAGATTCATATGATAGCAGACGCATTATTAGCAGACACATTATTCTAATAATTAGTTTCAGACAAAATAAAAACCTATTTTTATTGAAAATAATAAAGATACAATATCTCTACTAAGTAGATAGCAGCTTAAAATTTAATTAATTACAATTTAAAAAGAAAGCTAAAATTTACACAGCCTTTAAAACGTATATTAAATTATTACTCTGAAAAGTTTCAGCTTTTTGGTATATATAGTCATTAAATTATTAGAAATTTTATACTTTGAAGTAACACATTCAAATAGAGCCAAATATTTTTCTCTTAAATATATGTGCGTATTCTTGTGTTCATTATTACTTCTGCATGTCAAGTACTGGAGTTATAACTCTGTATAAATAATTATAACCCTCCCCTCAGCATTTATACATACAAAAATACTTGTAGAAAATGAGTAACAGTAAAACCTGGAAACAAAAAAACAAGTATTATTTATTATCTGGTTGACAGTGGTTATGTGGTGTTAGACACAAGAGACGGTAATACTGTGTAAGTTGTATATAGTCTTTATATTGTATGTATATATATATATATATATATATATATATATATATATATATATATATATATATATATATATATATATATATATTATATATATATATATATATATATATATATATATATATATATATATATATATATATTATATATATATATATATATATATATATATATATATATATATATATATATATATATATATATATATATATATATATATATATATATATATATATATATATATATAATATATATATATATATATATATATATATATATATATATATATATATATATATATATATATATATATATATATATATTTATATATATATATATATATATATATATATATATATATATATATATATATTTTATATATATATATATATTTTATATATATATATATATTTTATATATATATATATATTTTATATATATATATTTTATATATATATATATATATATATTATATATATATATATATATATTTTATATATATATATATTTTATATATATATATATATTTATATATATATATATATATATTATAATTATTTTTTATAAAAAATTTATAACATAAGTATGTTATAAAAATCACTACAAAATAGCCATTTTGTTTCAACACACCTGTGTCTTATCAAGTGATGATGTTGAGCAACTCTTTAAGAATAGTAATTGTTGGTTATTGAATTCATCTGTGTATACCAATTATATACTTTAATATATATTATATATATATATTATATATATATTGTGTATTTAGGCAGCATATTTTCATTTATACACGTTTCATTAAATAATATAGACAAGTGTTGTCTATTTATTTTATGTAAATTTTTTTCATAACATCTGATAAGTTTAATAACATTATTGTTGAACAAAGAAAGAAATTCACAATATTGATCCATATTTTTTTAATATAATCTAAGCTTTCAGCTTACTTAAACCATTATCAAAGATGTCAATTACAACATATTAAACAATATACAGACACGACAGTGATGATAATCTGTCAATGTTTACATAGATGATTTCTAAGCAATGATAAACACGCGTATATAAGACGCTAGAAGCGAAAATCGCACCGCATCTCATGACGTCACATATGATCACATGAGAGTGAATTGGAGAATGAAGTATGGAAATCTGTTGGTATAAACCAATGGCTTCTGTTACCAATTATAGACATTTAAGAATATTTGTAGAGATGCCATAATTGATTTTGTTTAGGTTGGGTTTCAACTGTTTGATGTATAATGCTTCAAGTATTTTTAGTTTTTGTCTATTGTTTTCATGTCGAAGTATAATTGTGTTTTTGACAAGTATTTTACAGAATTGTGTGTGGGCAGGCATGTTGTTTTAAATGCTTAAAAATGTTAGTTTTCATTAAAATGTAGTGTCAAGCGTCATTGAAAGCGAAGTTTGTTGTGTGACCAACATAAATATTATTTAATTCATTGAGATACACTCTCCCAAAGGGCACTTGAATTTATAAACTATGTTGGTTTTTTGCAAATCACTAACCGGGGAGAAGAATCATTATGAAGTATTAGGTTGGATATACTAGATTTAGTGTAGTATATGATTAATTTAACTTTTTTGCTAGGATCTGTAGTTGATATATTAGAATTTACTAAATTTGAAATATTTAATGCTATAGTCCTTGAGGTGTATTTTTTGTCTAGTGCCTCAATGGTAGTTAGGACATCAGTAGTGGATTGGACCGATTGAAACCTATAATAATTAACCTATAACCTTCTTGTTGATTATAGTCTCAAAAAGCTTGTTAATGACACTGGGGAGACCGAATGGTCTATATTGTGAGTGGAATGAGCAATTACCTATATTCTTGAAAACCAGGCATACACTTGACACCTTCCACAGACTTGGGAAGGATTTCTCCTTCAGACAGTGGTTAACTAATTTTCCTCAGGGTGGGGATAGTTCCAGGTTGATATTCATAAGGACAACCAATAGGATTTTTGTCTGGGCCAGTAGTTTTCTTAGGGTCAAGACTTTTGATAAGTCTTGAGACTTCTCAAGCTGTAATAAAAATACTAATGAGATTGTGCTCAGTGAGACAGGAAAAGTTGGGAAGAGGATGTCCTATGTTTTCTAATGTTAGAGGCAAAGATTGAAGTGAAAAGCTTTGCTTTATTTGGCTGGGAAGATATAACCTCTGGACCATTTATAATTGTGGACACAGATGCTTTGGATTATTCATAATTTGATTGGTGATGTTCCAGAATTTGTTTGTTTTTCAATCTTGGCCTGGACGACTTGTGCATAGCTACACTTTGCATTTTCCAGAATGTTTTTGCAGTGATTGTGTGCAGTTCTGAATGCACTAAGTCTCCAGCTATACTGCTCCTTGTGATAGACATTGAAGGAATGGTTATGGTGAGGTTTAGCTGCAATGTATGCAGTGATGAACCAGGGCTGGCTGTTTGGTTTTTGCTGGAATTTTTTGGTGGGTATAAAACTCTCTATTCCAGAAAGGATCCATTCTGAGGCAAGAGCAGCAGTTTTAGAGGCAGTATGTTTGAAGAAGGTTGGGAGAGGAGTTTCCACCATGTAAGCTCTAAAGCTGTCCTAGTCTCCCTTCATGTAGTGAAAAATCATTCTAATGAACAGCAAATCAGGGGATGCCTTTGGTTTGCTAAGATGGAGTATCAGCCCTTGAATGATAACCTTTCTAGAGATGATGTCTTCATAAAAATATTTGGTATACTTGGACTATCATCAGTGTCTGAGTCGAGTGTCAGCAAGAGCATCTAGCCATGTAAAAGAAATTACTTAAATCATTAGGACAAATCCTCTACCAAGCAGGAACCTCCTTGCTTTGTGCAAGATTAATCCTAGTCCTGCTTCAACCCCAAAAAACATGGCTATGTCTGTTCAAATGGATCCTTATGCATTACCTTATCAAATAATTTTATGTAATCTATGAAGCAGAAGTGTTTTATTTTTTTGTTTTTTTTGCTCTCCCTGGTATCATTCCAATCATAAATATAGGATTTCTTCCTTTCCAGTTAAATTTGACCTTCAAAAATTTAAATGTACTGTTCATTTATTGTTCTCTTGCTTTCAGTAATTACATGTGCTTAGTGGCTTTATTGCCTTCCTGAGAAGGGGGCGGAGGAGAATGAAAAAGAAATGTTCTTCTTCCATGTCCTTCATGAAACAACACTGTTCTTGTTCTATTTCCAGTCTAAATCTGCTTGTGTTCTATTAATCCAAATTTGTAATAAAGAGGAAAAAAAAAATCCCCACAAAAGTATATTTTAAGGATTCAATAGATAAGTCAATCGCAGCTTTTAAAATCAATCAGGATAACTCAGAGATTGCTTCTGCTGACAGATCAAAATGGAGGAAAGATATTTATGAAGGATCAAAGCTCATTGCAGAAAATAAAAAAGCAAAAAAAAAGGAGACACATCCGATGGCTGATGAGGGTACACTTTTCTGTGACTCATTGAAACTATTCTAATCAACCATATGCATAACCATAGACTAAGATACCTCCAATTAACTACATGCAACTAATTTCACCTACTCAATTAGTGATAAATTATGTAGAGGTCTGAATGATGTAAACTTAAAAAAATCTCACTGTATTAACTTACAATCCAATAATCAATCAAAACAAGATTTTTTGTATAATTTGTGTGTATATAATGTATATGTGTGCTCGTGTGTGTATATGTGTGTGCTCGTGTGTGCATATAATATATATTTGTGCTCGTGTGTGCATATAATATATATTTGTGCTCGTGTGTGCATATAATATATATTTGTGCTCGTGTGTGCATATAATATATATTTGTGCTCGTGTGTGCATATAATATATATTTGTGCTCGTGTGTGCATATAATATATATTTGTGCTCGTGTGTGCATATAATATATATTTGTGCACATGTGTATATAATATATTTGTGCACATGTGTATATAATATATTTGTGTGCATGTGTGTATATAATATGTGCACGTGTGTGTATATAATATGTGCATGTGTGTGTATATAATATATATGTATGTTTATAATACATACATGTGTGCATGCATGTGTGTCTATAATACATACATATGTGTGCGTGTGTGTATATAATACATACTAGCAGTAGAGCCCAGCGTTGCAACAGTAAGAGATAGATCAAGTATCAACCATCATAAAGACTGAAAAATAAAATTGACAAAGACTATTGTTTAAGGTTGACGGACACGCATGTCTTAATTAGTTTTTTTTTTTTACGAATTGGTCAAACCCAAACTCAAACAAAAACATTGTTTTCAATCGTTATGAGTCTATCGATTCAATAGAATTTTATTATAAACAATTGTCTTGTAAATGGGATTTTTAAAGCATTCTAAATGTAAAAATAAAGAAAAAAAGTGTGCAAGACTATAAGAAACACTACCTGCCAAAAAAAATGTGAAGTTTTGTTGAAATTGGTTGATAAATGTAGGAAATCTGATCCCATATATAAACGAACACAGACACACACACACACACACTCACAAACAACCTGGGTTTTATAATAAGTATAACTTGATATGAGTTGTCCCCCTTTCATTCTCGCGATTCCTCTCAATCGTGTTTTCAAATTGATTTTATGCAAAAACAATTGTGTTTTTCCAGTTTTTGGCGCTGTTAGAACTACCACAAGGTAATTTTACATACTCCTGTGAAGTTTTGTTGAAATCGGTTGAAAAATGTAGGAAATCCGATCCAAAACTTACTTTCCCTGACGATCCGTTTAGGTGAAACCTAGGTAGGTTTGTCTGGCTCACTAGGTGTATATATATATATATATATATATATATATATTATTACAATGAACCATTCATACAAAAAGCAAATTAGTAAAGTTAATGATATAAAATGGTGAATTCATTTCGATAACAAAATTTTAAAGATGCATTAACTCACAAACCACTCAATGAATGTTATGATTCTTGTTTTTTTTAATATTATAAACAGTATTGCCATATTAGTAAAAAATGCTCTCACTTAAATTTTCAAAAATTCAACCTTAGCATTGTGACTGAATGCTCCACAAGTTTGTATCTGTTATTAATAAAACTTCAAAAAAAACATATTTCGATTTGCATTATATTTTTTCATCGTGGATGCTAGCTGAATTTTACCAAAAATAAGATAGTTTCCATGCCTGATGATGACCGGAGAACCTGTCGAAAGTAACTGCATATTTAAGGAAGACCTAAAACAGTTTATAATTTTAAAAAAACAAGGATCACAACATTCTTTGAGTGGTTAGTGAGTTAATACATCTTTAAAATTTAGTTAGCGAAGTGAATTTGCCATTTTATTTCATTAACTTTAGTAATTTACTTTTTGTATGAATGATTCATTGTAATATAAATTAAACTGCACCACATATTTGATTTAAAAGAACTGATCCGATATGCAAATCTTTGGGAAAACAACTGAAACATTGCTCTACTTATTGAACTATTTAGTTTATGCCATGTTGATTGATAAACTCCTACAACAAAAAAAATTTTAAATTGCCATATTAGTAAAAAACACTGTCACTGAAATGTTCGATATTCAACATTGTAACCGTATGCTCCACATGTTTGTATCTGTTATCAATAACACACTTCAAAAATATATACAGTGTAAACCGGATATAAGAGACCCAGATATAAGAGAGATTTTCTCTGGTCCCATATTAGAGCCTGTGTTAATGTAAACAAAATAGACCAAACCCGGATATAAGAGAAACCCGGATATAAGAGACTTCTTCTCCGGTCCCGACAACTCTCTTATATCCAGGTTACACTGTATATATTTCATTGAATAATATAGACATTATTTCTATTTATTTTTTATTGTTTATATAAACATGTTGAAATAGAATATTTATTTTAAATGGTGGTATTAAATTAATTTCTTTACACTATTTACATTATTCAGACTGTTATCCTCATCTACTATTACTAGACCATGTGAACTCAGTAAGATCATCAATACAGATCATAATGGAAAAAGAAAACAACAAATTAGCATTTCTTTATCTAGAACAGAGCCTGGGTTCAAGACATCTGTATACTGCAAGCCAACATTCACCATACAATACCTCAACTTAAACTCCCACCATCCATACAGTGTAAAGAAAAGGATCGTCCACCTGCATACAACATAGAGTGTAACTCATGTGGTGATCCAGATTCATAAACAAGAAATCATTAGCATAAGTAGTACCCTACAATGTAATAACTACACTGAGTATATGACAGCAGCTCTGAAAAATTGTCATAGAAGCTGTAAGAGGATACTAACACTCAGAAAACAGCCTTGGTGTGTCTACTCAATGTGAACAGATTATCAGAAGAAATACAAAAGATCTGTGATCCATATAACATCAGGATAACCCTAAAAAGTAGTTCAACACTTTATAGATACCTTTCCAGAGTAAGAACCACCCCATAGAGGAGAACATGACTAAGGGCTGTGTTTATGCATCCTGTGCAGATGTGGTAAGAAATATAAAGAAGAAACAGGTCGTCCCCTTAAAGTAATACTGCAGGAACACCATAAAGCCAAAACGTGATGGGAAATAGGAAAATCAGGCATAGCTGACCACATATGGAGGGAAAAAGGAGATCACAACCCCCCCGTGGGATGAGGTTGAAATAAGAAACATCACTGGAAAATACATAAACTTAAGGAATCAGTGCATATGTTAGGCTACAAAAATCTCATGAGTAGGCCAAGCATAGAAATGAATACAATATAGGAACTAGTAAAATTGAGTATTAGAAAAAAAACAATAATAATAATAATGCAATAAAAAATGGTTACTGAGACATCAGGTTTATAAGTACCAAAAATTCATACACTGATGTCCTCAAGGACACATGGCCCCAGGAATAAAAGTATTGGTTTGATCCAGTGACTTGACCCAAAGAGTTGTGAGTTCAAGACTTGAGGTTGAGTTAAGCTTAGACATCTGGAAGAGGCATGGCATGTGGAACTAGAATAATCTACCCCAGTGGACAAAATGAAGGGTTTAGTTCAAAATTCTGATCACCTGAAGAAGACCGGAGCATACAACGGCAAAAATATTGTGAATATGGCAACAAAGATGAGGACAACAGACCGAACAATGTAAATAGTGTAAATAATTCCAATACCACCTCTTGGAAATATAGACAGATATTAAATTAATTTCTTAATGACTTTTTTTTTTTTTTTTCCTTCAAACCAGTTTTTTTTTTTTTTTTATTTGATGTTCCCTCCTCACCTACAACTGGCAAATCAGGATATTTGTTTTGGAAACAGACTTTTAGCCTATTTCATGATAGGCTATTATTAGTTGCTAACATAAAATGTATTGGCTACTATTACAAATTCGACTGATAACAGTAGTACTATTTTTCTGGTAACAATACAACTGGGCTCAACCCCATAACTACTTTGCTGATTTCCTTTACCCATCCATACAAGAATCTATCTATCTATCTATGTGTGTGTGTATAATATATATATATATATATATATATATATATACACACATACACATGTGTTTGTTTCCTTACTAATAGTTCAGGGACTAACATTTTCTGATTGACTTGTATAGAAATTTAAAAGTATTAAATAATCATAAAAATGTTGTTTATAGCAAAATTTGTACCCAAACTCCTTGAGTAAAAATACATACATACATACACAAGGTGTGATGAAATGTTCTTACCTTGTCCAAGAAAGGATTCCCTGATAAATACTGATGTTTCATCAGATTTCATGATACATGTCAGGTCAAAAAATTTTCAATATCTCTTCATATATTTTTAAACATTTTAATAAATTCAAGTGACAACATCTGTATCTGTAATATTTTATTGTATTTTTACTAATTTTCAAATAAGTTGTCCACCTTCTAAATCAAAATGTGTATAAATTGTTCCAAGTTCACATTTTTTATACTTTTGACTTACTCAGTCAATGAATTCTCAATATTTCCACATAAGTAATTGGTTAATATTGACAGACATAGATACTACACTTTGATTCTTGTTTGATGGTCAGTGAGTGAAGAAAAACATAACTATAGTAGCACTGGATACTTGGCCAATGAATGCCAAATGTTTCCTTATAAAGAAACAGCTAATATTACCATTATCATTATTCCTTCATGCGATAACCACTTTCATCTTATTTTCATCTTGAAAATTGCTGTCAAGAAATGAATATATAAGAACATTTTAGTTTGCTATTTGTTTTTATACAATGGGAAATACTTGGTGGTGTGTGACGCATGTATTTGAAGATGTACCAGAAATAATTTGCAATGCATTTGTTTTTGGTTATATTTTCTTTCAGTGTTGAATAGTATATTTCCTGAAAACAAAAAAAATTTCTATAGTAAATTCTCTCAAATATATTTCTGCAGTAAACCTTAAATGTTTCTATTACATTTTTAGGGGAGAGTGTATTCACAGATGCAAAATAAGGCACAAGGTCTTGTTAAGAGCCATGATCGCCCACATCCTGAAGTGCCAGAGTACATGGGGAGAACTGCCTCAAAATACTCGGTCTTTAATATGGTCGTCAGTGTATTTGTGATCCTACTTCTGTTTCATGTAAAGGAATGACATTGTCTAAGGGACAGACCAGTTATCAAACTGCCACTTGTTACTTGATCACCTGCTTACAAACATATTAATTATTATTTATTGGCGGAGATAACATTTTTCAATAATGGATTTTCTGAATGTGGGTTTGTTTACAAGTGAAACATTGGGCCTGAAACCGATTAATCTTGGTTCAAAATTTTACCTTCATTGAAAATAATTGCTTTGAATTTGAAGAATGATGTTTCAGTTAGCATTTTGGGGTCGCTTTTGAAATCTTTCTGTTTTATTTTTTTTTTTTGTTCTTTTTTTTTTAATTTGATCACCAAGTTAAACAGTGTTTAGCTCAGTCAGTACTTAGATAAAGACTACTTGGGAACACCAGTTACTTTAAGTAACCTCTTACACTCCAACATATCTCTCAGCTTTAAATAACCCACAAAGGGTTTATAATATGCGAACAGTCCCCCCCCACCACCACCACACACACACTGACTAAAAAAAAAAATATACTAAAATCAATCAATCAAAGATTGTTTTTCTGAGATCTAAATCACCAGGTTTTAAGATTATTTTCTTTAAGACTGATACATCTGATATGTTATACTTTTCTTTTTTATGCAACAATTTTTTCTTTTTTTTTTTTTTTTTTTTTTGTTTGTGGAGTGAACACTATTTAGAGATTTTACACTATTTACAAGTGGACTATTGTCCGCATCTTTCTTGTTGTTACCACAACGTTTGGTTTGGCAGTTTTGGCCTCCAGCCTTCATTTTGCCCTCTGGCATATTGGTCTGGGTAACCTACAGGGAATTTTGAATCAACCCTTTATTTAATATATGGGGTTAGACTATTCTCATTCTACTGCCCATGTCTAAGGATATCTTGTCTAGTCCTTATGTTTTAGTACTTCTCAGTTATTGTTCACCTCGTTTCCACTGAGTCCAGGTATGTACTACCTAGGCTTATCATTTTATTATTCCTGAAATGTTTAAAAAAAAAAAAATGTCACCACTTGACAACCCCACCATTGAAAATTATTCCCCCCCCAAAAAAAGAACATTAGTAAATATGAAAACTCTGCTGTAGATTTCTTTTGCTTGGCTGTTGTCTTTTTCTAAATAACAAGATAAAGCCTGAGGTGGTAGAAAATGACGTTAATATCAATAAGACTAGAGTAGATTCTGAACTCCCTTGCTAAATCATGACTCAGTGTGTTTTGCTAACGGCTTTTCTGAGTAGGGAGTGGGGTCAGTAATTTCCACTTTTGCTTTGGTGTATGTGACCTACACTTAGGCCAGATATCGGTAACATGTCCAGTCGTGGCCCATTTGAGGAATTGATTTTTTCTTTTGTTTTCATTCTTCCCTTTTGACCTAGTGTTATACAGAAAGAGATAAGTATGTGTGTGTATATAGGGTTTGCAACTGCTGTAGATAGACTTTGATTAAAAATGTTATATATATATATATATATATATATATATATATATATATAGGAAAACTTATCTTATTCGACACATTTCGTCCTCTGAGGGACTTTATCAAGGCAAGTGTAAGGATTTTATTTTGTGACAAGTATTTATGTACAAACAAGAGCAAAAATGTTTTTGGTCTTTCAAAATTTTTGGTATAGAGGTGGTCATGAACTTATACATATTATCCTCTCACAGTTATAGTCTATCTGAAATTTTTCTCACACATACACACATATTGTGTTTCATTAAACATGACCGACAAGGACAAGATACTGCGATTAAGCTTTTTATTTAATTTTTCTTGTGTTTGAACAAGTATTTTCTTTTATAGACCCAGAGTTTATATATATATATATATATATACATACATATATATATATATATATATATATATATATATATATATAAATATATATATATATATATATATATATATATATATATATATAATATATATATATATATATATATATAAATATATATATATATATATATTACACACACAAAAGGAAAACTTTTTTTATTGATATGTTCCATCCTCTGATGGTTTTTATTGAGGCAAAAGTAAGGATTTTATTTTGCAACATATATTTATAAACAGAAGCATATTCTTAGGTTTTCAAAATTTTTACATTAAATGACACTTATAAATATCCTCCTGGCTAACTGTGAAAGTCCAGGTAAACTATGGAGGAGGCTAAGTGATATAATTTGATACCTAATAGTAAATAAATGTTGTTTAAATTTTTTTTTTTTCTGTGGACAAAACACGTTGGTAAAGAAGTTTTCCCTTCATCTTTATTCATATTGTCATTTTTACAGATATATTTTTATTTATATCTGAATTTTTACACCCACACACCCACATGTATGTATATGCAAGTGTTTGTGTACTCTTGATTATAAAAAAAAGAATAGATTTTCTATTTGTGGATAAAATCAAAACACTGTAATTTTATATCCCAAAATTGGCACTCTGTCTTGTCACAAAGAGAGTGGTTGAATATATATTTTTAAAATACATATATCTGGTTAGTGAATCAGTGAGATGAGTTCAAATTTCCATATATTCTTTTCTGCTCATCTTCACTCATGCTCTTGGCAAAGGCATGAATCTATCTTTTCTTCAATTCTCTTCTCCCAGTAGGGAAGACTGAACTCACTAACTTTGGATGGTAGCCAGTCTAAGGGAAGAACTACAAATTCAAGACTTACTATGGAGGTGGAAGCAGTAAATCACTCCACTCTCTGTCTCAAGAAGTTATAGCAATTCAGAGATAATAAAGAAAAAAAGGAATTTGTGGAGAGCCACGATTTCCTATATCATATGGAAAAAAAAAAACATAAATGAAATATATCCAGATATCCAGATATCAGGTGCAATGACAGAAGGCAAAAAAAAAAAAATTCTGGCTGTAGCATTTGTTAAGGTTATTTATTACTCTTTTCTGAAAAATTCTAACACATTTTTCTTGTCTCTCATTCCGACCTGAAGAAAAACAAGTTGTCTGAACAAGCTTTTCCACTTTGTATATTTTCCTCCACTTTTGTCCAAATATTATTCTATAACCTACTAACACCCATTAAATGCAACCCCAAAAACAAGGAATTTGTAGAGGGATTTTTCATCTTTGCTTCTGACTCTAGATTTGATAGACTGAAAAAAAAAAAAAAACATAATTTCATAAGAAATGAATTAGGATTCAACTAAGTGGTAATATTAGCCATTTCCCTACAAGGAAACATTTGGCATTCATTAACTGAGCAGCCAGTACTGCTTTCAACTGAAGTTTATAAAATCTTTTCCTTAAAACATTTTTTTTTTTAGGAAAACAAATTTCTCCAGTCCAGTAGCTGTTATTGCTCTTTCCAGTTTTGATGGGGGTTTCCTTCCTAACTATCGTTTTTTTTTTTTTTTGAAGTGGTGTGGAATGTTAACATCTTGATCATGTCATTATTTTCTTTCAGAGTTACATGTGCTAACCATTTTAGTTGTTGCTACTGTTGGTAGTCCTCAAGTGATGTGGTTTATGTTATTTGGTACAGTTTTTGGTTTATGATTCTATAGCGCCAGGCCACTGTGTATAAAAAAGAATGATCCTTGCCAAGGCTTTACTCTCTCAAAGCCTTTTTTCACCATTTATTTTAGGATGCAGCTGAAGACAGTTTAAATATTTCTGAATGTGTTTGCTACCATGCATGACATCCATATGAAAGTCTTGATCTGACGAGGTTATTTAAGAACATTACTCGAATTTTCAGGTTATTTACATTTTGTAGCAATTTGTGATGATGTGGGAAACTACCTCTGGCACAGCCTATTCTATGTTCAATTTTCTTTTTTCCCTATACTTAATTTGTTATAACTGATTCATACGCCAAGGTATCTGAAGTGTTTTTAGTATTTACTAATTCTACATCTTGAATTTTTATGATGGATCCAGGGTAGGTGCTATCACTGCTTTCATTCCAATGTTCCTTTGAAGTTCTGTATCTCTTTGATATCAGTTATGCAAAGAAAGAAGTATGTTCTTAGTAATTTCTAAAATATATATTGATCTATCTTGCTTCTTGTTGGGGTGCACCCACCTTCTAACTAGTAATGGACTGGTCCCTCTTATATAAGTCAGCTCTGGAGAGAGAGTGACAGAGCGTCAGAGAGAGCAGTCCAGATAAGCTTACCCGGTACATACCGTTGGACTATAGACTTTGGATATTGTTTCGTACTAACCAACCTTCGTTCTACTAATCACTCTATTGTTAATTGGTTTCATGAATATACCAGTATTTTCCTCTACAACTGTGTTTGTCTTGATTCTTACACCAACACGCGGGAAACTCACAATATCTCAACACTTCTGAAGGATGCATTTATTTCTGCGAAACTTGGAATCAGCAGATAAGTCTTCGAATGGTTTATTTACTATTCACATTCTATTTCTTGATGTTGAGAACTACATTTACAAAATCTGTTCAACATAAGTGTTATCTTCAACAGATACACTGGTCAACCATTCGATGATAGTTGAGAAGATATAAACAATATCTATTATTGATAAAGACCCTGAATCCATCATATAATTTCAGAATGTAGAATTAATAAATACTGATCACTTTAAATACTTTGGTGTATGGAACAGTTATAATAAATTAAGTATAAGAGTTAAGAAAATTGAACAGCCTATGCCGGAAGTAGTTTTGACAAAAACTACAAGATGCTACAAAGCCAAAATATTAACCTAAGGACTCAAGCCATGTTCTTATATAGCCATGTCAGATCTAAATTCTAATATGAATGTCATGCATAGTGTCTGTGGAGTGATTAGCTATGTTTAAATTCAAAATAAGTAACAGAACTGCCCAACAAACAGAATTGACAAAGTTTGCAATAAAAAAAAAAAAAAAAAAAAAGGCCAAAAAATAATATAAATCAATCAAACAATATATACAAGAAAAATCAACATTAATAAGGCATAAAGTTCACAAACTAAGAATTGGGGTTGACACACAAAAACAAGTTCAGACAAGCGAACATAGCATTCTAACTTCAAGGGTAAAACAGACTGGGACTGAGTTAGATGAAACTGAGAACTAGCCTATTTTATTAGTGAGGGAAAAAATCCCAGCATGCATTTGTGTGCTTCTGTCTATAAAAGAAGGGAAAGTGTTTTGCTGTCATTCCCACTTGGATTGGAATCAACAGTGTCCAACTTGTTCAAAAATTTCTAAACTATTGACTATATTGTTGAGGGGTTCTCCACTTTTTACACAAATGGGCTCACCCAGTATATACATATACTACGGCTACGTGAAGACCCGAGGGTGAGAAAGAGCAAGACCAAGGAGTCAAATCCAGAGTGACAGAGTAAAAAGTTGTAGGTAACCGGTGAGGGTGAGGTGACAGCGTTGTAGGAGTCACAGTGAGTGAGCACGTAGACTCAGTAAGAAGTCATACAGCGATACTTCAATACCAAAGACTGTATGTGTATATATATATATATAAGACCCGAGGGGTGAGAAAGAGCAAGACCAAGGAGTCGAATCCAGAGGACAGAGTAAAAAGTTGTAGGTAACCGTGAGGGTGAGGTGACAGCGTTGTAGTCACAGTGAGTGAGCACGTAGACTCAGTAAGAAGTCATACAGCGATACTTCAATACCAAAGACTATATATATATATATATATATATATATATATATATATATATATATATATATTTTTTTTTTTTTTTTTTTTTTTTTTTTTTTTTAAAGCCCCAAGCAAGGCGAAAGCCACTAGGACGCAAGGGGTTACAGAAAATTTGGAGCAAGATCAGATAGGAGTGATAGAAGAAAGGATGAGGAGAAGGGTAGTGGATTGATCAAGGCAACTGGAGATGTCGATTGACATTACATTTGAATAGCTGGAGAATATAGCTCTCAGGGAAACTGGAATAGGGAAGGGAGTTCCACAGGCAAGAGGTGCGAGACATGAAGCTATTGGAGTAGAAGAGACGGCTACATTTAGGAGTTTCGACAGTGAAAGGGTGAGAGCGGGATGCCAGCCTTGTAGGGTGCTTGAACTCATGAAGTCTGAGAACCAGCGAATGCAGCTCCTCGGAGCAATTGCCATGAAAGTATTTGTAAAACAGACAGAGGGAGGCGACAGCACGTCTGTGAGAAAGTGACTGTAGATGAGATGCCAGAGCAGGGCCAATTATATTGCATATCCGCCTCTGGAGCCTATCAAGAACCCCGAGGCAAACAGAAGGGGCTCCAGACCATATATGGCAGCAATATCCATGCAAGGGCGAATTGTTGATTTGTAGATCTGGAGGATCAATTCCGAGGAGAAAAATTTCCTGGTGCGGCACAGGGAGCCAACTTTCCTTGTGGTGGGCGGAGCAATTGACTCAATGTATTTGTTCCATCTCAGGTCAGCAGTCAACGTGAGACCGAGCAGCCGCAGAGAGGTGCTCTCAAGAAGTTGAACGTCAGACATTCTAATGGAGGGCAGGGAAGGATCTCTGTGATGATTAATAGAGAGCAGTTTTGTTTTTGAAGCATTAAAGTTGACCAGCCAATTCCTGCCCCAGTTCACAACCGATTGGAGGTTCTTTTCGAGACGCACGGCCAGGTTAGTTTTGTCAGTGACACTAGATTTGTTTTTGAGGCAGGAATAAATTATGGTGTCATCCGCGTAGATGCCAACTTGGGAATTTATGGTGTCAGGAAGGTCATTTATGTAGATAAGGAATAGAGTGGGGCCTAGGATGGATCCTTGAGGAATACCTGCGTTCGTGGGATAGGAACTGGAGGAGAATCCGTTGAGAATGACCTTCAATTCACGGTTTGACAGGAATGATTGTATTAGTTCAAACAATCGACCTGTAATGCCATAACCCTGGAGCTTGCGAAGGAGGCCGGCATGCCAAACCCTATCAAATGCTTTGGAAATCTCTAGGGCCACAGCACAAGCTTCCTTATTATTTTGAAGAGCTTGGTAGACAGTTTCAGTGATGGCTGTAAGCACATCAGCTGTAGATCGGGCAAAGCGGAAACCATATTGCTTGTCTGAGAGCAGATCATGGGATGTGAGGTGGTTAACCTCTTCAGTATTGATTAGGGCTTCAAAGACTTTGCTGAAGAGGGGTAGGAGACTGATAGGACAGTAGTTAGAAGGGTCAGAGGGGTCGCCAGAGTTCTTGAAGACAGGAACAATCGAAGAGGACTTCCAGCAGTCAGGAAAACAAGATTCCTTGAGGCAGTAGTTATATAGTTTAGAGAGGGCGGGCACCAGTTCAGCCACACATTTCTTCAAGACAATGGTTGGTATCCCATCTCCACCACTAGCATTGTTGGGGTCTAAATTGGAGATAATGCCCAATGCCAAAGACGGGGTTATGTGTAACCCACTCAATAGGGCCTTAGTTCTAAGAGGGAAGTTGGGTATGGGTACACCGGAAGAGTCGAGCGTTGAGTTGAATGAAAATTTCCGAGCAAAGCATTCAGCCTTGTCAGCAGAGGAGGTCAGGACTTCGAACTGGTTAAACAAAGGAGGTATAGAGGGTTTGCAATTGTTCAGTACGCTCTTGCAGAGACACCAATAATCTTTGGAGCCAAATTTGCAAGATGCAATACACTCCTTCATCCGAGCAGCAAATAGTGACTTAGCATCGTTGAGGACATGCTTACACTCATTACAGGCAGAGGCAAAGAGACATCTATTGCAGTCAGACATGTCGCTACGAAATAGGTGAAAGAAGTGGTTCCTATGGGCGATGGCAGCTGAGCAAGCAGCGGAGAACCAGGGGGAGGAGCGCGACTTGACCCTATATTTCCTTGAGGGGATGAAAGTGTCGATTCCAGCTTTAACCCAGGATGAGACCCCAGAAGCACATTCTTGGATGGGGAGCGTAAAGATAACATCCCAGGGGACATCGCGGAGGAAATCACAGAACGCGTCCCAGTCAGCTCGTTGATAGTAGAACAAAGTTCTAGTGGTAGGAGGTTCTTTGCAAGGGGTGGAGTTGAAGGAGATCAGAGTTACCAAGAGGGCAGAGTTGCGTGGCGCTACAGGACTCGGGGATGGAGGTAAAATACAGATAGAGAAGAGAGGCTTTACCTTCCCGGTTGAAGGCAGAATGAGTGGGGAAGTTAACTATCTGGGTGAGGGATTGAGAGACTGAAAAATTGAGTGTTTGAATGCCTGCGTGGTCAGTAGTAGCATTCTTAAGCCACATGGTATGATGCGCGTTAAAGTCGCCAAACACAAATATGTGAGCAAACGGGTGGAGGGAGAGAGCCTTGTCTATGCTGTCCGAAATGCTATCGAGTATCCCACAGTCTTGAGAGGATAGAGAGTGGTAAAGGAAGAATAGATAGCTTACCGCATTGAGAAGAGATAGTCGGAGACACATGTATGACTGGTCAGGCGATTCAAGAGACAACTCTCTGGCCAGAGGGAGATGGTCCTTGACGTAGACACCAAGGCTGTGCATGTAGGTTAGAGTCTTTTCTGAGGAGAGGAAGATAGCCTAGAATCGAGAGATCAGAGGAGTGGATAGACGAGACAAGATTGGTCTCACGGAGAGCCAGTATATCCAGGCAGTTTGCAGTGAGGAAAGATTCCATACTGCAGAAGTTTGTTCTAATGCCACGGATGTTGGAGAATGAAATGTTGAGGGGTTTAGGTGATTTTTGAGTGGCTGGTTTAGGATTACTTTTTCGGTCTTTGTAAGTCATGTGGAATTTTGGTTGGAAGATGAGAAGACCTGAAGTAAAAGAAGCAGACAGTTATTGACTGTGATGTGGGCAGAGAGGAGTTGGCACAGCCTGCATCATAACGTGGCCTCAGGGTTGCCCACCGGAGGTGACTGCAGGGACACCTTTCCATGCGCGACATGGCACTACAAACACCCCGGTATTATACAAATGTTGATCAGAGCGGCCACTCAAGACGCTACGCAAGAGTTAGGGCTCCTAACTACCAGTCGGAAACAGCAACCAGAGAACTGTCAACCGTGTACCTTCAGAATGAAGAAGTGATGCCACAGACTGCACACATCATGGGAGAAACGGAGCTGCACTAATACAGAGGCCAGAGAGAGAGAGAGTATCAGGAAACCCTTCCTAAACAAGAAACAAGGCGTAAGCGAAGGGGGATTTTGCTACTAACACGTATTCCTGGAACTACTAATCTGCTTTACCAGTTTGTATTATTACGTTAATACATTATTTTCATATATTCATTCCTGGCGTTTGTTATTTATTGGTACCGGATTTCAACCTGGAATCCACAACATATATAGAACTGTTTCCTCAGATCAATGAGTAAAATTGAATGAATCCTTGAGGTCTTAAAGAAAATCCTTCATCAGGTCCTATAGACTGGCACTATAGAATTGCAAAGACCTTTACCAAATAACAGAAACCACATCACTTGACCACTTCCAACAGTTGCAATAGCTAAAATGGATAGCACATGTTTCTCAAAGAGAAAATAATAACATAATCAAGATGCTAAGTTTACACACTACTTAAAAAAAAATGGTTAGGAAGGAAACCCCCATCAATACTGGGAAGCACAATGACAGTGGACTTGAGAAACCTATTTTCCTGAAAACCTATTTTAACAAAGATTTTATAAATTTTAACTGTTAATAACACTAACTATTAGGTCAATAAATACTAAATGTCATTGACATAGGTCCTATTGACAGGTGAGTATTTTGGTAGGAATGAAAACATTAACATGGTATGATACAATACTCTAGGTTAGCAAGTAAAATAGAATTTAAAATAATATTTGTATTTATTCTAATAGTGGGCACCTCGGCATGGTATAATGGTTAGCTAGGTTGTTTTGCTAAAACGGTTATGACTAAATAGTGAGTCTGATCCTCATTGGGTACCCTATACTTTTGGCCACGTGCCACATGTAAGCTATGCTTAGAAAATCACTATATATATTTTAATTGTACATTGGATAGGTAGGTGTATACACCTTTAATTCTTATAAGAGAATATACAGGTATGATATCTTGTTAACAATTCTGTACTTTTATGTGATATAAAATGTGAAACATAATAGTCAATGTCTAACAGTGTATAATAGAGTTGAAACAAAAGTTCCTAAAATTTTTGGACAGGTGGTGTCTGAACACCTGATTTCGTTTCAGGCACGACTGAAATTTAGGACACATATACATATTCTGAAAGGTCACATTTCAATGCATCGGTTGCTATTATTTAGGCATGGATTGGGAGGGGGGGCTACATAAAAAGCAATGGTACAAAAAAGTGGATAAAAATTAATGGAACACTGAAGAGCAGAAGGCGCATTACTTTGTAAAATCCCCACCTCTTACCAGAACTAGCAGAAGGAGAAATATTCCAACATGATGGGCCATCTTGCTATATGTCGCATGTAACAAAGAAGTTTCTCACTGATGAAGACATTGCAGTGTTAGAAGATTGGCCATCCCAAAGTCATGACCATAACATAATTGAACTTTATTTACACTATTTACATTTGGACTATAAGAAAAAGAAAACACTATTAAGGAGAGAGAAAAATAAAAGAACAAGGATTAAAAAGACGGAAGGTAATGATTGACATTGCATAGTGCAATAGAAGAAATTATTAACATCGAAGAAGTGCAATAGAAGAAATTATTAACATCGAACTTATGGTCACACTTAGCCATTTCAACTGCAAATTGATGAGACCATGTTTCCAATCTAGTACTTCATATATAAAAAATCAAATAAGAGATGTTTATCCGTCGAAATTTGTGGGTTTAATGGTTTGGGACTACATCGGAAAGTAATGGTAAGTTGATAAAAATCAATGTAACACAGAATAGTGAAAAATATATTACTTTGCTTAAGTCCCACCTCTTACTAGAAATAGGAGAAGCTTAAATAATCCCGTGTGATGGGCTACCTTGCCATACAACGCATATAATGCAGAAGTTTCTTACTGATGAAGAAATTACAGAATTACAAGATTGGTCAGCCCAAAGCCCTGACCTAAATGTAATTGTGGAGGGTTAAAAACTTGGGTGTATTTCAAAAGAACTTGTAAGAGATTTTGGTTTTACTATCAAAGAAAATGGCAGAGGATTCTTGATGAAACAATTTTAAAGTTGTATTCCTCCATGCCATGTCAATTTGAGGCTGTAGTTTGTGCCAACAGGAGCCATATTAAATACTGATTATGACTTTTAATGTTCTTCAATATATAAATTAATTTTGTGCAAGGCTAGTTTTTCTTTCAATAGGCAAGCAATTTAGGACATGTTCCCAAACAATAAAACTATATGAACATTAGCCAAGAATAAGAAAGGAGAATATAGGGACCATTAGCTGATTGCAGACAAGAAATAGTGGTCAACAGAATATGAATTAGATATACACATGCACACACACATGCACAAGACAGAAACTACACTTTAGTGTACCCACTACAATCAATTTCTCACAGTCAAACATATCTTGATAGAATGTGTATATGTATAGCAGGACACTTGTATTTGAGGATACTTGTCTATTAGGGCGGCTAGCCAATCCCTATTGCAGACACTTACTCAGGCATGGTTTGTGTTTATTCAACACCCACAGAGTCCACCTGTGGTTTATACTGCAACTATGTTGAGCAGACCTTAGTTACAGTTTCTGGAAAAGTGCATGTTATCTAGCGTGATCAACAATTTGAACAAGGCCAGCACGCTCAAGCCCTCGGCCATGATGACTTGTGACTTCATGCTTGCATAGCTATTGATGGCCCCCAAGTGTTCTGTCTATCCAATTTCACTCACAAGGCTTGGGTCAACTCGTGGTATGGTTTTCAGGCACTTTCCAAAGGTGCCGCATACGGGGAATGACCCATCCAGTTCGATAACATCAGGAAGTCTCCTTCGCAACAAATCGACCATGGTGAGATTTGAACCTGGGTCTCATGGTCAGAATGCAAACATTCTAACCACTTGGTCATTTGCTCATTGATAGAATGTAAGAATCATAAAAAATACACAGCAACTATTACCAAGCACAAAATCTTAACATACGCTTCTAAAATGTAACTACTGCCCAAGTAACAGAATATCTGAAGAAAATAAGATACTTTCACCTTCTATAGAAAATAGAGCTTGGATTCTGAACCATACAACTTACATTTTTAAATACTCCTGAACCTTGCAGCTTGAGACACTTTGAAATATCTTGAACTATACAAGTTGTGATGTTTGGGAAACACTTTTAAACTTCACAACCCCCTCATACATTTTGATACATTTCTGAATAAAAATCCAGTTTCAACATTAAATGACCAACATGCTGGTAAAACAAATAAACAATCTTCTTTCAATAAGAGTTAATTCTACATTTCCTTTAATGGCTTACAACTTTTGCATGCATTCAGATCTATATATCTCCTCAAACTTGTTTGATAGGAATGTAACAACTTTTATCTTATTGGTTGACAAAAGATATTACTTCTGAAAGTAAATTAAATATTTAAAACTTCTTATGAAAAATTAAGCAGGTTGACTTTTGCTGAGGGGGTCATTTCCTCTGCTTACCACTATGTGTGTGTGTGTGTGTGTGTGTGTGTGTGTGTGTGTGTGTGTGTGTGTGTGTGTGTGTGTGTGTGTATATATATATATATATATATATATATAGACACAATCAGCATCTAGGACATATATTTCAGGGCAGAGATACATGTATGTCTTTCATCTGTTGGAGAGCCAATAGTCATTAAGAGAAATAAAATGCTTACAATTTCTATTGAAATTGAAAGAAGAGTTTTAGTTTCATGGAACAGAGAGAGAGAGAGAAAGAAAGAAAGAAAAAGCTAGAAACCAAAGGATAAATTGGCACAAATGTATAAAAGGTCCATCCTGACCTAAAAAAAAAAAAAAACGCTACTACATTTTGAAGATGTTAAATGCCGGCTTATTTAGGCAAATCAATATTCATCCAATCAGAATGAAACTCAATATCAATGTCTGACAAGCCTAATCTGCTTTGCTTTGAACAACATTCTTTTATTTTTTAATTGTATCATCATTAATACGATTCAAGCAAATATTAAATGAAATGCAATACAAACCTTCTGTATTTTCTTTCTTTGTAGCAGTTTTTTTGTTAACGTGTAACATTCATGCAAGCTAAAAATATTTCTATGAAAATCTTTTTAGATATTTATTAAGCTTAGTAAATACAAAAAAAAGAAAGTATGTTGGACTTTAATAATATCCCAATCTCATAATTGTTATATTTAGTGTGTGAAATTTGTAGAGCAAATGTGACAGCTATTATAAGGCAGCATTAATTTTTCTTTTTCCAAATCTCTATCTATAAAAGGCTGTGTGTGTAACAAATGCATGGCCACAATTTTTGACGGATTTGCACCAAAATTTACAGTTACAGTTTAAGTTAGCGGGAAGGCCAAGACTGACTTTGCATTTCCTAACTCCCATTGATAGTGGAAATAATCGATTTTTTCATGCTTCTACAAGCAGTTTTCATGTAGTTTGCGGCCATTTTCTACTGGCCAGAGTGAGAGCCTATATCTGGCTGTCACGAATAGGCAGGAAGATTCTATTGGCCAGCGTGAGAGCCAACAGCTGACTGACACGAATGTTAACTAGCATGCTAGCTTGCAAAAAAATCAATAGCTGCATTCGTCACAGGTGGGAAAAATTTAAATCTGCATGGCACTTTACTCCAATTGGCTCATTTGCTTGCTTAAACTCAATGTTGATTCTGATTCCGTAGAACTGGGTTGGGTGTGAAAAAAGTATTTGTTGTTAACATTCTTTTTCATTTGATTTTTCCAGTTATGAGTCCTTTTTAAAGCTGATCGTTTTGTGTTCATTTTGTTTAGTTCTTTTTCGTAACAGATTTAATGTTTAGTATAGAGCTTAAAAATTTGCAGTGTGAGATAGGCAAGAAGTAAAGCATGTAGCAACATCAGCACGGGTAAAGGGCACTCCTTTAAAGGCAAGGAAGGGCAAAAAATATTTTAAGTCAAGTGATAGCGATTGCTGTATGAGTCATATGATTTTTGAATCAAGCACGGGCAACGCCAGACCATGCTGCTAGTTCTTTCTAAATTTGTAGGCACAATTGTTTGGATTAATATTTATATATTGTATTTATATTTGTTTCATAATTTTATTTTTGTGTTTTGCACCATCTGCTCATTAATGGAGATTGAGGAAGTTGTAATAAAAATTGCCTAAAAGAAAAATAAAGATAATGCAAACTAAAATTAATAATAATGGTTGAAAATAAATCCTAGTCAAAAATTTACTTTAATAAAAAATGAAGATGAAAATAAATCCTAGTCAAAAATTAATGACGACTGACAATAATAAAATTGAAGATGAAAATAAACACTAGTCAAAAATGAATAATAATGGTCGACAATACCTATCAATGAAGATGACTGTAATTACTAGAATGGTTGAAAATGTTTCGTCTAATAAAAATAATAAAACAGCAGGTGTTATAATATTAAGTTGTCCACCTTTGGAGAAGAAATGAAGTGCTATTAATAATGTTTTTTTTCTTTCATTTTATTTTTGTTTCTTTTCATTGAAACATTTGTCTGTTACTCAAGCAGAATAGTTTCCAAATGAAGAATAAATATTTGACTGTTGCCTGCTGATGAACATTCATAACTTATTACAAAGCTCCAAAAGATAAGAAATATAATGTCTTGATGGAAAGCTTCTTTATTTCCTCCCCTTCCTGGTTCAGTCAATAGTTGAAGAATTTGAATCTAAAAGCAACTGGAGCATTGGTTATGCAGATGGTGTGGAATAGAGATCAACATGGCTTTGTGACTCTTCTCAGCTTCACACTTCAAGTGATATTCTAACCTTGTCTGAAGTTTGCTTGAGGTATTTATTCCTGTATTCACATTTGTCTATACCTACAAAGGTTCATTCTCTATTACTGAGCCATTTTCTCCTATAGATATAGCAAATTTTCAACATATAATCAGTGGTGAGTCCAGCACTTGACCTACTTGAGGTCAGCCCAACTAAACAAACTGTCAAGTCTATTTCAAACAAACAAGCAGTCTTAGTAGAACAATCCATTTATTTGTCATTCATTGTTAATAATTTGATTCACAGTGACAAATTTTGGTTTGAAAAAATCAAAATATCCCAGGTGGTTTTCATTCATTATTTTAATAAAGCTTTATTTCAACTCTACCACTACTTTATTAGCGGAGACATAACTCTTTGGGCACAAATCCATGGTCTCTTAAGACTGACAGATGCCACATATAAAATTACATAAATACACATCAAAAATACTATATTAGATCACCAACATTTATTAAATCAATTCTCAAAGAATCTAGCATATGTTTATCTACTACAACTGGTCTTTACATAAAAAAAACATCTACGAATCAACATATAAACATCTCCAAATATAAATAACACCTACTAGACACACACACACACACACATTATCACCTGAATCCTATGTAGATAAACTAGAATTATGATACACTTTTGTACATAAAACAATATTTGTTTTTTCAGTTAGGCTTAGAATCCATTTTTTTTTTGCTTTTTGCTTTGAAATGATACATCATCTCTTCTTGAGTTCACAACACTATGATTTATACTGTTATATAGGAATAAAGTATGGCTGTTGACACTGGAATTTGAACCTAGATCACCAGTGAACAAACACAGGCAATCCTATTATTGAATTCAGTAGATCATGTGACCATAAAGGAATGCATAAATGGGAATTAGCATGCTGTCTAAATGATGACTCTTTCTACACTAGCCTCTATTACTATACAGATCACCATTTCTATTCTATCCTCTATTACTATACAGATCACTATTCCCTATGTTATTTTTCTATACTCTTCACTATACTATTTCTTTAAACTGATCACTGTTCAGAGGTTACTATTCGAGTGAGTATTATTGAGCAAGTATTCTTAGTGCACGTGTTATTCAAAGGCATCTGACACCAATATTGTTCAACAGCGTTACTATAGTTGTATCTGTGATTACAAAGTTTCTACTACAAGAAGCATTACGAAAGTGACAATGAGTATTCATTGACATTAGAAAAGTAGCAATGAGTGTTTGTTGACATCACAGAACTAATGCTATTTAACAAATGCATGTGAAATCTATTGAACCAGTGAATTTTAAAGATCAAAGTTAGCTGGAAAGCATAGGGCCAGAAAAGTTCCACAAGCAAGAAGTTCAAGAAAAACGGTTAGCATAGAAGTTACAGTTACATTTAGCCAATTCAACTGTAAAATGATGAGACCTTGTCAAATTAGTACTGCACTTAAATTTATAAAGTCTACGTACCACAGAGGAAAGTTCAGATAAGATCACTAACTATAGTAAATTTGAGGCATAGTACCTAAAATTCAAAAACATTAGATTATGGAGAATATTTTCCAAGATTTATAAGATTAATGTGTAGTTAAAAGTTATATAAAAAATGTGCTCTCATATTTCTCAAGTAATTTTTACATAAAGGGTACGATGAGTAAATTGTCACCATTTTATATTTTTAATTTTGTGCATGTTTGTTTTTGATTTTATCAGCTGAACAGTATAGTAGGGTCAGTTGGGCACTGTCTGTAAGAAAAAGTGCACCATGATGCAATTTACTTCACCAGAAATTTTGAAACAGCATGCTGTACTACTTGGCATTTGCACTGGAAGCTTCACTGCGAATATTTCAGAGTGTTTGGGTGTCAATCTGAGGTCAGTGCAGAAAATTCAGAAAGACCAGGATGAGCCTAATGGTGATTACAAAGGTGTTTGGAGTGATCACTAGTGATGGTGATATTATGCCTCCATTATCTTCCCACTGGGCTTCAGACTCAACACGGTGGCCTACATCAAGTGTCTTGAGGAGGTAGTGCTGCCCTGGGTCAAGAGGTTGGCTGTTGGAAGACCCTGTGTCTAGAAATAGGACTCTACATCATGCCACACAAGCAGGAAAACTTGGCTAGACAATTTCTATGACCACATCACCCCTTTACATCTGGCCACCTAACGTACCAGACTGCAAACCTTTTGATTATTATGTGTGGGGTGCAGTTTAGTGAGAGACCAACGAAACTCCTAACACCAAAGATGCACTGAAGACAAGGTTTATGGCAGCATTAACCAACTTAAAGAAGGAAACTGTCCAGAAGAGTTTCCAAGAGATTCCAAAATCATCTGGCGGTTGTAGTTGGAGCCAATGGCAATTTTATTGAATAAATTTACTCTTTAGTATTTCCAGATATATATATTTGTGTAATTTTGGTAAATATATCTGTTAAAATGAGATGTCAGTGTTATTTTCATGTTTGCATAATCTAGATAACAATTTATTCATCGCACTATGTATATCACATACAAAAAAAATATTAGATAAACTTCCAGTCGTCAATTTATCAACACCTATTCAAAACACCTACTTCAGTGTTAAAAAAAAAAATGAATTTCAGTGATATTTTAAACTAAAAGTAAGATTTGTATCAGCTCAGACTAATTAAACTTTAAATCAGCTAATATTCCACAAATAAAGTTTCAGAAAAGTACATTTTATTTTTTAAAGATATTTTAATAAAGAGGATTATACAATATAATCCTCTTTATGACAGATGGCTAAAATGAGCAATTTTTTTTAGTGATTTAAAAAAAAAAAAAATCCTTCTAGTGAATTTAAATTAGTTTTGAAATACAGTAAAGTATTTTGCTAATTGGAAATATTAAATTTAATCTAGCTAGAAATTAAAACTAAAATAAAAGCTTCAATATATATATTATAAATTAATTGATTTAAAATATGGTTTTTTTCCACTACACAGTTCCAACCATGTTTCAAAAATAGAAGCTAAAACCCCCGAATTTAATTTTGCAATTAAATTAAAAGCATTAGTTCCATATATATATATATATATATATATATATATATATATATATTTACCTGCTGCCCCATGCAGCAAGATGTGGCACAAGGCCGAGTTTAAAGTGGGGTATTTGAGCCCATAGGGTTGTGCAAAAATTCCCTAGAGACCACGTAAAAAACAGAGTCAGTTTTCCAGAGACTCATCTGGGGGATACCCTCTGACATAAGCCAGGTAAAAAAATATATATATATATAACATATATTTCTTGTCTTTTCTTTCATTTATACACACACACACACTTATAAACAATACAAATATATCATACATAAACTGCCCAAAAAATCAAGAGAATAGAGATACTTCAAGTCATAATCAGAAAAAAAACCCAAAAAGCCTGCATTATGTAAAATTTTTCAGTATAAGAATTAGTGTATTAAGCATATTCTGCAGTTAATAAACATGCACACACAATCCAAATAATATCACTAAGAGCTTTAAATATTTTGTCAGGGTTGTGCAAACGATGTCATCAAAACACTCTAAACATGATTTATATTTATGTTTTAAACACCAAATGTCATTAAGAAACAAAGAAATGCATCAAAGTTTTCTTGAATTTCAAAACTATAACATATAGTAAATTGTTTGAAAAATAACCAATGATGTTTGAACACACTGGAATATACATATATATGGATCATCATTTTTATTTTTTTGTACTAAAGTTTGATCAAATGACAGTCCTGAGAACCACTCAAGGCAAATGGTTACTGTTTTAAAATGGCAATGATGAATGTTTTGTGTGATATAGAATAGGTAGCAGGAAATTAAATTCATGGGAATAAATAATAATTTTTTTTTTTTTAATGTGCTGTGTCCTTTCTGGACATAGGTGATTATGGGCCTCCACATTTCCTGTCCCTTGTAGCTGTGATGATGTGATTCTGCATAAGCTGTGATGAAATCCAAGGTTGTCTATATACAAATACACAGGCCCTCACTATTTTCCACAGATTTGTCTCGATTATCCCTGTGAATGGTGTCAGCAATGAAATAACAACAAATGCTTTTCAAGACAGTTGTTGGGTCAGGAAGTAGCAAATAAATATGATTTGTGTCATTGGATGTTGTTTATGCATTTCCACAGTTTTCATCCAGTTTCGTTGAAATTTGTTTTGTTTGATGGATGATTCTTCAGTGCCAATTTTAAGTTCAAATTGGCTGGAAAAAATTATAACCTTGAAGGTGAAAAATAGAAAAAAACTGATTTTTTACACTGTGCACAAAAATCAAAGGCAAAATTTAATGTCTGTAAAAAAAAAACAGTGTATAATTAATTTAGAGAGTTGAAATCTAATGCAAAAGATTATTAGAATTATAAAAAAAATTATATTATAAATAAAAATTATCGTATATAATTACTATGAAGGGACATAGAAGAGGTTCCTTCATTGCAAGATTGAGAACGCAGAAAACTCCCCATTCAAATTGTCAAAAATTTGGAGATTTACCTCAGTTTACCCAAATGTTGTTACTAATATTGATTTTCAGGTGGGCTGACTTTAAACTTAAACTGCTCCAATTGAAAGGCAAAAATCTCCAGTAATGAAACACCCAGTCGAAGTTATGCTGCTAGTCATTAATATATCAGCAGCTTAACCAATTCAGACTCGATTAGAGTCTCTTGTACTTTGAAAAAAAGAGATAGAAGGCTAAGAGATTGATATTTAGAAAGATTAGACAGTGTGTCTGAGACTGGAACTACAGAAGAGGATTTCCAGCAAGTGGGAAAGCAAGAAGCAGCAAGGCATTTATTGTAGAGTTCAGAGAGAACAGGAACCAGTTCAGGAGCACATTTCTTAAGGTCTATTGCAGGGATACCATCAAGTCCACATTCTTTGTGGGGATCTAGTTTAGAAATGTTGGCAGGAACCTTGGACGGATGCATATTACACAAGAGAGACTCGGTTCTAAGTGGAATGTCAAGCAGAGATACTCCAAATGAGTCGAGTAGAATTGAAAGAGAATTTATGAGCAAAACATTCTGCTTTATCAGTAAAAGATATTAACACCTCAAATTGAGTGAAGTGAGGAGGGGCAGAGAACTGTATTTAAGACACTATTACAGAGCTGCCAGTAATCAAAGTCAAACTTGTTAGAGGCTATACAATACTTCATTCTATCAGCAAACAAAGACTTAACCCCTTTGAGAATATTTACAAGTGTCTGTTGCGATTGGAACTATCATGCTGAAATCCCTGGAAGAACTGATTCCTGTCAGCTATAGCAGCTGAACAGGCCAGTGTGAACCAAGAAGATTATGGTTTCACCTGGTATTTCCAAGAAGGAGCAAAAACACTGATGATGGCTTTAACCCATGAAGAAACCTCTGTGGCACAATATTTAATAGAAAAGTTAAGAATATTGCTCTAAGGGGCATCTTAAAGAAAGTTTGAAAGTGAATACCAATTGGTATACTGATAACAGAAAGAAGTTTTTTGAATAGGAGGTTCCTTTCTAATAGTTAACACAAAAGAAATATTGACAGATACTACACTGTGATCTAAACTGCAAAAAATATAGTTGTGATGTTTGACAAGTAGGAGAGGAGGTAAGGAACAAATTAAGTGAAGAAGCATGTTGATCAGGTTTATTAAGAAAATGATTATGGAAATTCACTATTTGACATATATATATATATATATATATATATATAATTAAGTTATGAAGAACTTGGTAATCCGTATGGGTAATCCCAAGGAGGATGAAATCCTGAGAGCTCAATGTAAATCCAGAGCTAATATTTAAAAGAAAAACAGACCACCTTAAGGTACAATTATAATAATTTATTTCACCAGAGTCCTTTTAAAAGGACTCTGGAAATAAATTATTATAATGGTACCTTAAGGTGGTCTGTTTTTCTTTTAAAATATATATATAGTTTTACTACACAATCGGATTAAAAGGTGTTTTTCTTTGTACAAGAAGGAATTGGAGTTCATTTCCTGCCAGAGAGCACAATACATACTGTTTAAAGTAAAAATAAAAATGGGGTGTCTATTTCAAATACAAGTATCCACGATAATACTGTTGGATTAAAAATAGATCCATTCATTCTTTGGAAATATATTTTGTGTATTTGAGCAGCGTTTTTTTTGTTTATGCTGGTTTGGTTGAAGACCAGTGAAAGTTTTTTTGGTGCAAGAATTTAAAATTTTTCTGTGGTTTGAACCATTTTTATAGTTTCTTAGGAAAATTTGAACATAAATTGTCTAATGTCTTCTTTCTGAACACTTTTGGCTGTCAGAAGCCATCATCAAAGGCTTTATGTTGACAGGGTTGTGTGTATGTGTTTGCATTGGGTTTTCTTTGGTAGTTTTCAAATGTCATGCCATCACATATTAGTGGACATCAAAGAAAACCTAAAACATACACATAGTTACAATTCTATCAATATAAAAATAAAACACTTTGATAATTGCTTTTGAAAGCTGAAGATGCTCAGATGTTACTTGACAATTTATGGGGCAAATTTTATCAAGAAAAAAGGCTTTGAACCATAGAAAATTCTTAAACAAAAACTTTTGTCATCGAACAAGTGTTTGTGTGTATATATATATATATATATATATATATATATATATATATATATATATATATATATATATATATATATATATATAGTGTGTGTAGGAAAATCTGAATGGCCCTTTCACTACAGAATTAATAATTATCGCAATCGAATTAAGTCAACTCCCCATGAAAAATTATTACCTGTAGAACAACATTTACGCCTGGAAAAACACGATTTCAAAACCCATGCCAAATTCACTATAATTGAGAGAATAGAAAATTTCAGAGCAGATAACATTAGAAAGATTTTAGAGTCCCATGAAAATAAGTGGATACAAAGTCTAAAAATACACTATCCAGCCGGGCTAAACCATAAATTTAACAATATAGATAGTACTAATATATAACTTTACAAATCAAAACCTACCCACATTTCTCACCCACACAAGACAGGCATGCGTACGGAGGTGTTGAAGCCTCACACATATACACACACCCCCACGAATATACACACTTACACACATCATACTCGCTCACTCCCTAATGAGCCAAATGATAACACACACCCACAGCAATACACATGCTTACACATATCATACTCACTCACTCCCTAAGAACCAAATAACACACACACAAACACTTAACAGAGACACATCCCCTCTCCACGACCAATAAAACTGTCAAACAGACCAGGGGAATTCAGAGAAGCATAGATCCATCCAGCTCTTATCGCAAATAACAACTTAAAAGAGACTGTTTGACCAACACAAGGAATGTTAAAAGATTCATGTTAAGAAGATAAAAAAAATAAAAAACAAATGAAAACTACAGACAAAAGTTCATTTTCTCCATCAAGACATTCATTTCCGTAGTAAAGCAGAAATATTTCTTCTCCCAATGATCGCCATTTTGGCCGAAACTAGTCGAGGAATCTAAATGAAATAATAATAAAAAAAACAAAAGAATATTAATCTACAATCCAGTGTGTCTGAAGATTTTAATTTTTTAATATTTTTTATTGTTCAAATATAAATATAAATATAATATATATATATATATATATATATATATATATATATAGCTGGCCACTTCGTATTCAAGGATACCCGTCAATTAGGGCAGCTAGCTAATTCCTATTGCAGATGCTTGCTCAGGGACATTTGTGTTTGCACAACACCCACAGAATCCACATGCAACTATACTGAGCAAACCTTAGTTATGGTTTCTGGGAGAGAGTGTGTTATTTATCATGATCAACAATTTGAACAAGGCCAGCATGCTCAATCCCTCAACCACAATGACTTCATGATAGCACAGCTATTGATGAACCACAAGAGTTCCGTCTACCCAATTTCACTCACAAGGCTTGGGTCAACCCATGGTATGGTTTTCAGGCACTTTTCCACACTAGGATTGTCAACTTCCTGACAAACTGACCATGATGAGATTTGAACCAGGGTCTCATGTTCAGAAAGCAAATGTTCTAACTATTCAGCCACATGTGCATTATATATAATTTTAAGTTATGCTTTATTTATGAGATAAAAGTGCTTAACATCTTCAATAGAGCAAATGTACATGGCGTGAAGATTGTGCTGAAGCATAAAACTTACTGTCGCCATTCGGAGTTTTGTTTTTCTGTATCAGGTGGTGTGTTGCCGAGAATCCCCCAAAATCTTTTAGGATTGTTTCATAAGATTTTTTAGTTTTGTTAAAGATTTCATAATATAGATAATGTATGGCTAATTGATTGGGGGATCTGCTTGATTATTGTGGGTGGTTGGTTGGAAGATGTCTAGATGTCTGTCATTGGGCTTTCTATATGCATATATATACCTTTTTTTACATTGAGTGTGAAGTCTAGGAAATCTAGTTTTTTTTGTGCTTTCATAAACTCAAGTAAGTTTAATAATCAACCACAATTACTGAATAAATACAAAATGCCCTTAGCAATCAATAATAAATAAGGAGTTAAAACATAACAAACGACTTTATACCTAACTGTTTTCTAGCCCACATTTATTTCTTTCCAAAATCTTTAGAATAAGTTAAAATATGGTTTTACCCACCTACACAATAATCATTAGGATAATATAGTAAACTGTAAATATGTCCTTGCTACCCATAATGACCCATTGACCAACATATACAGTCGAGCCACCACACAGCACACATCGACTGAAAGTTGCATTCAAGCATGAAATAGACTGTCATAAGTAGGTTTGTTCCGAGTGTCTCATTTTACAAGATATATTTACCAAAATTACTCAAAAAAAAAAAAAAAATCTTCAAATGGTAGAGTAAATTTATTCAACAAAATCACCAATGGCTTCAACCACAGTCTCCAGGTGATTTCAAAATTTCCTGCAACTTTTCTGGATAGTTTCCTTGTTTAACTTGGTGAATGCTGTCATAATCATTGCCTTCAGTTCATCTTTGGTGTTACAAGGAGTTTTGTTGGTCTTTCACACAATTGTGCCCTGCATATAATAAACAAGGGGGCTGCAGTTTGGAAAGTTAGATTGCCTGATGTAAGGGGTGATGTAGCTACAGAAATTGTCTGACAGTCATGACTGGATTTGCCTGCTTGTGTGGCATGGTGCAGAGTCCTGTTGCCAGGTCTAGCATCTTCCAGCAGTCACCCTCTAGACCCAGGGCAGCACTTTCTCCTTGATATAGGTCTCCGTGTTGAGTCTGAGGCCCTGGGGGAAGATGAATGAAGGCATAACATTGCCATCACTAGTGATCACTCCAAGTACCATGATATTGACTGAATATATCATCTCTTTCTGAATCTTCGGCACTGTCATCTGATTGACATTCAAACACTCTGAAACGTTTATGTTGGAGCTTCTGGCACAAATGCCAAGCAGTACAGCATGCCATTTCCAAATTTCTGGCAGAGGGAATTACATCATAGTGCTCTTTTTCTCACAGATGATGTCCAAATGACCGTACTATATTATGCAGTAGACGAAATCAAAAGCAAATGTGCATGTACAAAATTAAAGATATAAAATGGCGACAATTTACCCATCGCACCCGCTGTGTGTGTGGTGTGTAAATATATATATATATATATATATATATATAGTTTGATTAAGAACCAATGAATGTTACTTGTTGATTTATACATTTATTTAGAAAATATGACAAAGTAGAAAGGTTTTTTAGGATGAAACGTGTCACAAAAAATCCTTTCCAGTTTGGCATATTTTTCTAAATATTGTTGATATATAAAGTTATACTATTTTTATTTACATTTTCAATGTTTCTAATAATTTTCCAGCTAGTATTTCTAAATATATCTTCTCTTGTGTAAGCACTTCATTGAGTTGAGGCTATAGTTATGACAATGGGAGCCATATTAAATAGTGATTACAATATTTAATGTTGAGAATTGTATATAATAAAATTGAGTTTTTCTTCTATCAATAAATGCATTTAATTATACAATTCCTCTAGTGGCTCATAACTTTTGACTGTTGCCATATCTGTTCTGGTGCTCCTGCTATTCATCTTGAATTTTTTGACAAAATCCGAAGAAGGATCTGCAATTTGACTTGGCATCTTGACTTCAGTCGTTTTCTCACTGATGTGACGTGACCTGACTTGAGGTCTTGACAAAAGTCACTTTCTCTCCGATGTAATGTGACTTCCCTCTGTCTTTTCTACAAATATTTTCATGGCATCTGTTCTGATGAGCTTTTTCCCCCCTAATGCACTGACTACATGAATTTAAGCGTGCTACTAGATTGGCATCTAGGTCCTACCTTTTTGCTTTTTTTTTTTTTTTTTTTAAATTTCTTGTACATCCCACCTGTGGAACTTTCTTCCATTTTCTTCCCTGAAAACTACAATTGTAAAAAATTTATATGCAATGTCAATTGCCATCTTCTATCTTCTTGAATTCCATTCATCTTTTATCCTTTTCTTCAATACCCAGTCTTTTCTCTCACCTTCATTGTCTGTAAACTCTTGTATACTAGTGGCATTCCCACCTTGCTTAGGGTGAAATGATTAAAAAAAATAAAAAGACATCCTCTAACAAGTGTTCCAAGAAATAGGGCTCAAGATGTTTTCCAAAACAGAAACTATGATCTGGAATTGGAATGAAAGCAGTGGTGTTATGTACCTTGAATCTATCCTGAAAATGCATGGTTAGGAATTTGATAAAATATTTTTAGATAATGATTTACTGATATAATCTCTATTAATTAACCCATACCTTTCCTAAGTATATTTGTGTTTAAGAAAAAAAGTTGGAAGGAAATAATATTAAATTATTCAAATAGTTCAGTTATAACGAATTTAGTATAGGAGATAAGGAAATTGAACAGTTTTTGTGTACTTCTATGATTAACTTTGACACTTCTTTTTGTGATGTTTACTTAAGGGTGGTAGTTTAGTTGCTTTCATATCTTCAGCCAGTGTTCTTAATATTCTACATTTTTTTATGTACATTTGCAACGTCATATTCTTCAAATAATTCCTTGTTTTCTTGCTTTTTGCCCTTTTAATTTTCATCAAATCTCTTTTTTTTTTTCTTTTTCTGGTTTTTGACAATGTTTTCAATTTCTTTATTTGATTTCATCTCTTTTCAACTTTTCCCAATTTCCAAAGTTGTTCCTCTTACTCAATAATTTAACAATATCCTCTCCTTTGATATTATATCTTAGAATCTATAGCAATTTTTATATATTTGAAATTAGAAATTATATCATGATGTTTTTCCCACACCTCAACAATCATCTAAGTTACAAGGGATGTATTTGTTTGATATATATAAAAGATTAGCATGCTGGACAATAAGGTAATCAGTCAGGATAACATTAAAACAATACAGATTAGGTCAAGAAAGAAAAAATTTGGAAGGAAAAACAGAGAGAGAGGGAATTGATTGATTTGTTTTTTTATGGCTTGTCAACCTTTTTTAGGTTATTTAAAACCATAAAATATTTTTAGATAGTAAAATTTTTTTTGAGATAATGATTTACTAATATAAGCTTTATTAATTAACCCATAGCTGGGGGAAGAAGAGGTGGATTCATACCTTTCCCAAGGATATTTGTGTGTAAGTGAATATAACAAACTCAATTGGAATTGGAACTTGCCTCTCTGATTTCCAGTTTCAAAGAGTTTTGAGTTCAATACCTGGCTACTGCAGTGGTAAACAAGAACTTGGAGAGTTGAGTTAAAGGGAGATAACTGAGACATCCAGAAGAGGCATGGCACGTGGAATAAGTATCACCAATCTGGGTACTGACCAGGTCTGATGTTGCTTAATTTCAGTGATTGTACATTTCATAAATTTCAGTGTGATATGGCCATAAGCAAATTACTGCGTGATAAACAACCATCATGTTACATAACAACGCTGAATAAATTATTGTAAATGCATACCAAATGAGTTTATTTAAACTATTTACACTTGGACTATTGTTCTCATATTTGTTGTTATTATCACAATGTTGCAATATATTGCATGTGTAAATAGTCCAAATAATAACTTCTCATCCCAGAAATTTATAAGTTCACACTAAAAATTTTATAATCTTATTAAATCTGACAGACATATATGTATATTTAAAAGACCACTGATTGAAAAACCCATAGGTAGGTCTCGAAAGCTTTTGAGCACCTTTTGTTATAAGTAAACAAGTGCTGCATGATGACAAAGCAGTACATGAATTCAATAAATGATATTATACAAACCACTCAGAAGACCAGTGAAATTTTCCACATTTTATAATGTATTATGGAAGCTGGCATCTGATTAATTTTTATATGGACTTGGAGTATTATTGTGTCACCTTATATATGTCAATGTCTCATGTATGTCAAAGTTAGTTTGAGCAGTGTGACACATTCATGTATAGTATTAGCTAACAGAAGCTGTAGAAATGTTAGCAAAGTTATTCCTTGAAAACACTGTCACCACAGCTCTGGGCTGAGAAAGAAAAAGCATGATAAATCCATTTAATACTGTATTTTGTTTGAGCATTTTGATAGGCTTAGCCGACTTTTACCAATGGCTATAACTGTAGAGTTCTGTGGGAGATTGAAAATTAAATAATAAATAAAATAAATAATAAACATATTAATAAAAAGAATAAATTATTATATTTTCCCATAATGCAAATGGACCCCGCCGCCAAAAAAAGGGTTTTGGGTCATGTGCAAAGTTTGTGACCCCACTTCTAGAAAGGAGATCATCTTTCTCTTGATACTTTTGAATCATTGGATTCGGACGGGTTTTTGCAGTGGTCCTAAGGAAACAAGATTCAGTCACCCTCTCTCAATGTCATGTTGACTTGAGGTCGACCACTCTCTTGCCTCTGAGATTAGTACTTATGTGTATCAATAAAAATTGACCCTTAATTTTCCCACCATTGTGGTCCAATGACATTACCATCTTCTGATACTAGACAAAAAAAACAAATACCAACCTACTACAGTTTACAGAAGCATTCTTGTAGTAATAATTTAATTAGTAGTAATGTCAACTAGTGGAAATGAATGTAGTGTGGCAGTTATCAGCTCAGACAGTGGGATTGGCATCTCAAATTCTAAGTACGTTGTGTTCACTTTTCACAAATACACAATTATGGTTTAATAGCAGGGTAGACTGGGTTTTCTAACCTTGGTTGGAAACTAGTAGAAGTGTTGTACAACTCTTGTGTTTCCTTGTAGGTAAACCACTAATCCTACCATTATAGGGGCTATATTCCTCTAATTCTGCTGTCAAGGCCTCTGATCAGGAGATTGAAGGTTTTGAGGAACCTCTTAATTTCTGTTGTTCCCAAGTCCACCATGACCTGGCATGGTAGCACCTATTAGGGTACCAGTTATGAGCAAATAGTGACCTCCCCACTGCCAAAAAAAAGGAAAACAAAACCCTATGAAAGTATATTAATACATTTTTAAAGTAAAAATACCAGCAATACATTTTTATATAAAAAATTACAAATTATACACACATACTAACAAATTGTTGCAAATACATTTAAAATCAATCAAACAACCAACAAAAGAATTTTCATGACATTACTTCAAATAATATCCTAGAATTTCTTAAATCAAATTGTATTCCAAAATATAACTTCAACAAAACTACAACATAAAACACACACATCAACGCCTCTAGTAATTATGGTTACATAAACATATATAAGCACAAAAGCTGAGTATCATCTACCATGTACTCAGCTGTGAAAGTGGAAAAACATATATTTCTATTACTTCCAAGCTCCCAAGAAAATTAAATTTTAGCATTAAATGACCCATAAAGAGTTGATATGCTGTTAAATGGATAAATCAATCAATTAATCATTCTGCTGTCTATATCCTACTGTACAATTGCCTAGTGGGTTAAAGTGCTTGTTAACAAAGTTGATGCCATAGTAATAGTGAATCTAATCCCAGGACGTGTAATAAGGACATACTTACATTTGGGGGAGGGAACTAGCAATGACTTATTAGTATGAAAAGAAAAAAAATGGACAATTAACCAAAATTAAATCTCCCTAGACATGGATAGCCAAATGAGAACAATCTATCTCTGTAAATTGAATAAGGTTTGAAATTGCCAAAAGGCTACCTGGATCAACAGACACCTGGAGAAGGCCAGTGTGCACAATTTTTAAAATGCTGTGATAGTAACAAGAAGATTAAAAACTTTAGTCTAGTTGTAAATAATAACAATAAATTTTAGAAATTCAGGCAGAAATTTCAGATTAAGATTAAATGTGGTTCTCATCTATATTTCTGTAGTTTGAATGAAAAGAAAAAGAATAAAATGCAATGTCACTTACCTCATGGTGGGGGAAGAGAAGAAACATTGACAAGTGATTTCTTTTATAGGAAGATATGGCAAACCAAAGAAAATGACAAATTATGGGAAGGAAGAAAGAAACTATAAAACTCTACCAAAAATAGGAGTTGGTGATTTTTTTTTTTTTTTTCATTTCAGCATACTTGACAAAGCAATGTGCTAGTCAGAAAGGAATAAAAAGGATGTATGAAAATGTTGTAAGAGACGCAGAGGAAGAACTACCAAGCCCCAGTTATTCTGCTTTGATACACCCATTCTTGGCTTGTTTTTTTATTTTCAGCTCTCAAACCACAATTTCTGAAACTGGTAAAGAATAGCTTTTAGGATTAGTGTTTTTAAAAATTAAAAAAAAAAAACAATAAAATTCATATTTATTTTTTATCTTGTTTAAATTGTCAGCTTTAAGTTAATTTATGACATCTTGTTTTTTGTTTTTTTTTTTCTCTACAGATTCTTGATCCAATATGTCACCAGTTATTTGAATTTTTCCGCTCAAAAGAGCTTGAATTGCAGCGTTTCACATTTGAATTCATTCCCACCCTAACATGGTTGTACTTGTCAATGGTGACTGGCAATGAGAAAAAGGTAAGTCTTCTCAAATGCATTGACTTTCATTTATTGTGTTGGGTTCATCACTGTGAATGTCACTTCTTAAAAAACTGGCTTCACCAAATTAAAACAAGTCTTCACTTTGTTGAATCATTCAGAAAATTAAAGGGCGATAAGTGTCTGAATCATGCTTTTCTTAAACTAGAATTTTTTTTTGCAACATGCTTATTTCTTTTTTTTCCTTTTTAACAGCAAATAATAAATTCTTAGAATTTCTTACTCTCAAGCATGCAACATACAACTGGCCATGCATAAATATTTGTTTCTGGAGTCAAATTCCAACTTTTTAAAATGTTTGACTTTGTGATTTGTTTATAGTTCTTGCAGACACAGGGCAAACTGGAAACTGGATTCTTGTGTATATATATATATATATATATATATAATATATATATATATATAAAAACTTAAGCAAAAGATATGCAAAAACAATATTGTATTTTTATTAAATAAGTATTTATTTCAATTATTAAATTGTTTTTACAATAGTGGGAATATTTTGTATGTTAAATAAAACTTAATTTTTAAAAAAAAATTAATGAAAATTTATTGTACTAAGCTACACACCCTAGTAAAACCAACAGTACCTTGCACCATCCTTACCTGTTTGCACTTCTCCCCAAAATTTGGTTTAGATCGGTCAATGTATGACTATTTTAGAGGGTGTGATGGACAGACAAACATACTAACGAAAGTCACAGAATTTTATATATAGATTATGCGTTGTTTAAAAATTACTCATTAATGTGTCTGTTGCTTATTTATGATAATGAATGACTGACAAGGAGTTTGTTTGAAGAAATTATTTAATGTTGAAATCAGTTAATGCATGAAATTGATTTTTTTTTGTGGTGGGGTGGCAATAAAAATAAAATGAGAAAAGAGAATTAAAATATAAATATTAAATTTAATAAATATTAAAATATAAATATTAAATTTAATAAATATCAAAATATAAATATTAAAATATAAATATTAAATTTAATAAATATTAAAATATAAATATTAAAATTATAAATATTAAAATTTTAAAATAAAATATTAAATTTAATAAATAATAAAATAAATAAATAAAAGCGTGATATGAATTAATGCAGGAGACTTTTTAAATATTTAATATTATTAACACATTTAAATACCACCATATCACATTGAAACACTGGTGCCCATCTGAAAGTTAAGTAACATTGAACCTAGTCAGAACCGAGATGGGTGACTGACTGGAAATAGCAGGTTCTTGTAAGCTTGAATGCACCAGTGGTACAATGGATAACAGCTCGAAATCAGAGTTTGAATTCCAGTCACATTTATTACACTCACTTATGTTCAAATACCCTTGGGAAAGGTATGATTTTTATCTCTTCTTTCTCTGGCTATTGGTTAAGTAGCAAGGCAGACTGGATCTTGTAGTCATGGTTGGCAAACAGCCTACTGAAGAAAGTAATGGCAACTTACTGGGAATTCTTTTGCCAATCAGGAATTTAAAAGAGACATGATCACCCAAGTGGTCAGAAGGAAGGACGCATGTATTTTGGATAGGACCAATATTTAAATTGGTTTGTTTTTGCCATTTTTTTTTTACTTGTTTTAAATATCCTTAGAATAAAACTAAAATATTAATGATAATAGTAATGGACTGCAGCTTGGATTAAGGGATCAGAGAGCAGAGTTTATGCTAACACCATTAGAAAATTCAACTCTTCTCCCTCCAGCTATGGGTAAATAGTATAACAGTCTGTGTTCTGTAGCCTTGGGTGACAGCCAGTCGAGAAGGAAAACTGAATTCAAAACAGTATGTGGTCCTGGCGAAGTACATACTATGCAGCTATGGAAAAGATTGTTCAGTGACTTGATGATCCTGACTATAGTCAACCTTATTTTTGAATTTATGGAGTAAAAGGTGTTCATTGTCATTAATAAACAACAAAACTTTTAATGATACTTAATTTTTTTAAAAAGCACTGTTCAAATATGAAAGTTATCTCCCTTTAATTTTTAACTTCATTTGTTTTCATTTTTTTTGTTTGGTGAAGTGAACACTTGACAAAGGGAAGTTTCAATGTAACCCTTTCAGTGAAGCTAGTTATTGGGCAAATGACATTTACTGTTATAAGGATTCTGGGGATACTGTTAACCAAACGTGTGTAACTATGAAGTTTTAGAGAAAATGGAAACAAAAAGGAAACTAATAGTTAACATCAGGAAGAGACAGTTGAGGTTTCTAGGGCTTATGAGGAAGGAGGGCTTTGAAAATCTGATACTGACTGGACAAATAGAGGGAAAGAGGGACAGAGAAAAACAATGTATAACATATTCAGTGAGCTTGAGTAAATGAATGGCTTAGGAGAAATAACAGAAAGATAAAGTTTATTAAGAGCCTACAAGGGCTGGGAAGTTGTGAGGAGCCATGATTGCCTATATTCTAAGGGGACATAACACATAAAGAAGAAAAAAGTTTCCTCTGTTACTCCAAAATAGAGTGTACCTATGAAAGCCTTCATAAACCAGAATGGCATAAAGTCAGGAAAGTGATTAATTTAAATAGAAAAAAAACAACTTTTGTGCATTTCCAGAACCCCATAATATATATATATATATATATATAATGATTGACAGTACTGCAATGATTTCTGAAAAATTATGGCATTAATTTTGAAATGTCGTATACAAGTTTGACCAAATTATTTCAGTGCTGACAACTTTGATAGTAAAATATTTGAGACTAAATGGTCAAGTATTCTGTCATATTTGAAACTGCCACTGCAGATGTTCGACCCCAGCATTTGATATTGAGGAAGGCAAACATAGAAGGTTCATTTTTTTCTGATGGTAATGGTAATATCAACCAGGTTGAAAAATGACTTAAGTTGAAATAACCACACTATAAACCACAAATAAGTACTCCCCATTGCATATTACAGCATTTATATGTACGTACAGTATTCTGAATAAAATAATTTATCAGCAATATAGCCTTACAGTTAGCATTAGCAATGAAAGAATGGTCTAGCAATTTTTTCCAATATAATCCAGTTAACATTAAAAGTCTGTTCAAGAAGAAAACTATTTTCTTTGATGATCTTAGTCAATGCTTTAGGAAAATCATCTGCTGCTTGTTGGTCAGCTGATGCACTTTCACCTTGCTTCTTAATAGGGTGATAACTTCTTCATTTTTTTAAATTTCATAAACCAGCCTTGACTCACATTAAACTCTACATCTTTCTCATCTGGGTATTTTTGTTCAGGTCCTCAAAGACAACATTTTTGCTTGAATGATTTCTTGACTAATAGCAGCACACTGATGATTCAATCCATCTAGCCAAAGAGAAAAAAAGTTGTCCAATCTCTTCAAAGATTTTTCCTCTTTTCTTATTGATAACAGTATTCATCATCCCTGGGGCAACAGATTTGATATGTGCCAAAATCTTATCCTTATTGTGAACAATCATCAATACAGACATCCAACTCATTCCAAAAGATTGAGCAATTGATATAACCTTTTCACCTTTTTCATGGAATTTTATTATAGTAAGTTATAGCATGAGGCTTAGCACTTGCATTAGGGATTTTCTTTGGATCTATAAGGGTAAAATATAAAGTAACAAATGAATGAGAATGAGAGAGTAGGCAATAAGCAGACG